>OZ038481.1:118572369-118672369 GCA_964036315.1 Acanthosepion esculentum
TATACACGTGAGGGCGTAATATTGTATTAAATCCTGGCCATAGAATTGCGATGGAATTAACAGTGTTTAAAATTCTGATGAAAGATTAGCGATGTTCTTGGAATTACTTTAAAGCCTGATCATAGATTTGCCACGGTCATAACTATATATATATATGTATATACATATATATATATATATATATATATATATATATATATATATATTTCATTCACAGTACTGTTTCGTTGTATCACAGCTCCTCAGTGCGACTAGACATCCGAATGCCTCAAGCCAGGATTGAAACTCAACTGATTAGGTGTCAGCCACAGCTATCTTCACTCGGTAGAGTTACACAACTAAATCTAGCGTATTGTTTTTACTAATGTAAACAAATGCCATCAGCCAAAGTGCTCCATTCATTTTACTGAAGAGCTTTGCATTAGTGCAGGTGGCTGTTGTTTATAGAATTAGCTTATCACTCAACAGTGCTCAATTGAAATGTATTTTCAAGAGCCAAATTATGTCATTCGCAGACAGTACTGTTTCGCTGTATCACAGCTCCTATATATATATATATATATATATATATATATATATATATATATATATATATATATATATATATATATGAAAAATATGGAAAAGACAAAACAAATTCCGAATATGCAAGTTTACTGTTTTAATGTTGTTTTACTGTCGATGTCAGACGTTTCGCTCTAGTAGACCATCTTCAGGACATGGTTGTTAGAAACATACTTAGGATTAGACGATATTTAAGTCAACATGAAAAGACGATAGACACAAGACTAATCAGAAACAGAACTGTAGAATTTCAGTTGTTCTGTTCTGACATATATATATATATATATATATATATATATATATATATATATATATATATATGACTATAACGTCGAACTAGTAATCGGACGCCTACTTGCCCCTCTGCCGAAAAATTCCTATGTCGAATCGGCCATGCCGAATCTGCGACGCCGAATCTGCGACGCCAAATGGGCGATGCCGAATCGTCCCATTCCCGCGTTATTTATGTTTGAAAATTAGAGGTAGGAGTTTACCGCAAGATAAAAAAATAAACTTGCGATGTCTTTATACCTAGTGTTCAGAACATTATCTTAACCACTTCTATTTTTATTATTCAGACGTATCAATATCCTCAGAAGACACATTATGTAAGTTCTTGACTCAGTTCAACTATCTTTTATAGTCAAATTTGTGGGTAATTTCTTAACACCCACAGAATATCAATATTTGAAAAAAAAAACAAACACACAAACACTTCTCTGCATGGCGACGTACTGTAAAGTTTTAATTAAAAAAACATTATGAAGCTATTGATCTGACTGATTGATATCAATTTATACAGCCAATATCAATGACAGCATAATGGCTTCGATAAATCAGTCGAAAAAGTTCGAAAGATAAAAATGATAATTCAAATGAAAGTTTTTTTTAGCTTCTTATTGATAGTGCAAATATCAATCTTGCTCATCGTGAGACGATCAGGCACCAGCGTGACTTGCTCTCTTGCTCTTTAACTGGCTTCCGTTTCCATCGATTCAGATCATGAGTTAGAAAAGCGATTATACGCATTATAAATAAAGTTTGACACGCTGAAAATATGACTTAAAACTGGCTTTTTCTAAACTACCAGCAAAGATTTATAACTGGTACATTTTATTAGGAATAAGTCAGAAACCTACTGAACTACAGCTAAAGAACTGGAAAGTTCCTACGAAGATAGAGAGAGGGGGGAGAAATAGAGAGAGAGGGGGATAGAGAAAGAGAGTGAGTGAAAGAGAGGAAGATAAAGATAGAAAGATAGAGAGAGAGAAAGCGAGAGAGAGGGAGAGAGAGAGAAAGATAGAAAGAAAGAGAGAGAGAAATAGAGAGAGAGAAAGAGAGGAAGATAGAGATAGAAAGATAGAGAGAGAAAAGGCGAGAGAGAGAGGGGGAGAGAGAAAGAGAGAGAGGGAGTGAGAAAGAGAGAGGGAGAGAGAGAAATAGAGATAGAGATAGAGATATAAATATATAGAGAGAGAAAGCGCGCTCGCGAGAGAGAGAGAGAAAGAAATAGAATTCGTGTATATGTGTAAAGGCGATTACATCTTTAGCGAGCCGAAAAATCAATCTTCATTTCATAGGCATATATTTTTATTGATTGATTTGTTTTTACGGTTTATCAAACTTTTGCAGGTTATTTAAAGCTAGAAAATATTTTTATATTGTAAGAATATGTTGGAGACAATAATGAGTTTCTGAAACAAGTCCTACTAATTAACCCATAGCTAGGGGAAAGAATGGGTAGATTTATACCTTTCCAAAGAGTATTTGTGCATAAATGAATGTAACAAACCCCACTGGAATTGGAACCAGGCTCTACGATTTCCAATTTAGAGCCGTGGTCTATTACACCACCGGCACATCCAAGTTTGCAGACCCGCGTATTTCTAAGCGGTCATCCATCTAAGCACTGACCAGGCTCGACTTTATTTAACTTCGGTGATCGTATGTGAACCGGTGTTTCAACGTGATATGGCCCCAAGCACATATAGTTTTAATATTTAGGGTGATGCGAATAGTGTGATGGGTAGCTGTTCGGAATGATGAACTGAGTTCAAATACTTCAGTTACACGCAAATACCGCTTGGGAAAGGTATGAATCCATCACCTGTTCCTTCATTTAAACAGTAAAAATTGTATCTAGAAAAAATTGTTATTGTTTTAAATGACATTGTTAATGAAATATTCACTCCTCACACACACAAAAAATCTTACAATCGAAAATATAATTCAATTTTAAATAACCCACACAATGTTGGTAAGTAAAAATAAAAAAACAAAAAAAAACTGTCAAAACACATGCACCGTATACGTTCGAGTATAGTACGTGTTTCTATGACCAATTTTCTATCGGTGCAACCAATCGGTGATTGTTTGCCCTATACATAGGTAAATTTTTGGAAAGGGTTAAAATGCATGCAAAAAATTCTCTATATATTGAGTCGGCTTATACGCGAGTATAGACTGTATCTACTAAATAACGCTTATAGTAAGAAAACGACCAGCGGTATAGATTTGGCCCTTCCAGCATATCTTTCTTCACTTTCGTCCAGTCGCGAAGTAATTGATGAGATACTCAGTGGATCGTCTCAGTGCTTCTCGGATAGTTCTTTCGAACAAGCTTGCAGCGTCTGGACCCAAGAATTACTTTCTATCCCACTAGACACATCAAAACAAAAAAGCTGGGATAAAATAAAATGCGAGGCCAATTTTACTTATTTGAGGCTCTCTGTGGATCAGCATCGCCTCGCCTGTCTACTATCTGCTTCACAACCGAGTAGTGGCGCCTGGCTCAACGCAGTGCCCTCTTCATCTAACGGTATCCTTCTAGATAATGAGTGCACTAGAGTCGGAATCGCGATCCGTCTTGGACCCAAATTATGTGAGCCTCACAGATGCAGATGTGGAGCCTCCATCGATGAGTTTGGTTTGCATCCTCTCTCCTGTCGTCGTAGTGCCGGCCGCTTTCCACGGCATGCAGCAATTAACGACATCATCAAAAGAGCTTTGGATGCAGCTGGGTTCCCTTCCAAATCGAACCCGTAGGCCTCGACCGTGGTGATCGAAAGCGGCCGGATGGCATTACCATCTTCCCTTTTAAAATGGGTAAGTCGTTGATTTGTGATGCGACCTGTGCGGATATATTTCGGCCGGTAATTTGATCAGGTCCGCGGTAGAGCCAGGGTCCGTCGCCCGAGACGCAGAGATGAAAAAAATAGTTAAATATTCTTCTCTTGCTGATAGATTTCTTTTTTTTTTTTACTCCTGTGGCAATGGAGACTTCAGGGGTTATTGGCCCTCGTTCGATGGTGTTCCTTCTGAGGATTGGCGCGATTGCGTCTCGATTAAGGAACGAGCCTCGCGAAACGGAGTGGCTCTTGCAGTGTGTCTCACTGGCGATGGTTCGAGGTAATGCTTTCTCTATCATTGCGGCTGGCAGAGGATAGAAAACATTGTTTATAGTTACGTTGTTCTGGAATTGTCATCAATAGTCGACTGAACTTGCTTTGTTTCAATGACTTTTGTTTTGTTATTATTAGTTACTTTGTTCAATAAATGATTTCTTAATTAAAAAAAAAAAAGTAAGAAAACTAATGCCGGATAAACATCCTTTAATAGCTTACGCGGAAAACACACACATATGTATATATCGAGAGAGTGAGAGAGAGAGAGAGAGAGAGAGAGAGAGAGAGAGAGAGAGAGAGAGACAGAGAGAGAGAGGGGGGGAAGATACATTAAACTGTCAGACATTTTAAAATCTCACAAAGAAAGATTTTTTAGCGATCCATTGGAAATTTTTCCTTTTAAGATGTTTTAAATCTGATTACAGTAATTATTCTAAAGTACATAATAGTAGCTTCTTGCTACTTAAAATTAAAAATAAAAACAAATAAAGAAACTTTATTAAAATTATTTATATTCGGACTATTGTCGCTATCTTTGTTGTTATCACAACGCTTCAAATAGGCTCGAGAACAATCGCCTAGTGGATAAAAGCGTTGGGTTGGGAATTTGAGCGAGACAAGCTTGATAACTATTAAGTTCAGTTCCGGGCAGTGCTTACTTGCACTCAATAAATAAAAAGTAATAGACAAATCCTTAGAGAAATGTCTAGATTAGATTAAATAAATGGATAATTTTGGATTACTTTGTAGGTTTCCTGGATCGACGTAACAACAAGGATGAGCACCTCGGCGTGCTGTAATTGCTAGCAAGTTTGTCTCGCTAAAACAGTCACGGCTGCATAGTGAGTTCGATCCTCACTGGGTGCTCGACACTCTCGGCCGTGTAACACATCTAAGCTACGCCTAGAAAATCATTTAGGGTTCCTCGGTGTGCTGTAATGGTTAGCAAGCTTGTCTCGCTAGATCAGTTACGACTGAAAAGTGTGTTCGATCCTCACTAGGTAACCCATACTTTCGGCTTTGTGTCACATCTAATCTACGCTTAGAAAATAATCATAACAACAAAGATAAGGACAATACTCCGAATATAAATAGTGTGAATAATGACAAGAAATTAAGACGGAGAAACTGTTTAAGTCTGCTGTAAGTACAGGAGAAAGACAATTCATACATGTTTGTTATATACAATAGAAAATATCTGTTGTTTGCAGTAAAAAATAGTATACAATACAGGGTGAGTCAAAATTATGTTAACACTAGTATGAGAGGAATGATTTATTCAGAGTTTACTGAACAGTCTCCACCTGTCCACCAGTACGACTGATGCACAAACAGAAGCGGTCAACAGTACAATTTAGTGCCCAGACACACATTTCACGGGGAATGTTTGATATTACACATTTTATTCTGTCTTTGAGTTCTTCGATGCCTCTAGCTTTATTGCTATACACGCGATCCTTTACCATGCCCCATAACCAGAAGACATAGAGCGTAATTGTCTCGTATTTCTTTACAACTCCAACGCTGACTGCAAATGCTTACTTACAAATGCCGCAAAATTTCGCCATTGATAACATCAAATCAGACGAGCAGGGTATTTCCAACAGGATGGGGCGCCGCCTCATTTTGCCCGTACTGTTCGCGCTTGTTACGATCAAAGTTTCCCATATTGTTGGATAGGTCGCGACGGATCGTTGACATGGCCACCAGTCTGCCCTGATATAGCACCCTGTGAATTATGGCTATGGGGTATGATAACGGATCGCGTGTATAGCAAAAAGTTAGAAGAACTCAAGGACAAAATCAAAAAAGTGTAATTCCAATTCAAACATTCCCAGTGAAATGTGTGTCAAGGCACTTAATTGTACTGTTGATCGCTGGTTTTTGTGCATCAGTCGTGATTGGGGACAGGTGTAGACTCTTCAGTAAACTCTGAATAAATGTTTCCTCGCAGAGTTTTGACTTACCCTGTATATTCAAAATAATTTACAATGCATTTCTATAATAAAGGCATTTAGAATGTCCTTTTCATAAAACAAAATCATAAAGCAATTCTATAGTAAAGAATTGACAATTCATTATAATTAAACACTTCATCTATATTGTACATACAATAGTTACTTTCCAAGCGTAGCTTAGATGTGGCACAAGGCCGAAAGTAGGGGGTACCCAGTGAGGATCGAACCCACTACTAGGTCGTAACTGTTCTAGCTAGACAAGCTTGCTAGTCATTACCCCACTCCTAGGCGCTCTATTGTACATAAAATAAGCCTATTAATTCAAGTTGGACTATATTTATTTCTCATCACTTGCGCATTTCTCTTCATGTTGACCAGACAGATTGAGTGAAGAAATTTCCCGAAGTAAATTTTAGATCCAGCATTGGAAAAGCCATATTTAATATAATCAAGTTTTCCTTTCTGTCAGAAATATTTAGTCTTTAGCCATGGGAAAAAACAAGCGTAGATGTAGCGAAATAATTTGACAATATTAAGTGAAGTCGAAACGATCCTACCATAAACTGGATTCAGATACTGTTGGCGTTTAAAATACAAACAATAATTATTTTGCCCAACCAATTGGGTTGCTAGATTTGCCAAAGCGAAATGCAGGGCATCCAAATCAAATTTAAAACTAAATGTTTTATAATAATATTTTTAATATGACTCATATAATATTGCGCCTCTTCCACTGTCTTTTGAATAGAACTAGAATTTTATCACTTGTTTCATTTTTAGAATTGTTTTGCCGGTTCATTCTAAAGTCTATTACGCTAAAGTCTCCTCCTGAAAGACATTTTATTCACTATTTTCTCTCTCCTCAATAGGTGTAGATAGGTTCGACTATCGACACGTTCATAATAGGTGTAGATAGGTTCGACTATCGTCCCGTTCACAATCGGAGTAGATAGGTTCGACTATCGTCCCGTTCACAATAGGTGTAGATAGGTTCGACTATCGTCCCGTTCACAATAGGTGTAGATAGGTTCGACTATCGTCCCGTTCACAATCGGAGTAGATAGGTTCGACTATCGTCCCGTTCACAATAGGTCTAGATAGGTTCGACTATCGTCCCGTTCACAATCGAGTAGATAGGTTCGACTATCGTCCCGTTCACAATCCTTTTGCTTGGGGAGAATGGAATAAAAACAAATCTCAACATAAATTTGTACAGTCATTTTAGCAATTTTGGTAACACTCCTTAGCAAGATTTCGTTTGTCATGATAAATATGACTATTAATGTGAATGAAAGCTTTGATATTTTTCTTTACCTGATATCAAAGATCGCATAAACAGCTCAGTACTACATTTTCTTCATTTCTGTCTTCATCTTCAACGAAAGAAGAAATAATCATCACAAAAAAGAAATCCCTCGTCAACTTAAATGATGAGTTAAAGGTTATTTTAATTTGGATGGAGAAAATAATCCCACAAATCATTTGACATGATTGTTGAATATTTTTATTTTGCGAATTCTAAAAGGATAAAATAAAGAACCTAATCGATTCATTATTTATAAAATTCACATGGGAGATGATCGATTAGAGAACCATCGATTTCCGAAAAATAGTCAATCGGGGGTACAAGCAAAACGCGGGTTGAAATGTCGTGGCATGGATTTCTGTACTCGTTTCCTGATGGAAAAAATAAATTAAAAAATAATTCATCATATAAATTCGATATTAAACCATACAAAAAAGAAAAAAAAATGGAAAAAAAGGATGATAAAAAATCATGAAAATTTTTCGAGTCGAATGCCGAAATATCGTGAACAAAGGAAATTGATTCACAAAAATAAGTCGACGCAATTAATTGTAACTGATATTAATTTTTTTCTATTTCATAATCGATATACATGGTATTTGATTGAAAACCCATACAGTATGCTAAAATCGAACACAGGTTAATTGAATATTTGAAAGTGACAGTGTACCAAAATCATTTTCGTTTTTTTACAGATCTTTACTGCAAATCTTATTTTGTATATACATCTAAAAACTATAATCACCCTTTGTTAGTTGGCGCGGCTGTTATGCCCGCCAATACCCAATAAATAATGGACTATTTCGTTTTGATCACGTGGAAAGAGGAGGGAAAGAAGACAACTCTTGGTTTCAGTAAAAGAATGAAAGAAAGAAAAAAAAGAAAAAAGAAAGAAAGAAGGGAATATAGAAGTTTTTAACGTCTGTTTCAGTGAAATGAAAAATGTTGTCTATTCCAAATCTTTTCATTTGTACCCACTTCTTAAAACAATGACCAGCATTCGTATTTATATTTGTCAGTGCAATATTTTGTTAAAGTTGTTAAGCTCAAATATTTATCAACGCAATACGGGAATTTCTACATATATATTTTATCTCACGATGAGCTTAGTTAAGAATTAAGATTCATCAGAATACTAAAATCGGAAAACCGTGAAATTTCCACGAGTTAAAACTAGATATTATTATGATGATTATATGTTTCCTTTGTTTTAGGTAGTACGAGTTTCCTCTGATTCTCCATAAGAGATCTCAAGAGATAAGTGTTTTTTTTTATATTCGATCATGCAAACGGATGAGTTACATTGCAATCAGAAATTTAAAAAAAGTAATTTTGGTCACGACAAAGAGAGAAAGTTATGCAAGATAGGAAAAGCACCCAAGTGTACAGTTTTTTTTTGCAATTCACGTATTTTAGGACTTCCAGGAATTTGTTCCATATATTTGTTTGTTACTTTTGATATAATTCCCACAGCTCCACCACCACAACAAACAACAGAAACTATTATTATTATTATTATTATTATTATTATTATTATTATTATTATTATTATTATTATTTATGAATCAATTAATTACATATTAGGGTTTAACAAAAATATTTTTGTCTTCTTAGAATCCTTTGATCTAAACCTTACTTGAGGTTTTGAAAAAGCATTTTCCTAAGCCATCTGAATTGCTAAAGGTTTTCAACAAAAACACTATAAAATTAAGTTATAGTTGTACTGGTAATTTGAATAATAATGTAAAAAAGCGAGGAATCTAAATACTAACGACAAAAATATAGTGAAAAAAATATATTATGTAACTGGAGGATTGAAAGTAATTACCCTTTGAACGGAGTGTGATGCACATAAGTTGTGGTCTACCAGGCTGAAGTTAATAGCGACAGTGGCCAAAAGAAGTTCTACATACGATGTACCGAGGGACCATTTACAAAAACTCTGATATAATCATACTTTCCCTTTTACGCTAGAAAAGCGCAGCTTGAACACAAAACTGGCGGACCACGTCTGGAAATTGAAGGAAGAACACAGTAAAATTATGTGCATATTATGGAGTATTTTGTGGAGAGTAAAATCTGGCAGAACAAGTGGTAGTAGTTGTAGGTTGTGTCAGGAGAAGTTGGAAATAGCTAGTTTTAAAGACAGTAACGTTCATGTGAATTGGGGAACAGAAATAATGTCTTAAGGTAGACACGTAAACATGAACGTTCTCGGCCTGTACGACCCCGGATGAAGAAAAATATATACCAAGGAATATATGCATAAAGTTTTTTTATAGAGTGCGTGCGTTCGCTCTCGTATGCCCATGCGCCCTTCTGAACGTATGGGCGTACATGTAAGGTGCCGTGATTGTCTTTTTCGTCTTTTATCTTCACCCACTTTACACTCACCCCCTTAGCCCTTTTCTCTTGTAGCTATTTGTTGCTATTTGATTTTTGTATTTTTTTCTAGACATGTCATTTTAAATCTTTAAGCGTTCTAGTTTTTTCTTGAGTTCGGAAAACTGTATTTCGTTTTTTACATAAATAATTGATTTTAATACTTAAATGATAATGTAAATATTTATATCTCTCTACATTTGGCTATTATTTCGTTTTCTTATTGTTGTAGTATTTCTAGGGAAGGTAATGGGTATGCCCTCATTCACATAATTATAGTAGTAAATACTGTATGTTGCTCTCCTTGAATTGACGGGAAGTCTTGGTTCCAAGCCTGAAGGAATGAGTTGTAGATCTCAGCATCGGTGTAGGAATGTCAGATGGTTCGATTTTCCTGACAGTTTTTGGTAGGATTTTTCAATTTGTCTCCATATTTTCGGTGTATCTGGTCCATACCGATCCTTCAGTATCTGTCTATATTCCTGAAATGAGGTATTATGTACACTATTTACATCATTCGGACTATTGTCCTCATCTTTGTCGCGATATTTATTACAACGTTTCGGCCGTTGTACGTTCCGAGAGACATTAGATAAAGAATTGGTAAGTATAAGTAGTACCCTACAACGTAACATCTACCCAGGGTTCATTGGCAGCAACCCCCCAAAACTGGGATAGGCGGATACAATAAGAGGACAACAACACTCAGAAAACAGTAGCCTGCCTTATGTGAAGGGGTTATCAGAGAAAATACAAAGGATGTGCGTTCATATAACATTAGGACAACCTTCAAAGCGGGACGACACTTCGCAGATATCACTCCCAAGTAAGACCCTCCATAGAGGAGAACATGCCTAAAGACTGTGTGTACGCTATCCCGTGCAGCTGCGGAAAGAAATATAAAGGGGAGACAGGTCGCCCCCTTAAGGTAAGGCTTCAAGGACACCAGGAAGCTGTAACACGAGGGGAAGTGGAAAAATCAGGCGTGGCTGACCACATATTGAGAGAAAAGGGAGATTACCGCCTTCTGTGGGATCAGGTTGAGATCATAGAGAAAGAACACCATTGAAAAATTCATAAACTTAAGGAATCAGCACATATGCTAGACCACAAAAACCTCCTGAGCCGACCAAGCATAGAAATGAATACAATATGGGAACCAGTAATAAGGAGTGTCAGAGAAAATCGATAATAACAACAAAAATTGCAATATGAGCTCTGGTAAGGATATAGAATGATAAAAGCAAAAATTGCAATATGAGCACTAGTAAAACATAGTTGCTGACGACATTAGGGTTATAATACCCAGAAATTCATATAGAGATGTCCTCAAGGACACATGCCAAAGGCGTTAGTTAGATTCAGTGACAGGACCGAAAGAGTGTGAGTTCAATACACGGTTAAGGCAGTGGAGAACTTGGAGATGGGAATTAACAGCAGATAATTACAACGATCTGAAGAAGGCCGAAAACGTAATAAATATGGCGACAAAGATGAGGACAATAGTCCGAATAATGCAAATAGTGTACCTAATATCTCATCTCAGAAATATAGACAGAAAGATGTCGAAAAAATGTTATGTACAGTGTAGAGTTAATGCAACAGAGTTGATGTCATTTGTTTATGTTCTACTGCATTGTGGCAGCGTCAATCACTGCAGCATTATAGCAGCGTCAATGACGGGAATTCATCCGTGTTAGGCACGGCCAAACGGTGTACCCTTTGTCATACCGTAGACTATACATACTTGCAGCTTGTGGATTCATGCACATATTACAATTACATGTTTAAGAAACGTCTGAAAATGTAAATATATTGTGCAGATGAGAATTCATATATAAAAGTCTTGACTTGTCCCAAACAAAATTTCGAAGAAATAAATAAGAGTATTGCACTTTTAAAATACTAAGAATAATTGACTTCCCTGTACACTTATTGCCCCCTTAAAAGATCATAGTGCCCCCCACCCTACGATGAGAATCACTGCAATGAGTCTTGTTTTATATCCGCGAATGTACAAAGTACATATTCTGGCTTGTTTTATAAAATGAGTGATTTCCAGATGCTACCCTTCAGTAAACAGGTTGAGTCTGAATGATATGCATCCTGTTCTCAACAGGTATTATTCCTATATATATATATATATATATATATATATATATATATATATATATATATATATATATATATATATATATGTTTGTGCGTGTGTGCGTGTTTGTGTGTTATAAACCAAGACCAAGTTAATATATAATATCACTGATCGTGGCAAAAAACAATACCATCACAATACAATATATAAGCTAAAAAAAGAATAACAGAGATATACTCGAAATGGACTGATTTAAAATCCAACCGACAGTAACGTCTTTAATACCAAAACAAAAACGAGCAAAGACGCAGTTTTGCTAATTCATTCCGACCGGAAGTCGTCAAACTAGCAAAAGCCAGTAATGGCATTAATACACATATACCCTTTTTCGCCATTCGTTATTTCCTGACATGACAACCAAGAAAACGAATTCTAAACGCATTGACATTATAAAACTTTTCCATTTTATCACGACTTTCCGTTTTTGTTCTGACTCTATATCTTATTAACGCGCGCGCAAACACACACACACACACACACACACACACACACTCACACACACACACACACACACACACATATTTGAGATAATGATAAATACATTTCTATATATCAAGAACAATTTTAGGGGATATATATGGGTGATCGCGCTCCATTATAATTATTTTTTAAAATCAGCATCACAATGATCACATACGTGTATATAACTCAATTAGACATGCTTGTATATATATATATATATATATATATATATATATATATATATATATATATATATATATATTAGAATTGGACATAGTCCGACAATTTATTTAAAGACATTTATATTATGTTTAACGTTCTTAGCATGAAACAGACTGTCGCCTCTAAGTGCCATGTCCACTTTTATATTTATATATATATATATATATATATATATATATACATATATATATATATATATATATATATATATATATATATATATCTGTGTGTGTGTGTGTGTGTGTGTATGTGCGATCAACTGATGGAAAAATAAATTGCATTTTTCATTATACTGAATATATATATATATCTATATCTCTCTCTCTCTCTCTCTCTCTATATATATATATATATATATATATAGAGAGAGAGAGAGAGAAAGAGAGTTGAATTACATTAATGATTACATTTATATAACATATCAATATGTGAACGTGTTCAAAAATAAGCTGGCTATCATTTTACACACACCTTAAACAAATTCACTGTATATCCTCCTTGTTCCTTTGCTCTCGCATTCATCTGATCTTATAGATATTGACTAAGATACTTCGATGTGTTCATTTCCTGCTTCTTTAAACAGTGGACACAATACGGCGATAGTTGAAGTGTAGGCTAACTGCAAAGTCAGGCGTCGTTCCATCAAGTTCAATAATTGTTCAATGTGGAAAGATATGAATATCGTGTTAGCCGAGTGAAATTGTTGAACCTCTTGCAGCGCATGTTAAGTAATAGAGACAACATATAGGCAGGTATTATCCTCTGGAATATCGTTTTTCAGCGTTCTCTCCATAAACACCAAAGATGAACGAGTTTTCTAACCAATCACATCACATATTATAATGCATGGTTTAATTCTGTTTGTTGTGAACCTACAATAGACTTCGCTTTCTGCATGAAAGTGTTACATGAAAGCAAAATCGAATCTCTTCATTGAACACCAGAGAGCGCTCTTCTACTTCCTCAAGTGATTATCTTGCAACACGAATGGAAAAATAAACAATGCTGTTATGGCGTCAAGTTAGATTCATGCGTTTTTTGTAGTTCTGCTACAAGTTCGCGTTGATCCACTTGTGGTGGTATGTATTCAGATCTCTGCTGTGTCAAATTGCAGCCATTTGAAAGCACGGATGTTGCCGAGTGTCTACATTATGTTGCTGTACCAGAATCTGGTCTAAAGATGCAGGTACCTCATAAATGACCATGCAACCTCTAGGAAACTTAACTTAAATTTGTACTAAATGGACACAATATAATCTGATTTGATTTTAACATTAGCTTTAAAAGAATCCTTTTTATGAAATACTGAACTACATATCTATCTATCTCAGACGTAATGAAGTTATTTGTACTAAATGAACACTATATAATCTGGTTCCTCTCAAACGGCTGTAATTGAAAAAGGGACAGCGTTTGCATTTCGTGGGATGATATAAGCTTTCACTGGACTCTTTCAACACAATGAACCTCATCACGACATGCACCACTGTCCAAAGCTCAGAAACGTACGGTGCGCTTATTTGAATGGCCAAAATCTTCTATCAAATTTACTATCTCTAAACATACACAAACTGTACCCAGGTCAAGACCACCATCGTTCTTTAAGGTGCTGAAAATTCATTTTCCTTTAGTGTATTAACAAAGTATATAATTCTTCTTCTTCTATGTGACGTGTCCCGTCATAACGTGGGCGTCACAGGCTTTCCACAACTTCCTGTTGTTTGTAACTCTCAGTAATTTTTGTGTTTTTGAAATCTCGGCTTTGCCACTCATTTAAATAAGATCATTAGTTAGGATATTCGCTGTATTCCTCTTGCTTTTAATATGTCCTGTGAGTGTCCACTTCTCCAAGCCCACTTTCTTCATTATGATTAATATAAATTTCAACTGTCTTTTCTGATTCTATATATAAGCGTGCTCTTTGTTTCCATTTTCCTTAAAACATCCTCGTTAGTCACATGTGCAGCCCATGCAATTCTCAGCATCCTTCAGTAGAACCATATTTCTGTTGCTTCAAGTTTTTTTTCTTGTTAAGATGTTGTACATATAAAAAGAGTTATATTACACAAGCACTTCATTACTCTTTTCTTTTTTCTCTTTACTAATAATTTGCTTAGCTTTTGAAAAACATATTTTTCTACTCCAGTGCCTCTTCCGATTCCGTTGTCATATTTTCCAGCCTCTGATAAAACAAATCCTATATATTTAAATATTTGCTGGATTTTAGTGTCTTTACTTCGCAGTTCGCATATTGGACTCTTCTTTTTGATGACAGACACATATAGAATTATTATTTTAATTCTTAGCTTTGTCGATTTGATTTTAACATTAGCTTTAAATGAATCCTTTTTATGTAATATTGAACTGCTTATATATCTATCTCAGATGTAAAGACGTTATATATTTGAGTAAAAAAAAATGAAAAGGTGGAATTTCTTTTTCGATGTAGAGATTGTTTTCCCTTTGGTGAGACTTCATAAACACGGCCCACCAATGTGCTTACCGCAACGTGATGTTTACTAAGCTCATAATACAAACACAAACTCCAGTCTAGACTAATACTCACTGGGTGTGGCACTGTGAGAGATAACTAAAGACCGTCTGGCATAGTATTATTTTTAGCTATTCATGTAAACTGTAATCGATATTGTTGTGAAACCGAACCTTCTCTGGGTGTTCCAAATTTATGGCCTTGCGTGAGACTAAGGTAAGCTTAGTTAATAGCAATGGTTTTTCATCCCGAAGCAGGGGTTAATAAAATAGTCTTGGAGAGCCTTAGTATTGTAGCGAAATAAATCTTTAAATCGTGTTAGTCACAACTGGGTTTGGTAAAAAGAGTTACTAAAATTCCAGAAATGCTATCACCCCCCGCCCCCCCCCCAAAAAAAAAGAAAAGAAAAAAGAAGACATGTTCTAAGATTTGCTTTCTACTGTCTTCTTTGTATTATACCTCCTTCATTCCTCATAAAAAAGTTCCGGCAAAAATACGGACAAATATCGGTATACGCGCGTTGTACTGATGTTTTGGCATTACCTCCTATATTTCTCATCGGTGATACGTAAATAACAGGACAGAGTCAGTTCTCTAGCCTTGGTTGTAAACGAGTCTAAGAGAAGGATAACTTTGAATTTAAAACCATGAAGTATGCAACGGGAAGTCACTCTACGATCTCACACAAGAATCGTCATTATAAAAACACTGTTCGCAGATATTAAAAGGAAAAGGGATTTCTGTAGCGTCGTGAATTCCTTCATCTTGAAGGAACATGGTATTTAAGGAAGAGACGATGGAGTTGTGCCTATGTAAAAAAACAAAAAAAACATCATTTTGTAATCTGTGTTTTAAGATTAAGGCGGATATATTTACGAAACACAACGCCCTTCTCCATTAGACTTTGTGAATATTATAGATCTGGAATCGAAAGCGAAATCCCTCATCTGTCTCTCAAGTGTTCAATCCACTCAGCCGTACTTAATGGAAGTCCATGACAATGCCGAAGGACAAGTGGAAATCATTACACTTAATTGTCACGTAGAACATTTATTCAAACACTCCGGGACATTCCACAGCTCTGTGATGGAAAATCTAATGGTTTCATTAAATAGACTAGCCGCATGCAGCGTCGCTGTCAGGTCATTGTTCTTCAATAATTTCGACGCTGACAACATTTAAATTTTCTTCTCAAAATGAGGAAAAAAGATTTAGAAGAAATAATAATAATAATAATAATAATAATAATAATAATAATAATAATAACAACAATAATAATAATCTGCGATAAATATCCAGAAACAATTGACCATCTTATATCACGTTGCGCGGAATTGGCAGCCACTGAATATAAAATACGGCGTGACGGAGTGGGCTAATATCTTGACTGGAAAATCTGCAACTTCTATGGAAAGGAAGCTGAAAGAAATTGATATGAGATTGCGCATATAGGACATGTAACAATGTTATGGGACTATACACAATACACACAGACAGAACAATCAAAGCTAATCGTCCAGATATTGTTATTAGAGACCGCAAACAAAAAATTACCTCCTTATTGATATGGCAGTCCCTGCAGACTGCAATGTATCTTTGAAGATCTTCAAAAAGCTATAAAAATACAAGGACTTTGAAATCGAAATCTCAAAAATGTGGTACATGCGAACATCAGCGATCCTTGTTGTAGTTGGAGCCCTCAGATTGATTGGAAAAGATTTCAATAAACTCATCGAAGGTATTCCTGGTAGTCCTTGCCTTAAAGAAATACAAAAAAAAATGTTCTCACGAATACAGCCCACACCTTATGAAGGGCTTTTTCTATGTAAAATAATTTGTTGTTTTTTGTTTTGTTTTTTTTTAGTTGCTCAGTGGAAACTGTCATGACGCCATTTCTGACATTAGATCTCTTGTAGGAGCCCTCGGACTGCTTGGAAAAACTACCAATAGACTCATTGAAGGTATTCTTGGTAGCCCATGCTTTAAAGAAATACAAAAAAAAATGTTCTCACGTATACTGCCCACAACTTACGAAGGGCTTTATCTATGTAAAATATTGTGTTGTTTTATTTGTTTTTTGTTCAGTTGTTCAGTGGAAAATGCCATGATGTCATTTCTGACCGTATGTCTCTGGGCGGGACCCGGAAAGAAATGTTTACACATAAAAAATCAAAGGAATAATAATAATAATAATAATAATAATAATAATAATAATAATAATAATAATAATGCAATATATGAGTATATAAATCATCAATCTTGATACTCTTATAACTAACATAATTTTAAATAATCTTAATGTTGACTATTTGGATTTGATAAAAAGAAAAACTATAAATAACAGTTGCCATGCAAAATAACAACAGATGGGAATATAAAAAATACCAGATTTTAACATGCTTACATTTAAATCGTTACGTAGCAATATAGATTACTTGCCAGGCCTTTTGGAAAACGATTTATATTTGAAGAAAATATCTGTCTGAAATTGCGAATTGCTGTAACCTTTTAGGAAATATAGTACACTAGTTTCCCGTTAACTTCTCCACAGTATTGAATTCAAAATTGTCTCTCTCCTAGATTAGCCGCCAGACAAGGCTAGATAGCACAGTTTTCACTGCTATTTAACTCGCTGCAGATAGAAGAAATGAATTTAAGCTTTTTTAAAAATGTGTATTTGTACTAAATGAACACAATATATTACACCAGAACATGAACAACTAGCTCAGGGACAGGCAATCTTTTTCGAACAATGGTCCACATGAGGTACACTACATCATAAGGGAGGCCGCATTACTAGAAAGTCAAAGTATTTTTTTCATTAAAGATACCACAGCCATTTTCCCAACAAATAACCAAGCATCGTCATCAGAAATGAGGAAAAGTCGACGTCTTCCTTTGGAGAATCGATTCCCTCTATAATTAAGTAAAAACATGTAATTGGTTAAATGTTATCCCTGATGACAGTGATTAGCATACATTACTGCTTTTCGATTTGCTTCTTATTTATTCATTCGAAAATACTTTTAAAAGAAGAATTATATTTATTCTCTAGAGAAAAATAATTATCATTGACGTTTCCTGTTTCTGGAGCAAAGTATATTCTTTAGTTAAAATCGCCAATTGTTTAAAATACTGAGAAACGTTACATTCAACGAAAAGTTACAACATTCAAGAAAATTGTAGTTAATCATTATTTATATATTATATGGTTATGCACGAGGGTGTGTGACTGAACAAGCGAGAACGATAGGAAACAAACACTATTTTTTATAAACTTTGTTTTCCTTAAGAAATTTGGCTTGACATTCAGAAAGCCAATCGGGCCGCATGTGACCCGCAGGCTGTAGTTTGCCCATGACAGAGCTAGAGGTTTACAATTTTGGTGCCGATAACCGTCATGCAACTTCTATCTCCTATTCTACTACTTGCATGTGTTTCATTAAAAAATATCTGGATTAAAATGCTGAAGATATCAAAAAGAAAGGGAAGGAAATTAAATTGTCTAGAACAATTAGGAACATGAATAAGTCCTCGCAAGTTTTTTATGAAAATTAATGTTTTATTTACAAAAATTAGTAAGAAACACGTCAATGAAAATATTGTTCATCGCTAGCCACTACTTTTTCCCATCCTTCTGGCAGAATTTGAATTACACGTCAGGAAAAACCACACGAATTTTGAGGCTAATCACAAGTCGGCCCAGGTTTTAGCATCTTCATAAAAATGAAAGGGATGTTGAGCCAGGACATGTACCATTGATCAGAACAAGAGTTAACCGGACGGGGCAATGTATGGTGAATACATTGGGTCGGATAGGACTTCCCATTTGAGCGCTTCCAAGTGGATTTTCACTCCTATATGCTACATGTGGCCTAGCGTTTTCATGTTGCAAAATCACTTTGTTGTGTCTCTGCTTGCATATCGCACGTTTTCGTTTCAATGCTCGGATCAAACGCATTACTTGTAATCGGTAGCGATCTCCTGTAATGGTTTCGGTCGGTTATAAACTACATGCAGCTGATCCCACCAAATACAGAGCAGAAGCTTCGAACCATGGATATTCGGCTTTGCCGCCGATGTTGATGAATGGCCAGGCTTATCCCGCGATCTTCTACGCTTAGGCTCACCGTAGTGTATCCACTTTTCATCGCTCGTCACGATACGATGCAAAAAACTTTCTTTTTCTGCCATTGAACCAGCTGTTTACATGTGACAAGACGCCATTCGACGTCTCGCGGCTTAAACTCGTACGGCACCCAATGTTCTTGCTTTTGAATCATATCTAATGCTTTCAAACGTTTCCAAAATGTTGTGAGATGAACTCCTAATGATTCTGCGAGTTCACCTTGCGCCTGACATGAGTCTTCATGAAGTAATTCCTCTAATTCGTCGTCTTCAAAACTTTTTCGGTGCGCCAGATCGTTCTTTACATTCAACATCAAAATCATTATCTTTGAAGCGTCTAAACCAATCTCTGTATAATTTTTTCCGACAGAGCATGGTCCCCGTAATTTTCAACAAGATTCAGATTTCTTTTGACTAAAGTAGTTCAGTAAAATTCAGCAAATATACTTTCTTTGGTGCGAAATCCGATATGTGTAACGTTAATGCTTATGCTGAGAATAGCATGGACTGCATTTCGGCGAAATTAAAAACACTGAATTTCAAGCTTGCTTATTGCATTTGTTTTTTTAAAGGTCCAAGTCACAAATTCTTAAGTATGACAATATTAATACCGACCTTTATCTGGATTAAGATCTCTTTCATTAAAATAATTTGAATCGACATGATTTTTCCTGCCTAAAACCAGCAAATGGTATCGGTCAATGAAAATACAACCCAATAGTAAAATCTGAAAAGTATAGCGTAAAGTTTTGGCTGGGTAAACCGACTATTACCAACCACTAATCCCTTAGCCCTATCTTTACCTATCCATTCTCTTTCATCTTCCCACCCCTCTAGCAATCTAATGTGTCCGTCCGGTGTACTTTCTCCATTTGCGGAGGAGATTTCGTTCTGATGAGTTGAACATCTTGGTGTACACGAAATAAAAATTATAAACGAAATGGATAATTAAAGTCTCCGTCTTCTTATTATCATTATACTACTCTGTAGTCTACATTGAACTGTCTCTGGATTTATATCCTCCTCAGAATTATCCCTCCCAGTCACAAACTGGTAGAACGTATATATATATATATATATATATATATATATATATATATATATATATATATATATATGAATAAATAAAATGACAAGGACGTTCTGTTTAATTTTGTTGTATATTACCAATTTTAGAATAAAATGTATAAAATGACCAAATTGTGAATAAATTCTCCGAAGTTCATGTTTGTTCTCTTGTCTTATTCAAGTACTTGCCAGTAATTTTCAAGAACTATCTGGTGCCTGTATGGTAGACAAGATTCCGTTGGCTGTATCATGGGAATTTTTTTAAAAGCTGAATCTTAAATGTAGCAGGAGATTTTGTCTCCTTACTTAAAAATGTAGATATCTCCATAGATATAAAATAGCCGGAATACAAACATAAACTTTTCTTTGGATATATTATATTATAAATAAATAAGCAACATTAAAAAAGACTTATCAACAGTAACATCCCTGAGCATGTCGTTGACGAACAAATAAAATTAGCCTTAGCGAACTTTTGAAAACATTAACATTGATATATAGCCCTCTAATATATACAAAAATAAACACACCATTAATTTATCGTAACCGATTATAACAATCCTCTTAGATTTATCATTTACTATAAAATGTTCAAAATATATAATCTAATTATTGCCAATAACACGAAATTCTTCTTACGCATCTAAAAATATAGTTGTTTATGACTTCTCTAGCTCTCCTGGTGGTTGCATGTCTAATATTAAGAATAAAAAATCAACAGAAAAAACATGAACTTTGGACAGTTTATCGATAAAGTTGAGCACAATATATAGGATTTTATTCGAAACTTGCAAAAATACAATAAAATATTAAACAGATAGAGCTTATCAGTTTTATTTAATCAAACTTCTTTGGATGAATACTTGCTGCTGAAATATACCTTATATATATATATATATATATATATATATATATATATATATATATATATATATATATATTATGTTACATATATATATATATATATATATATATATATATATATATATAAAAATAATGCGAAGCACTTCAGTAAAATGAAAGAAGCATTTTGGCTGCTTGGCGTTTGTTTACGTTTGTAAAAACAATACGCTAGATTTGGCTGACTCATTCTGTCGAGTGAAGATGGCTCAGTAGTAAAAGCTCTGACTGTTGAGTTTCGTTCGATCCGGGCTTGAACCATTCGGATATGGCTTTATTTCTTTGATTATGTGAGAAATAATAATAATAATAATGATAATGGTAATATATATATATATATATATATATATACATATATATATATATATATATATATATGTATATGTTGGATTGATGTCAGTTTATGCCCCTGGGTTTCACGCTCTTTAGGATCGTTAGTCAAACTAAAAAATTTAAAACATCGATATACGCAACCATAGATAAATCCAAATCGGTCTCTTTAATAATGTTTTCATTTTTTGATATCCGCTTATACTTAGTAATATCTTAATTATTTCCTTGATTAGGTGATAAGTAATAATAATAATAATAATAATGATAATAATAAAAATAATATATATATATATATATATATATATATATATATATATATATATATATATATATATATATATATATATCTGTTATGGGAACTTACACATAATAGTAATGGACTATCCCGTACACCATAAAAACTGCGCCTCAGGAGGAAGGAGTAGTGAGTCAGTCTTTTTTGGAAGACTCACCTAGTCGGTCGAACTCTTTGCTTCTGAGGATGAGGGGAACTCTCTGCCTCTGGGAGGGAGGAACCCGGACGAGGCTCCGCCGAAGGGCAGAGCCTCGTTCGGGGAGGTTGACCAATCCGAACCCGTTTATACGGGTTCTACGGGCTATTTTTGCCCAAGCCTACGGGCTCGGAAAGCCCACATTAAACCGGCATTGTGCCACATTTGACACACGTGGGCGTGTTAATGAACATCGTGAGGGTCAGTCACAGCGTCAGTCAGTCAGTCAGTCAGTCAGTCACAGACAGAGACGCGTCAGACGATTACTGTATGACATTGGAATAGTGATACTGGTCGAGACAACATAGTTCTCTCTAACCTAACCTGATTGTTATTACTAACACTTCTACTTCTTTTGTACATATTCTGTTTGTAATATATCTGTGTTATTCCATACCTGTGTTCGAGTTATTCTTCATTGGTTCTACCTTGAACCATCACCGTGGTACAAGGAACCTGGACCATAACATATATATATATATAATTTCAACATAAGGTAAATTGTATATTTATCAATGTATAATTTATAGCTCTGTATTACCACGTTGAGCACTGTTTTGTTAAAACCCAAAATTAATAAGTACATATTTGCGCATTTATATATGTGCGTGATCACACGCATATATGGTTGCTTGTATCTATATTTACTTATTTAATCCATATATCTTTACTTAAATCATATGTATGTATATATATATATATATATATATATATATATATATATATATATATATATATATATATATATATATATATATATATATTGTGTGTGTGTGTATTTATGCAGCATATTTTCATTAATGCATGTTTCGTTAAATAATATAGACAAGTTTTGTCTATTTATTTTATGTAAATTCCTTTCATATTGTCGAATAAGCTTTTTAGCATTATCACTGAAACACGAAAAAAAAATCACCATGATTACCGAAAGAGGAATAAGCAAAACTGAAGTTGAAAATGAAATGGTAATCTTTATAACATAAAAAAAATACTTGCCAGCGTCGTGAAGTAGGTAAACAACTCCTAGTGGTGAAGTGAATGTCACCATATACTGTTGATATCTATGTCCACATTTTATATCTCTCACATAATATTTATCTCTTTCTTCAGTTTAAAGTCATACATAACGCGATTTCTTCATAAACACTTTCTGTTTTTTCTTTTGATTTATTTTCATTTCTTATTACAAAGTTTAGAATCAGTGTTAAGTTAAGCAACGTCAACCTTGGTCAGTACCTAAATATGCGGGTGGTGTAATGGATAACGGCTCGAAACTTGAAATCAGAGGGTGGACTTCCACTTCCAACCGGGTTCGTACTCTCCGCACACACAAGTAATCTTGGGAAAGGTATGAACCCACGACTTCTGCCCCCCAACTATGGGTTAATTAGTAGGAAGTGTATCAGTAAATCATCATTATCTCCAAAATATTTTTCAAATCTAAAAATATTTTCGGGCTTTAAATAACCAGCAAAAGGTTGATAATCCGTAAAAGAAAAAAAATCGGTCCATCAAACAACGGCGAGGTTTTTTTTTAAAGTTTTTTTTACATTCTACGACCCTTAAATTAAACATTGGGAATCTGAAATAAAAAGTATCTTCAGACGTGGCGTGATATAACAACCATGGATGATCGTTTAACATATATGTCCTCTTTATCAATGTTGTAACGAAGAAGCTGATCTTAATGTAAAATCTTATGGCTGTTCCTACCGTTACTACCGATTCAATCCTATGTTGTTTATTTATTGTCTAGTATCGTAATAGTAGCTATCATTTCTTAAATGAAATATTTTCATGATTCATTTTTGTCTCATCTTATATTATTTAACACGGTTGTATAAAATTCAATAACGCACACACACAAGGACGCACCCATTATTTGTACAATCTATAAATTAATTAATAAATTCACCAAAGACTTATCTCAGTGACAAACTCCAGTTTCGTGTAACAACGTTCATCAGGGTCAGAGGGTCCGATAAATCTACTGTATTATTAGCAGGTATATCGATACACTATGAAACAAACACCGGTCGTAGACATCAAAATTCAAATTTGAATTATGCAATGCGTTAGAGTCGTTAAGAACGTAATAATATAAAATTAGGAGGCAGTTAAAATATTCGACTTTAGATTTTTTTTTTAAATTTATTTTTGAAATTAATTATTATTTTCATTTGTTATTTTATTTTACTTTGGTATGCCTGCTGTTCGGCAGCGGACACAATAGCCCTTCAAAGGATTATGATGTTGTCAAGAAAATAATCGGCTCGGAGGACATTTCTAATTCTCGCAGCACAGCAGAAAACAATGAATAGCAGCACGCATGACGGGTACCACTGGCTTGAACTTTTATCCTTTGGACGATGTCTTAGTTCTCTTACTTCAAGGACAAAGCGCTTGAGGGACAGATTTTATCCTTGTTCTCTGCGTAAAATAAACGCTGCCTCACGTTGTCAATTTTTATTACTTTCATTCATTTCACGTGTGGTTGGAACGTTCGCATTCTGACCATGAGTCCCAGGTTCGAATCTCACCATGGTCGATTTGTCTGGAAAGAGATTCCTGATATTATCGGACTGGAGGGGGTCGATCCCAGCGTGCGACACCTTTGGAAAATGCCTGAAAACTATACCCCACGTGTTGACCAAGCCTTTTGAATGAAACTGTGTAGACCCTTGGGGGGGGGGGCATCGATAGCTGTGCTAGCACGAAGTCACAAGTCATCGTGGTCGAGGGCTTGACCGTGCTGGGCTTGTTCAAATTGTTGATCACGCTAAATAAAACGCTCTTTCCCGGAAACTGTATCTAAGGACTGCTGATTATAGTTGCAGTATGAAACACAGTTGGGCTCTGCCTGTGTTGAATAAACACAAATGCGCCAGAACAAACGTTTGCAATAGGGATCGGCTAGCCGCCCTAGTAGACGGGTATCCTCGAATACGAGTAGCCAGCTATACTTTCATTCGTTTGAGAGTGTTTTTTTATTGTTTGTGTATTAGTGCACATGTAAACAGCTGTCCAATTGTATTGTGAATTGTATAATGTCACGAAGAATAAATGAAAAAAAAAACCATTATGTCGTTATAAAATAGAAAATAAACACAGGAAATTCAGCCGGGATCGCGGAATTCGTAACATATTAATATCACTATCTACAATTTTTCGCAAGAAATGTGCCAATTCTTATATATTTATGCATGCTGAATCCGAAAATATCCTTCAAATTAGATGATTGGTACGAGATTTGGAGATATTTAGTCAGTTATGTCATACACAGGAAAACAATGGACGTCTTCAAGAAAAAACAACAGTGTTGCTTTGCAAAATCTGCTTTGATGTTCTACCAGAACAATAGAAAAATAATCAAGATGGAAATATATGATTTTATTGAATATGGTAAAACCGAAAAGTTTTCAGGGGGATATACAAGCGCAGTTATTCAGAGATAATCCTTCAGCAGTTTACAAAAAGCAAAGAAGCAACGTAGGGTTGCTGAATAACCGCATGTATATATCGACAGTGCAGCAATAAATGAAAGGTATCAGGACAAGTGAAGTTCATTAATATTGGATGATTATTGTTAGAATGCCCAACGCTAATCAGTCAGTATTAATGGACTTAACTTGCCCTGATAAGTTTTCTCCCTGGCTGCAATAGGGTCATAGAATTGTTCACCGTGATCGTCACTCACATTGCCACAATTGCGGAAAATTAAGATACACGTCTAAGAAATGGATCTTCAACGGCATGTTACAGCCAAGCTGTTTGTAAACATTCGGGTATTCAATCTGCATTCTATAATTTTCTGTTCTTTCTTCAGCCAGAAATTTGGTTGTCACAGACTTGAAAGCTTCCCATACAATTTTTTTTCCTTTACCCGTAGTACTCTGTCAAAATTTTCAAGTTGATGAATCTGGGGGAGCTACACAGATGTTTTACACTTCTTGGGAAATTTATTCAGCAAATATTTTAATGCTGCCTTTGTTTTGTTTTGTTGATAGACTTCATAAACATTTTCAGAAGACCAAAATGATGTGAAGAAGAGACAACAAAATTTTCTTTGACTCAATGGTGAATGCTGAAAATTTTCTTCCAAGGTTTCAGTGACTATTGTAAAGGGCAGCTGCTCTTGATGTAATGAAAAGCTGTGTATTGGCTGTCTCATTCACAACAAAAAGCAACAAAACTTGGTATATCCACCTTGCAGTTCGAGCAAGAGAACATCAACCTTCAGATTCCCACAAAGTTGCCAGTTATATTGATAATCGTTGATGCATATCATATTGTCATATGTCTCTATCATGTTGACTTGCATGACCAAATGAAATTGAAGGTAAAACATTGTATAATTATTATACCATTGTAGTGCTTTGAGAGTTGTCTTTGAGGAATAAATGGACAGTCTCAATATCTCTGGAATTGAAATTAGGTGATATCATTGCAATATAACAAATCACCTTCCCTGAGGAAGATTGGAATTAAATCCTTTTGATGATCACGGAAATAGGAAATCTGTACATCACCATTTGTACAATCTAGTGTAACCTGGGGCAGTTCTGTTTTACACTTAGGAAGTTCCAAATCTATGACTAAGTCTTTCAGCTCACTTTGAGTTATGACATGTAGTTCAGAGATGGATGTTAGACAATAAGTTGGTCATATCAAAATGATATTTTCATTGTCTTCCCCATCATCTGACTCAACTTTATATGATCCCAGTTCTCCTGGGACTGATATGTCTTTATTATAAAGGACAGAAGGTAAAGTCGATGGGATATTTGGATATTGCACTGTCCATTTATTTTCGTTGAGAGTCCCTTAGCAATTGGAGGCACTATGGAGAAGTAGTAATCAGTACATGTTCGGTTGGCTATCTCCAAATCATGGCGACTTGCAAAAGGCACTGATTATTTCTTACTGGTCAGCCATTGACTGAGATTTGTTGCACAGGTATACACTTACTGTCTCCAATTTTATATTCAAAATATAGTTGATAATCTTTTCTCACAACAGGTATTATATTTCGATTTTCAGATACAAGTCACTTCGCCACACATAGCAGAAGTTATAGGTTTTGTTCAGATATTCTTGGGACATTTTTACACGTCGTTTAAATGTGTGAAAACCGGGGTGAAAAGGGGAATAATAATTAGTTTATTACAGATTAATTTCATATACAGTGTGTTGCAGCAACAACCGACACTTGAAAAAAGAAAATGAAATAGGCAATAAAAACAAAAGTTGTATATGTAGAGACCCGGCAGTTTATTTAGCAACAGTTAGAGTTACATACTACATCATTTTTCAATCTAACCGCCGCCAGCGGCAACCCCATCTCAAGGCGGGCGTGAAATGAGTCACACGCTTTGGCAACCATGTCCTTGTTCATAGCGGCGAACGCCTCCACGATGGAGCCTTCAGAGAATCGACCGTGTTTTGAGCGTGCTTTTTGGTCTTGGCCTCGATCACGCCCCAGAAGAAATAGTCAAGAGGGTTGCAGTCGGGTGAAGAGGGCGGCCACAAGTCCGGGCGACCAGTGGTGAGGAATATTGTTGAGCAGTCACGCCTGGGTCGTCTTGGCATTGTGTGCAGGAACAGAGTCTTGCTGGAAGACGTAGGGACGTCCGGATCTTGAATGAAGAACGGAGGATGACGCCAAGGACCATGACGGAGGAGGGAAACTTTGTATGCTTCACGACGGTAACCGCCTCGATGTCTTTGCAGATCCACCTGTCGTTCTGCCTAACGTTAGTTAGTTGACAAACTGTCGGGTATCTGCATAAACAAATTTTGTTTTTATTTCGTTTTCTTTTTGTCTAGTGTCTGATTTTGCTGCAACACCCTGTAATAAGGCTATTAAGAAAATAATAATCTGGTTTGGTTTGGTTTGTTTTACGGCATATCAACCTCAATGGGTTATTTAAATCCGACAAGTTTTTTTTTTATTGCTGGCAATAATTTTCTTTTTCCAAACATTTAAAATGTATTTTTATAATTTTATCGTATTTTGATCCCCTTCGGGTTGGTGGTTAACTATTTGGTCATAGCTGGAAACCTGACAGGTTCTACCACCCCGAGTCAGGGCGGACCCAGGGCGGACCCAGGCCGGACCCAGGGCGGACCCAGGAACACCAAGAACCAAGAAGTGCTTCCACGATTCTCAAAACATCCCAATTAGAGGCTCGCTGCAGCATTCAGTTCATCTTCTTACTCAGGACTCGGATATAGTTTATCGCCATACACAGAACGGATAATAATCTGGTACCGACAACACTTTTGATGAAATATTCATATAACACTATTACTGCATCTTGACATCTAGAACCAATTAACAATTTTGGATATCATTTTTATTTTCAGTGCCTCCTTAATTAGCTAAGATTAAGTTATTTTTTTTATTTTGAAGCTTTCATGTTGTAGACAAGTGTGCTGAATACTTGGAATTAGCATAGACTGATACATAATAGGAAGGACACCGCTATTTAATACGAGGATTATACAATGAAATTCATGCTTAAAATATACATAGATATCATTATACAAGGAAAAACATAATAAGCATCGTTTCACTAACATTTTCATATGCTTAATGATTTTTTTAATAATATCTCTGCGCTGTTAAGTTTTCTGCTCCCGAACAGATGAATTAGTTGAGAATATCAACTTTCTAACATTGAATTCACAAACGGCCCCACGCATGGTATCCCTTTTACATTCTTGTGAAAATTAATTGAAACAACAACTTTAGTTTCCTTTCTTTCACCATACAGTCAATTTTAGACCCACTGGAGTGACAGGTTGTAAACAATTTGTATTTTCTTCCTCAGATTAGGTCATTTGTAGTGGTGGGCAGTAATATGAATCTATTTTCGGGGTGTATGATGAAATCTGTTTGGCTTTAAAAACATTGCGCCCCCCCGTAATTGTATCAGATTTTCATCACACAGAAACACTATTGTCTTGACTGTCGATTAGTTGTCCTACAGCAATTATTTGCGATGGACGCTACTCCAAGGAAGCATACGAAAATTTTAACACTGCACGAACACACTGGCAAGTATTGCCAGTGAGCAAATCAATGTACTATAGACTGTCCCGGAAACTCTCATGATTTAAATCCAATCGAAAATTTGTGGTCAATCTGCAAGGAACGACTTCGTAGTGTGGACATACGAAGTACTAATCTGTTCAAGAGGACCACATTTCATTGGAAAAATACGAAAAAAGTAAATAATAACGGAATTATTCGTTTTGTTTCAATTAATTTGAACAAGAGTGTATGCGAAATACGTATATCTTAATTAATAATATAGCATTCCTAAAAATGAAAGCATAAAGCCAATGAGAAACGTTTCTCTGTGTCACTAACAATATTAATAGAAATGGCTAGAGATGATAAAAAAATGCTCGGGCATAATAAATTAAGAACTATAGACAGTTTCACAATAAAATTTGATCCAAATGTACGACAGCTTATACGCAAACTGGAAAATAATAAAAATTAACAAAACACACATTGCACCAATAGAAATAAAACATGCATGGATATATATATATATATATATATATATATATATATATATATATATATATATATATATACAAGGCCGAAAAAATGGGACGCCCAGTGAGGATCGAAGTCACTACTCGGTCGTAATATGTTTTTAGCGAGATAAGCTTGCGAACACTGCCTCGGGGTACCTGTATGTATGTATATGTCTGTATATATATAATAATATATAGTTAGTTTATAGGTATGCTATATTTAGTGCTCAATATCAGGTATAAAGCTTATGTAAATATAAAAGTGGACAATGAATTCAACGCCCAGAGGCAGCAGTCTGTTTCATGCTAAACGCAATCTTCAGGCCATACTGATGTATGGTGTATTATAACTAACCGACCAAAAACACAACGCACATATAAAGGATGTTTCAAAAATACATTTACAAACTTTGGTCCGGGTTCCTCACACTAAACAAGAACAAAAGTCCATATAAACATATTTCCGAAAACCCTTCGTTTTTGAGTTTAAAGAAAATTTACGGTAGATGACGTTGTTTTGCCATAGCGACTAGGTTACATTTGTAATTCGTGTATATTTATGACTAGTCTGTTTTCAGTGTTTAACGTATATAGTAGTAAGTAACTGAGAAGTGTTCCGTTTAACAAAAGCAGGATATTCATATCGTGAAAAGGCAGATATAATTTTTACATACGGCCGCGCGAAAGGTAATGGATGCGAGGATACACGGCTCTGTCAGATTGAGTTTCCAGCCGAGTCATCCGGCCTTTGCTGCTGTTTATCGTCGCGTTCCTGAGACAGGATCAGCGACACCACAAAATAACAAGGATTTTTCGGATTGTACATTTAACATTGTCTACTGTGAACTTTAAGCATAATAACTCAAAAACGAAGGATTTGCAGACATGTGTTTATATGGACTTTTGTCCTGTTTCAGTATGAGAAACCCGCCTCGAAAATGTGTAAAAGCATTTTTGATACAGCCTGTATATGATGCTTGATTACAAACTGAAAAAGACAGTCCCAATATCCAGGAACACTACGGTATACGTGTGAGTGTTTATAATCATTCAGTTATGCAACACTCTGTGGACTCTCATCATCAGCCAATCTTGATACAATGAGAAGAATTCAGTCAAGATAATTGGAGATAATCGCCTGTGCAGCATATGGCTAGTCTGATTGTAAGACACTGGTGCGTTTGTCATTGCAGGAATCATATCAACATTATATGACCTTTGCTATTGCTTGTAGCACCGGATGTTTCCAAACAGTCGACCATCTAAGAACTAAAGAGGTGCGATGCGGCTTAACTTGGAGGTCCAATGAGAAACGATGCCTTTGGCATGATTCGACCATAAGCATGAAGAAAAATAAGTCATGGTCGGAACGAGTTCCGAAAATCTTAGTAAACGACCAAAAATCAGAATTCTTCTTTGTATATCTCCATTGTCGTTCACGTGCACACGTTCTCTCTCTCTCTCTTTCTCTCGCTCTCTCTCTCTCTCGCTCACTCGCATACACACACACGCTCCAACTCTATCCCAGAAACTGTAACAAAGGCCTGCTCAGGAAAGTTGTAGTATACATCACAAGTGGGCTCTGTGGGTGTTGAACAAACACAAATGTGTCTGCAATGAGGATTAGCTAGCCGCCCTAGCAGACTTGTGGATACCAGTGCCCAGCCATTACATATAGTGATTTTCCAAGCGTAGCTTAGATGTGGCATAAGGCCGAGAGTAGGGGTACCCAGAGAGGATCGAATTCACTACTCAGTCGTAATTGTTCTTGCGAGACAAGCTTGCTAGCCATTACACCACTTCCAGCTGCCCTTATTTTCCAAACATAGCTTGGATGTAGCACAAGGCCGAAAGTACGGGGCACCCAGTGAGGATCAAACTCACTACTCAGTGAGACAAGCTTTCTAAACTTTGCACCACGTCGAGGTGCCCTGACCAGCCATTATATATATAGGGTGGTCTTAATCTACGTAGAAGGCTATATTTAATCACATCATTGTTGTGGTGACTTCTCATAAGTGCACTGATATTGTAGACTGACTGTCACAGACAAGTGGCAGAAAATAAAATCGATCGCGTGTATTGCAGAGACCAATAAATTTTTAAAAAATACAGTCGATTAATTTTGTCCCTTTTGGATTAAGGAAAATGACTAGACATTTCCTTTTATGAAAATCATATATATATATATATATATATATATATATATATATATATATATATATATATATATATATATATATATATATATATATATATGGTGTTATGGTCCAAGGAAGAACACGGACACAAGAGTAGAAATAATAATGTGGAAGGTTTTAGTATGACTGTCAGTCAGGTTTGGACTGAACTACTATCGGCTCGACTCGATTCGTCTCTCTCTCTTGAGAGGCGTAGTATACATAATGTTAGGAAGAGTTCATTCTGTAGTTATAGGTAAGGACCCATAACAATATATAAATAAGAATCATATTTATGTCATTCGCAGATAGTACTGGTTCGCCGTATCACAGCTCCTCAGTGCGACTAGACATCCGAATATTTCAAGCCCGGATCGAAACCCAACCGATCATTCAGAGTTTATTTTATAAGAATAATATACAGCAAAATTCGACTGCAACAAGTGGGAGCGCAGTGTAGCAGGATGGTCACAGTGCTAACGAAACTTATGAAACATTTCCAACTTCACTAAACGCTATAATTCCAGGATGTTGGCGATCATGTTTCTCCAAAAGTTTTGGTCGTTTGATTCTTGCTCTTATATCGCTCGTTTTGTCCTTATTGTCCTTGTGGTAGAATCTGTCAATAGCAATAATCACCTGATTTTTGAAATGAACAAAAATTAATTTTCTTAACAATAGGAAACTAGAATGGTACGCTGGTTAAAATTATAGTTTCCCTAGTTTGTTATGATAATGAGATCCATTGTCAAGAATATTCCGTTAGTGTAACATTCTGTTAAATTAATTAGCGCCTACTAAATAAATAGTTGTACTATTCATTTTTCCTAAAAATGCTGTTAATTAATTTCGTTTTCTTTTTTGAAGCGGTTAATTAAAAACAGACTTCAGCTAACTGACAATTCCTTTAATTGATAAGAGAAACACGTTGCTATATTCGTGGAGCGACAGATGAATTATTTGAAGATAACATGGTGTTTCAAATAGGGAGTCGACCACGTGAATTGCTAACTACTTTCTGAGTCGGAGGAAAAGGTAGAATATTATCAGAATATTTCCAAAATTAAGGAAATAAAGCAAATCTAAGATAGAGGAAGAAAAGAAAATGTAATGAAGTTGAAGTAGGAGTCATTGTAAGAGAAGAAGAGATAGTTGTAACCGGAGAGTAAAATGAAGAAAAAGAAACAAAGAGGGGAACGAAGGAAAGAAAAAGAGAAACGGTGTTGAAGAAGAAAAATAAAAATGGGAACGAAAGAGAACAATGGAAGAAAGAAAGAAGGAAAAGAGGAAAACTAAAATTGATGAAAAAAAAAATCGATGGAAAAATGAAGAAATAAAAAAGAAAACAGTACGAGGAAATTTTACAGAAGAAGAAAAAACGAAAGTAAAAAAAAAGGAGATCAAAGAAAGAAAGAAAAGAGGAAAAAGAAAACTGTGCAAAAGAAGTGAAACACAGTGCAGAATAATATTGTTGATTGTTTTAAGTTTTTACCGCCTTTCTGGACTATGCAATGCCGAAACATAATAGAAGATTGTAGGAGGTCGTATAGAGTAGCTCGTGTTCCCTTGCGATCGGAGATCCGGCCAGGCTTCAGTGAGTAAACAAAAACCGACGTGAGTGTGATTTGATCCTAAGCATATGGGAGACAAAAGATGATAAATGAAAAAAATAAAAGAGAGGAAAGGTAAAAAGAAAACAGAAACATTATGTAGAAGAGGAGAATAAATCAGAAAGAAAGAAAGAAAGAAAGAAAGAATGAAAAAAGAAAGAAAGAAAAAAGAAAGAAAGAAGAAAAAGGAAATAATATCAGAATGAAGAAATTAGATACAAAATGTTGAAAAAGAATGAGTAAAAGAAGAATAATATAGAAGATGGAAATGAAGAAAACAAAACAGCGTGGAAAGAGGATAAATTCGTAGAAAAAGAAGCATATAAGAAGCGGTAAGAAAGAGGACGAAATAAATAAATAAAAACAACAGAAAGAAAGATGAAAATAATAGACGGCACCAAGAAAGGCCCGAGAAAAAAAGATATTGCAATAGAAAAAAGAAAAAAAAAAACATGACTGAAAAAAAAAAAAAAAAAATATATATATATATATATATATATATATATATATATATGTGTGTGTGTGTGTGTGTGTGTGTGTGTGTGTGTGTGTAATTTGGCAGCAACATTTTTTTAAACATGTAGTATTGAATATTAAAGACAACATAGTCTTGCATATTTTCTTTTGAATTTTCTCATATTCTCTAATGAGACTTTTTATTTGAAAATGATTTCGAAATAAGTATTGTCCATACGATGACCTAGCGCTTTCGAACATCATTGTTCATCTTCAGGGTCAATATTTTTAGTCAAAATTTTTTTAACAAACATATGCCGATTATCTTGTAGCGTAATCATGTTGCTATTTTTTTACAAACTAAATATATTCGGATTAATTTTAAGAGGTTGCATAAGAGGGTTGTTATAGATGTAATTAGTAATTATATCAATAGTTTCAATGACGGGGACGTTAGTAAATAGACTTTCCACGTCAAGGGAAGCTAGTATTGCATTATTCAGTTTATGAGAACGTAAGGTTTTTATTAACTCATAAGTAGAGTTAATATTATATTTATTAGGTAGATATGGTGTTATTAATTTATTAATAATTTTTGTCAATTGGTAAATAGGAGTGGTTACTTGAGAAATAATGGGACGAAGAGGGTAGTTAGATTTATGAATTTTAACCGTACCATATAGGTAGCCAGGCTTATAGTCTCTTATTATTTTAGGAAGTTTTAGGCTATCACATTGAGCATTATTAGCTGTTATAAGTTTGTTAATTTTTGTTTTTAGTTCATTAATAGGGTTCTTATTTAGTTTTTTAAATTTAGTATGGTCATTGAGGATATTTTGTAATTTGTTATAATAATCAATTTTGTCAATTACTACAAACATGTTAGTTTTATCAGCTTTTTGTATAATTATATCAGGATGGTTTTTTAATTGTTTTGCAGCGTTTTTTAGTTTATAGGTCATAAGAGATGAGGAAGTATGTTGAAGGTTACATCTGTTCTTCAAAGCTTCAGCTTTTAACAAATATTGTGGTAGATACCTCATTATTAAGTTGTAGTTTTAAAATGTCTTGATATAGTATTTAAATTTCTGTTTTTTTTTAAAAATCTTGTAAGATTTCATAATATGGCAATTAGGGCCTAAATTTAAAAGATGCCATATGTTTATAAGTTTATGTGTGTGTGTGTATGTGTGTGTGTGTGTGTGTGTGTGTGCGTGTGTGTGTGAGAGAGAGAGAGAGAGAGATCTTCTGGCTTTTAATTCTGGTCTGCTATCCATTACCCCACACCCATCGTTACTTAAAGATCTGACATCTGCCTTGCATATGAATTAGTTAATTTTTACCTGTGCCAGATGTCATTGAGCTCATATATAAAATTAATATTGTGAATAGTGATATTCAGTTAAAACAGAGTTTTCTCCGCCCCGAAATTCGGATTAAAACAATCTATCTCTTTTTCCCAGTTGAGCAATCCCTGAAGTAAAGTTAACGGATAATTGAATAGCCAAAAACTTTTAGGTTGAAATCTCGATTATCCGACATTTTACAAGGCATCAATAACTGTATAGAAATAAGCCATGAAGGATAGCTATCAACATTTGAATAATTAGCGAATCACAATACACTTATACTATATTTCTCTCATTTGGTCCGTCAACTCATGCAGCTAATCTGAGTAGCTATTAAGAAGCGAAAATTTTATTTGAAATCTGTTCAATAGAAAAATTACCATATTTAATAAATTTGGTCTTTTTACTATTTCTCGCAAACCTTGTTCTACTATCCATTTACTCAAACTCATCAAGGAATGTTACGCGGTGTTTTCCTCTGTTCCACTTACCCTCAATCTGTCCTGATTTTCCAAGACTCCATTCCTCATTACGTACCCCAGAAAATTCAACTGTCTCTTCCTGATATTAAGTATTAGTAGCTTTTTGTTTCCATTTTCTCTAAAAATTCGTCGTTGCTCATATATTCGGTCAATGGCATCCTCAGCATCTTTCTGTAGAATAATTTTTCTGTTGCTTCAAGTCTCTTAATCTTTGAAGAGATTGTCCAGCTATTATACAGGAAAGCAGATATCACGTAACAGTTCAGTACCCTTTTCTCAGGTTCTGACCATTTTTTTCTGTCTCTTAATACTTTGCTTAGCTTTTGGAATACATCTTTAGCCATCATAATGGGCATTCGTATTAAGATACTGGACTATTTTTTTCCATTTCTTTTGTGCGGAAAGAACGTCTCATAGATCGCCATATTAAGAGACAAGAAAAATGAATAGAAACTGAATCTAACCCTAAAGTTCAGTCTCCTTCTAACCGAGATAGAAAGCATAAATAACATCAAAGGGATGACTAAGCAATAAGCACAACCACCATTTACCGTTGTCTGTCTTCCGATATTTTATAGTTAAGGTTGATCCTTAGCAGTAACGCATTCCGTTAATCATAAAATCAATGTTTAACTTCGACACAGATTGCCTCTTGGCACAGCAACATTCATCACAAGGGGAAACCAGACGCCGATCTGGTTAGCAATATGGCTACCTGTAAAAGCGGAAGAGCAACAGAAACACGAACTTTCTTGAGATGACGGAAGAGATTCAGCCAATGGTATCTGGGATTACTGAAAAATATACAACCGTTAAAAAATTACTTATATTATACAATGTTTTTAATCATTTCACTCCGAGCAAGGCAACAGAGCTACTAGCTCACAGAATATAAGAAAATCAACAACAAAAAAATGAACAGAATTTAAAAGGACAGAAGATAACGGGTTGACACTGCGTTTAAATTTTTGAAGATCAAATTTGACTGGGAAAGTTCTACAAAAGGAAAATTTTGAGAGAAAAAACCGTTAGCCTAGACATTACGGTTACTTGTCGCCATTTCTACTGTAAAACGATGAAATCCTGCCACCAATCTAGTTATGCGCTTAAATTCATATCTACAGTAGAAGGAATTTTTCTCAGAAATTCAAATGGCAAGAAATCTCTTTAAGGTTCCCTCAATCTCATCACTATTATCGTTGACATCTAATTTTATTCGCTGGATTAATAATGTTGTAACCTACAAAAGGGTTACTGAATGTGGAATAACAAAAATGGAGGTTGGAAATGAAATGGTAATCATTATAACATCAACAAAATACAATACTCGCCAGCGCCGTGAAGTAGGTAAACCCCTTCTAGTTGTGAACTACTTAGCATATTAGCCCTACTTACAACAGTGTCCAACGTATTTATCAGGATTGGGACATACCCATTACTGTTTATAAGTACGGTATATAACAAATAAATTTTGCCAATATTTAAAATAAAATAGCTTCTTGTATTATTTACATTATTCGGACTGTTATCTTCATCTTCGTTGCCATATTCACAACGTTTCGGCCGTTGTACCATTCCGGCCTTCTTTATGTGATTGGAATTTTCGTCCACCGGGGGGTACATTGTTCTAGTTCCACGTGCCATGCTTCTTCCAGATGTCTCAATTATTTACCTTTAACTCAACTCTCCAAGTTTTGGATATTTAACTGCTGTGGCCTGGTATTGAACTCACAACTCTTTGGGTCTAGTCACTGGATCTAACCAACGTTTTTATCCATGGAAGAATCACCTGAAGAAGGCCGGAGCGTACAACGTTGTGAATATGGCAATGAAGATGAGGATAACAGTCCAAATAATGTAAATAATGCAAATAATCATAATACCTCATCTCAGATATTGAAATATAGCTTCTCTTGAAAAATGTGCAAAATCATGGTTTGTATATGAGCTTGAATACTGACAAGTAGATTTATGACAAATACGAATTTATTTCAGTCATAACTTATCCTTTTATATTGATGAATTAGGAAATCAAAAAGAGTTCTCTTCTTCCACTCTCTCCCTAGCCTCCTTTCTAGTACGTCAACTGATTATTATTATCATTATATATAAGCCTGTATCAAATGTATTTTCATTTTTTTTTTCAGAATGTTACTCCAGCGTTTACTTCATGGGAACATCTAAAGACTATCTATGATGTTCCAAATGTTATTAATATAATTATTATTTTACATTGGGGTTAGATTAAAAGTCTTTTCCTTTATACAGAGCCTTATTCCGAACATAATTTCATGTAGACATCTAAAGTCTATCATTGACTCCACAATGTTATTAACATTATTATGTGTGTCTTAGTATATTTTAAAAGTATTTTCGTGTTTAATAGGCTTTTGCCCCAGTGCATATTTCGTGTACACATCGAAAGACTAACTATTACGTCACTATATTATTCACATTATCATTCGTAGATATTGAGGTATACGAAAAAAATATTTTTATTTTACAACGTTTTGCTTTATAGTTATTTCGAGTACGCATTTAAAGACTATGATTGCAGTATATTCTTCTTCGTCTTATTATCATCATCATTATCATCATCATTATTATTATTATTATTATTATTATTATTATTATTATTATTATTATTATTTGATTTCTGTTGTATACACATTTCCTTCCGGGTCACAATCAGCGGCTTAAGGTCAGAAATGGCTTCATGATATTTTACTCATCATTTTGGATACCCCCAAAGCCTAAGATCACACAGATTTTACATAGATAAAGCTCTTCGTAATGTGTGAGCTTGTGAGTACCTTTTTGTAGTTCTTTCATTATTATTATTATTAATTATTATTATTAATATTAATTATTATTATCATTATTATTTGTGTGTTATGTTTCTTGCTTTGTATCCTGTAGAGCCGGGTCCAAACTATGGTTCGAGAATTATCATTTAATTGACAGCATTTTACTTTGAATATGGGATATTCCTAGTAGGGAGATTTTCTGGGCAACCCGTATATTGATGTTACCGAGGATACTGTTATTAAAATTGTCCATTCCTTTTCTCATAAGTAACATCCTTATTTTGGGTAACTGCGTCTGATTGGTGCTCATATCATCTCTCAATGGTTTCGATTTTGTGCTTCTTGCACATCTTCCAGTGCAGATATGTCACGACCATGTTTGTGGGTGGTTATATATTCATTTATTATTATTATTATTATTATTATGCCTTTGACTTCTGGTGTGTGCACCTTACTTTCCATGTCCTTCCCTATGGTCAGAATTGACGTCATGATATTTTCCACTGAGCAATTTTGAAAAAAGAAAAGAAAGAATCACACATATTTTACATAGATAAAGCCCTTCATAAGATGTGGGTAGTACTTGTGAGAACATTGTTTTGTATTTCTTTAAGGCATGGTTACCAGGTATCCCTTCACTGGGTCTATTGGAATCTTTTCCAATCAATTCGAGGGCTCAAACTACAACTGGGATTGTTGATATTCTCATGTGCCACATTTTTTAGATTTCGAAGGTTCCTTTGATTTCTCGTGTGCACACATTTCGTTCCGGGTCCCGCCCAGAGACCTCAGTTTAGAAATGGCATCATGACATTTTCACTGACAAAAAATAAAAATAAAATTACATAGATAAAGACCTTCGTAAGGTGTGGGCTGTACTCGGGAGAACAATTTTTGTATTTAAGTCATGGGCTTCCAGGAATTCCTTCAGTTAGTCTACTGGAATCCTTTCCTAGCAATCCGAGGGCTCCAACTACAACAGGGATAGTTGATGTTCCCATGTGCCACATTTTTTAGATTTCGATGTCAAGGTCCTTGTATTTTGATAGCTTTTTGAATATCTTCAAAGATAAATTGCAGTCCACAGGGATGGTCATGAAAATAAGGAGGCACTTTTTTGTTTGCGGTCTTTAATAACAATGTCTGGGCGGTTAGCTTTGATTGTTCTGCCTGTGTGTATTGTATTGTCCCATAGAATTGTAACAGGTCCTATCTCCGTAACCGGGTCCGGGTGGTGTTCATACCAATTTCCTTCAGATTCCTTCCCGTAGAAGTTGCAGATTTTCCAGTGCAGATATTGGCCAATTCTGTCATGCCGGGTTTTATGTTCAGTGGGTGCCAATACCGTGCATCCAGATACAATATGATCAATTTTTTCAAGGTAATTATCACAGAACCTACGTTTTGGGCTAACACAATATTTTTGTATGTATATTTGATAATTTCTAGTTAACAAGCACTGATCCTCTGCAGGAGGATACAAACTTCCGGTTCAACTTTTAACCCTACACTACGTAGCCACTGATTGATACGGGAATTGTCAGCTTGTTTGGTACGGGCAGATTATTGGCCATGAAGCGGTTTATCTTGCCATTGTTTCTGTATCTGGTCGGTTGCATTTGTTTTTCCTTTCTTTTTTTATGTATTTTTAGCTTTAGTCGGTATATTGTGCTTTACTTGTAACCCCTTTGAAACACCATTTTGAACTTGTTGGCTTCTTTTATTACAGAGTAAAGACTCTTACTACTTTCATGTTCTTTGACACATATCATCATCCAGTCTTCTGTGATTTCCAGATATCTTTGAAGGACAATTGTTGTAGTTTTGTAGGACAGTTCTAGTTGAACTAATCATCTGCCTCCTTCGGATCTGGGCGCATACAGACGATCAACATCAGTTTTGGGATGATGCATGGGGTAGCAAGTGAAAATCTTTCTCCATTTGGCGTCCATTCTCTTAATGTCAGCTATGATCCAATTAAGCATGTTAAAGCTGTATTGCACCACAGGGACTGCCAAGGTTTTTATGGCTGATATTCTGTTTTTTTTGTGTTCAACTCGGTATTTACTACCAGACGCACACGCCTGTATTACTCCTTTCTTACCTTCTCCTTCATTTGGGTATGTTATATACCATCTCATTCGCTAATTCCTAGGTACTTATAGGCTTCATCTTGTTCCAATTCCCTAATCTTTGTGGCAAAGTCTAAATTTATTGAGGATGTTTCTATTACTCTCCCTTTCTTGATTGTTACTTTTACAGATTTATCTAATCCGAAGTCCATGTCTATGTCGCCACTGAAAAATTTTACAATATTGAGGAGGCCCTTCAACTCATTGTCATTTTTGGCAAAGAATTTGAGAACATCCATGTAGAGTAGTTGATTGAATAATTTTCGCTTAGTTTGTAACCATAGGTACTGTTATTTAGTTCATGCCTAAGGGGGATTAAGTACAAACAAAACAGAAGGGGTGAGAGGGAGTCTCCTTGAAAGATTCCCCGTCGGATATTCAGACGGTTGGCGATGGCAGTGCCTCTGGTGTGATTTATGTATAGTGTGGTGTTCCACATCCCCATGCTATGCTTAAGGAAATTTATTACCACAGAGAATCTTTGTACATTTCCAGAGTCTTAAGGATCCAAGACACACTATCAAAGGCTTTACGATAATCAATCCACGCTGCGCTAAGATTTCTACAACGTCTCCTGACATTTTCCAGGTTCATTTTGTTTAGCAGTAGTTGATCTTTGCAGCCATATGAACCTCTCCTGCATCCTTCTGTTCCAGCGGAAGAATGTTGTTTGCTTCAAAAAAAAGAGTAAGTTCGGTTCCTCAGGACAGACGTGTTCAACTTTACGTGGTGGAGAGACATGTAAGTTTTCGGATCTTCTGTTTCACTCGTTTTTGACATGAGGTATGTAATACCTTCAGTGATCCAATTAGGGATTTCATTGGGATTATTTATAAGCGTTGATAGAGTTTTTGCAAGGGTTTTATGGATTGATGAGAGATGATAGAGCCAGAAATTGGGCACCTTGTCATTTCCTGGGGATTTCTATTTCTGGTATTTCGTTAGTGCTTGCCTAGCATTATCTATTGTTATATTTTCCTATTATTGCATAGCTGTATCCAGCCTCCGTTCTTCTTCACGTTGGATCCATTCTGCATTTGTATTATATTCCTTTGGACTGCTACAGATATTCTCCCAAAATATCTGCACATTGTCAATAGATGGTGGCTTTTCGACAGGTATCGGTGTTTTTCCAATTTCCCTGTAAAATCAAAATTAAAATGTCCGTTTGGAATATTTTATATTAGCAATAGAACCTGCACCGTTTTTCGTATCGTCTTGTTCTCTGTGTCTTTAACTGATGTTTCTCTTTCAGCATTTCCTTGATTGACGTAATTTCAATTAAGGATTTAATTTTATATTTCCTCTTGATCTTTTTGCATTTCCGTGTGGAGATATTTGGGTTTCTAGTGCGCTCATCTAATATAGAAAGCGCACATCAGTTTTGCCTTCCAAGCTGGCTTTCTGTGTCTGAAAATGTTTTTCATTGTCTTAAACCTAAGCTTTCCACTAGCTGCTAAAGCTTTTGCGTATACGATGTTGTTAACTTCTGTGATATTTCCCGATGCAGTATTTCCAGTGCAGCGTTGTATATTTGCACAATATGTTTATTGGACTTTGTCATATGGATTTTTGTGAGCTGGTCTCTATCTGACAATTGTGTGAGGGTTACTTTGCTGAGTACCTGAATGACGTTGTTTTTCGGTTCGGTGATTTCAGCGATGTCGTTTTCAAGGGAATCCAACTTAATGTAGCTGGAGTCATCTTCAGTGACATCGTCTGAATAACAGCAGGTTATGTCACAGGTAGATTCTTCGATTTTATTTCCCGGAAGGTTATTTCGTATCTTATTTGTTTTTGTTTTTACCTCATCTACCTGTCATATTACTTATTTCCACTTTCATCTATTTACAGTTTAAGTGATGGGTTATCGTGTTGTGTCTTATATCTAATTTTATCTTATCTATTTCTGCATGTGAGAGTCTTTCGTTTCGCACAATGTCCCTTTTAATCAATACTATTTAATTGTCCTTTTTGTTTCCAATTTTTTAATGGGGGATACAAGTATTGATGTTCTGAAAATTTTGGCCATGATTTTAAACTTGGTCTCAAAGTCAGTGAAGTTCTTTGCAGAATCTGAGAAGTTAAACCCACTAAAGCAACCTAAGTAAAACTTTCGTTTCTACAGACACTTACGCTTATTTCTGGTAAAAATCTAAAGACTATGACTCTATTTTGTTTTTAATCATTTCACCTCTAGTAAGGGTAGGCCACTAAGTCGGAATGGGCTACTGAATGTGAAATAATATGAAAAAAAGAAAACATTATGGAGAAAGAACAATAAAAGAACAAGAATTAAGAAGACAGACTATAATGATTGACGTTGCATTTAAATTTTTGAAGATCAAAGTTGACAGGAAAACAAGAAGCCTGAAGAGATTTCCACAGTGCGAGAGAAGAAACTGTTGACATAGAACTTGCGGTTACATCTAGAAATTTCAACTGTAAAATAATGAAACGTTGCTGCCAATCTAGTACTACGGTTAAATTTTTTATGTTTTGGTACTAAGGAAGAAAATATTTATGGAGAAGGCATAGGGAAGCAGGGTTACGGCGGTGGGAAAGTGACTGGAGTCCAGATGCCAGGTCAGGATCGATATCATTACTCGAATATTATTATTATCAATATTATTCAGCCGATCCTTTTGTATCCGGTGTTATAATGGTAGATACATGTATTTGAAATTCCAGCAATTTTGAGCTATATATAATATAGGAATAAACAGGTTCTCAAATAAAATAGATAGGTTCGCCTATCGTCCGGTTCACACTCCACCCCAGTCTTTTGTACAGCAGAGGTTTCATCAGTTATTTTCTTTACTGTTTTAGATTGGATTTCCGGTTATTTCTAAAGTTTTCTTATTCTTTTTCACTCCCAGCAGCCGTTTGCGTCTTAATTACATTTTGGTCATGTTTGGGTGAAAATTATTAAAAAATTAAATAAATGAATAAATTTTTACTATTTTTGTCCTGCACAAGGCATAATCCACTACAGTATTCGTGGCGGTCTTCGAGATTGTCTTGCTAAACACTGCTCTGTGGTTTGCGTACTTGACTTAGTAGGCTTTCAATATATCGGATTTTTACCTCGGCTGGATCACTGACCACCGAATATAGTCTGACATACGCAAATAGGTTGCCTGAAAGGCAGGCTCTGATACGAACATAGTTATTTAAAAAAAAAAAAGTCTTAGTGAGAGAATTGGGGGTGAGGTGGAAAAAGCCTGACATGACAATTTTAAACTTATAAGATCTTGCTTAATTTAAAAATCAGCTTCAAAATGTTGGCTTTTTTTAATTGGATTCAAACGACAAATACTGATGCTAGCCAGACATGCATAGCTATTTAATCCTGAGCAAATATAAACCTGAATTTTGTTGGCCACAATGCAAATCAAACTCACTGCCCAATGGTACTTTCCTACAAGAGATTTTTGCTAACCACTATTCAATGGTGAGTTATTTTCTATGCCTCGTGTTCCCTCGGGATATAGAGGATCGTGGATCTCCATTACTTCCTAAACTATGTATCTTTGTAACGCTTGTCGCATTCACAGTGTTTTCTACTCTTATGCTGATTACAAACCAGGGAAAGAATGCCCTATTTGTTCTTTTATTTATCCCATAGCTGTAAGAAAATCGAGGAAGATGAATAATCTTTGCAAAGGAAATCACTCAAGGTGGACGAAATAGAATCGACTAGAATATATACGCGCATGCGCACTAGTGTGATGTGAAAGATGACAAGCAGGCTCGTAAAAATCGGAACTGTAAATTATTTATTTCATACATTAATTAACATCTATTCAAATAACAGTCTATCGATTTGTAACTGATGCTCTGGCAATAGTTTAACATTCGATATGTGACACTGACGTCAGTAGAACAAAGTACACCGCATTAACGGAAATAATTGAACCGTCTTGTGGAATTCTGAGTAAAGCAAACATAAAATTAGATCTTAAGCTCATCTCTATAGAGTTTGTTGTTCAAACTTGTTTCCGACTCCAGCATTTGTTCCAGACTACGAGAAGCTAAATCAATTAGCTTCATGTTTCGAGCTTGTAATATTTTAATGAATACATTTTCTTTGCTTTCTTGGAAATAGAATAGTTCAGTACCTGTCGCTTCGCTGATTGCAAGATGATCAAATTTCAAATCTTAATTGTTTGTTCATTTAAAATACTGCATTTATTATAAAATGTATTCAGTTTAAATACAGAAATCATAAAAATAACTTTAAACGGTAATAAATATTGGCTTATACGCCTTTCCTTTTATCCATGGATTGTTGCCAGATGAAAAGGGATACAGATGTAAATTTCAGTTTCAATCAAATTCTTTGTAACTACGTTGGTGCGTGTGAATGTATATTTTAATTCAGTGACATTTGACAAATTAAAATAACAACTATTTATATTGAATAACTAGCATCATGGCCCGGCGTTGCCCGTGCTTGATTAAAAAATCATACGACTCATACAGCAATCGCTATCACTGGACTTAAAATAATTTTGCCCTTACTTGCCTTTAAAGGAGTGCCCTTTGTCGTGCTGATGTTGCTACATGCCTTACCTCTAGCCATTCTCACACAGCGAATTTTTTCTAAGCTCTATACTAAACATTAAATCTGTTACGAAAAAAGAACTAAACAAAATGAACACAAAACGATCAGCTTTAAAAAAAGCACTCGCAACTGGAAAAACTGAATGAAAAAAGAATGTTAACAACAAATAATTTTTCACAACCAACCCAATTCTGCGGAATCAGAACCAACGTTGACTTTAAGCAAGCGAATGAGCCAATTGGAGTAAAGTGCCATGCAGATTTAAATTTTTCCCACTTGTGACGAATGCAGCTATCGATTTGTTTTTGCGTGCTAGCATGCTAGTTAATATTCGTGTCAGTCAGCTGTTGGCTCTCACGCTGGCAAATATAATATTCCCGCCTATTCGTGGCAACCAGCTATAGGCTCTCACTCTGGCCAGTAGAAAATGGCCGAAAACTACATGAAAACTGCCGTAGAAGCATGCATATATCGATTATTTCGACTATCGATGAGAGTTAGCAAATGCAAAGTCAGTCTTGGCCTTCCAGCTAACTTGGAGCATGTGCCTGTAAATTGCGGCCGTGCATTCGTTACACACAGACATAGAAACAGACACAACCTGCCTTTTATAGATAGAGATTTATGAAAAGTTCAATAAAATATGATTATACTTATTTAGGGTTTAAAAATGTTTTCTTCTCTTTGCTTTGACGAAGATTTTAATGCTCGGTTCTAGGTAGGAGCTGAGAGTGAGACGAATATATTATTCCAATTTCTTATTTGAAAGTTAAATTCTGTGCAGATATATATGCGCCTGTGTCTTTGTGCATACATTAAATGGCAAAAGTAGCTGTAACTCACTAGCGTACAACACAAACAAACGCACATACATTACATATGCTCACGCAATATCACATGCAGACATTGACTAAGAGATCTTCTTGTATTCTATAGAGTTCTTCGCATTATTTACATTATTCGGACTGTTACCCTCATCTTCATTGTCATATTCACAACGTTTCGGCTGTTGTACGCTCTGGCCTTCGTCAGGTGATTAGAATTTCAATTTGCAATTTCAATATATATAAACAATTTTCTTTTCAAATTCGTCGTGCTTGTATTAAAAGAATTCATATTTAATTTAGAAAATCTACAACGTTCATAGTAATTATTACTGTCATCTGCTATTTTAAATCGCTGCAAATTAGTCGAATAAAGTCGAAATAAACATCATGGATTATTTAAATAAGTTGAAATAATCTGATGAATTATATTTTCTTAAAACTGTGCTAAATTATTAAAACAAATGAAAAATATAGTAAGTTTCCGGAATTAATAATAATAATAATAATAATAATAATAATAATAATAATAATAATAATAATTATTAATATAAATATAAAAAAAAATATTCAAATATTTTGGAAGAGTAATAACGCCTCTATAACGACTTTTTCTGTTCGTACAACGGTTTCTTTTTTTAGATAATTCACTTTCGAGAAGAACTGCCAATCTGATAGTCGAATCAGCTACAGGTTTTGAAATAAAATTTAAGAAATGACGAAAAGATACGAACAACATTATTTCAGTAAAAAGAAAACTTGAATAGTTAGAAATATCAACATGAGAATAACTTAAGAAGTACAATAATAATTGATATAGACATGCTATCTTCTTGTCGTATTGCATTACACGTGATTGTGTAAACATGCAAAGTGGACTTCACCCAAGCTTTCCGCTAACCGGCCAATGATTGCCCATTGTTATATCCCGATATTCGATCTCATCAGTGTACACCGACAGCTGAGAAAGGGTGCGATACATGCTCACAAGGTAATACTACGAAAGACAAACGCTACGTCGGGAAATAATGCGAACCCTGTTTCCTATTATTTAAATTATTCGGACTATTGTCCTCATCTTTGTCGCCATATTTATTACAACGTTTCGGCTGTTGTACGGTCCGGCCTCCTTCAGGTGGTTGGAATGTCGAACTGAACCTTCTTATTTCGCTCAGTGTGGTAGATTGTTCTACTTCCACGTGCCATGTTTAATGGATGTCAGTTATCTCCTGTTAATTCGCCTCTCCAAGTTCTTTACTGCCTTAACTGCCTTGTGAGTTCAATACTCGGCTATTTTTAAACGTTCGGATTCATTCAACCTGTGCTACTATCCGTTGAAATTCATTAAATCTTTCTATTAAACAATTTTCAAGAAAATTGGTTTCTCAAACCCAGTAGCTTTTATTGATATTTCCAGTATTGATGGGCGTTTCTTTCCTAACCTTTTGTTTGAATTAGTGTGGAACGTCAACATCTTGATTATGTTATTGTTTTCTGTTCGAATTACATGTGCTATCCATGTTAGATATTGTGGCTGTTGAATGTCTTCAAGTGGTCTAGATTCTTTTATTAGTAACAGTTCTTTATGATTCTGTAGCGCCAGTCCACGATGTTTCTCCCTAATACAAACAGGCTGCATTCGTACGACACCATTTTTAACCATTGTCGTCATTTTCCATTAAGATATCTAATTCTCGATCTCACAAGGATTTTTAAGAATATAAATTTGATTTTATCCGATTCAGATCATTCCCAGTTTTTTTTTTTAATTCATTGGGAGGGACTTCCTAAATAAGATATTTCCGAAGAAACGTTGCAGCAAAGGCGGTGAAGCGTGTCAGCAGCAGCCACCGCAGCAACAAGGAGACATGAGTTTTAAGGCTGCCAGTTTTAGAATCATGATTGTCCCATGGGACAATAGGCTAGTGGTTTAAAGCTTTGGTTCGTCCATTTGGTGGCATAATTATTGGGATTTCAGTGAACGGTGAACAAAAAAACAAAACATGTTCCTAAACAACGATGAAAGCAATTCGGTTTTGCACGAGGTAGTGATTAGCAAAATAGTTTGGTTGATTCTTATAGTAGTGAATGCTTCACAATTCTCTCGCAGATGAAGCGACAGGCCAGTGACGTTGTCGGCGAATGCAGAGCATAACTTCGACAGAACGTGTAAGCAAGGAGGAAATATTAAGGAAAACAGGTACGAAGAAACTGCCGTTAACAGTCGTTAAGCGAGAGGAGAGTATTGTTGATAGATAATGAGGAAGGAACGGTTAGAGAGTTTAAGAAACCCAAGGCATACCGAACACAAGAGAATAAGTGGAAACAGTAAGTAGAAATATTTGATGAGACTGGAAAGGTTAAACAAAGAAGTGACAATAATATAATCGTAAGAATTACTTAGCGTAGGTTGTGGCAGGACTTGATCATCAACATTCTGAAAGGACACGTCATATAAAAATTAGTTCGAATCACAATAGGTGTCACATTCTTGTGGCCTTGCGTCCCACTATTTTAAGTATAGTTACAGAAAACGAAGGTTAAAAAATGAATATAATTAGATTAAAAACAAAGTCAAAAGAGAATAAAAATTGTGTATATTTCGGCAGCAATTTTTCATTAATGCATGTTTCATTAAATAATATAGACAAGTTTTGTCTATTTATTTTAAGTAAGTTCCTTTCATATTGTCTGATAAGCTTAATCACATTATCGTTGAAAGACGAAAGGAAAACACTATATTGATACATGTTTACATCCAATCTAAGCTTTCGGCTTACATAAGCCATTATCAAAGATGACAATTTCAATAAATCAAACAACACACAGACGAAACCACAATGATAGTCCGCCCTTGCTGCTTGAATAAGTTCAAAGTAACGACAAACTCGTATATACGAGACGCGGAAGCGAAAATCGCGTCGCAGCTTGTGATGTCACACATGACCACGCAAGAGTGAAAAACGAGAAGTATTAAGTATGGGAAGCCGTTGGTATATACCAATGGCTTCTGTTATAAATTATAGGCATTTAAGAATATTTGTGGAGATTTCATAGTTGATTTTGTTCAGGTTAGGTTTCAACTGTTTTATGTATATAGCTTCAAGGATTTTTAATTTTTGTTTAGAGAAACTTTTAAGCTAACATAATCAAGAGAAAAATATTCTCGTATTAAAGAGGTTGATCAAAAGCGGGTTGTTTGTCTCTAATGTAACATGCATATATATATATATATATATATATATATATATATATATATATATATATATATATATATAAAACAACTAAAAAGTTGTAAATTAAAGAAAATATAATGTTTTTTATGAAAGTATTTATTTACATTTTTTATATATATGTAATTTGATATTTCAGATCAACCTCGATCTTTCATCAGAAATATATATATATATATATATTCATGTCTTTATTCAGACAGAAATTATCTTTAGGATTTTTTTTATTTCCTAAAAAATATGGATAGAGTGAATGCAGAATTGGAATTGAATTTGATTTAAGTGGCTTCATTAACAAGAAATTTCAACTTTTACATTGGTTAAATGTATTTGTGAGGAAATAGAAAACTTACCTCCCGCAAAGCGAATTTGCTTGGCGTGTCAGGTCCTGTTGAAAGATCGCAACCGGCATTAAACGAGAAATGGATTATTCCGAAATTCCTATATCGCGGGCAGACGTACAAAGAAAAAAAACAAAAAAAACTAAAAATTCAAACCAGCTTGAATTTATAAAATCGGAAGTCTCGGTTGAACGAGAAGTAAGTCTCGGGCGAACGAGAAGTAAGTCACGTATGCAAATTTTAGTTACCCCCGACGCAGGCATACATAGCGAGTCTTCGAGGAAGCCGGCAGAAGTTTTGTTGGCATGACGGCGTACGTGCGTACTAACGAGAACGAGAACGAGAACGAGAGAATAAGGAAGAGGTCGCTCGCGACAGCCTAGTCGATAGAGCGGAGGACTGGAAAAGAAAGCAAGCGCTTTAATCCATTTCAGTCATCGCCAACGACGGCCGAACTGAATTACACACAGTATTGTTTGGTGATATTTTCCATTAGTCGCAGTTTCGTTAGTGTAGCTTCTTTACTTTACACGCAGAAGCAAAAAGAGAAAATATTTTTTGGGTACTTAAATAAAAAAAAATAACTCAACTATTATTCTGTAAAAATTGCATGGTGGTTCTAAAAAATGTATGAAGCTTATATTTTAAGATCTGGAGGATTTGAACTTCGGAATTCAGGGTTCAGAATTGAGAACTTAAAGTTTGTATGAATGTAGGAATTTGTTAGCTTTTAGAGGCCGACGTGGATTAAGAAATGCCATTACGACAGAATTTAATATTCAGGCATGGGGATTTTAGAGTTTTGAAAATGAATTTTTTCTTCCTCGGGAATGGGATGCAAGTAGGAATTTAAAACACATACGCAAAACAGGTTTGGGTAACTTTAAAGTCATCAGAAGTAAAATAAAAGTCAGTCTTCTGGTATGTTAATAAAATAATCAAGAGTCTTTTAAGGCATATTTTTATTATAAGCATCACAGTCTCATGAGATCATAGTAAATGTGTTCCTGAAGTGATATAGGTTTGCAGCAGTATCTGCTGTGACTGAGGAGGCCGATGTACAAGTGGCAGTCTCTGTTGCAATTGGTACAGATGAAGAGAGACCTGGGTTGCAAAGCTTGCCTCAGCGCACTTTCCTTATCCCTTGATTCCGCTGCAAGTTGACGCCCACTCCTGTTCACTTCCGCAATGTCACTACAGACAGTACGATGCCAAGCAGCATGATCAATGACCTGATCTTTAAAATTTGATTTTAAGAACGGTGGTAATATAAATTAGATTTACTGAATTTAATTATGGCATTAATTTGAACCTGACAAAATACTTTATTGGCGTTTTTCATTAATGTAGCAATGGGAAAATTTTCCAATTTTTCTTCTATCGTGAAGCTTTGGGTCACCCTCTCTTCCGATGCGATTAACTTTTTGTGAAACTTTTTTTTCAATTTACTTTATTATTCATATTTTTCCTTTAAATTTATTTGTTTAAATTTTACGAAGGGTTTCGGTTCCCAATATAAAATCAACGTAAATGGACCTCCCAATTTACTACCTGTGTAATGAAAAACAGGATTACTTTCCGACTAAGTTAAGGTATTACGTGGTTCCAAAGGATTTCTAAATTCTTTCGATGTTCAGTTTTATGTTGAAGTTCATAGCGAAATGAACCTCCCTTATAAAAATCTTTGGATAATCGTATTTTACGGGGGTTTGTGGATCAGTTACTTCATCTTCCATAGAATAAAATTGTGTAAAAAAAAATTACATCATTTAATGTTTTTACTGTATATTTTAGGAAACATATACGGTAAAATATTAAATTAGTTAATTTTGTTTTACATTTTTAACAACAACAATTTTAACAACAACAATTTTAACAACAACAATGTTAGTAATATTTGGCCACCAGTGATTGTTGATTTACACACGCTGTACAGGCATAGTTAAGGATCGCTTTGAAATAAATACACAGAAAATATATAAATAACTATATATTGAATATTATTATATGGTTTTGTAAGCGTGTGTCTGTGTAACTGCCCCAAATATTCACTAATAGAAACATTATTATAATTAGTCTTATTAACTGTTGTGGTGTCCTAGCTCTAAAGAGTCTATGTTGGAGTCTTTCTACTATAAGATTCCAAAATGTTGTAACCAAGTAAATGGTTAAAGAAATAACAAAATCAGTCTTGCAGATATATCATATATTAAACAGTAAGTACAAAAGAAGAGTATTACACGACTAGTGAGTGTGTGTCGGTTGTACCAGCGTTAAATCTATTCGACTGTTATATTTACCATCCTCCCCACTAGGTAGGTGTTGAGGGATCTCCAATTTTTACACAAATGGACTCACCCAGGGTATACATATACTACTGCCAGTAAATACCCTGGTAGTAGTGTAGTCACGTCGGAGAGACAGTCAAGTAGTAGGTAGTGGAACGTTGAGTCGGTCGAGTAGAACAGTAGAATAACGCAGCGGCAAGAGTCACAGTAACAAGCACGTAGACTCAGTAAGAAGTCATACAGCGATACGTCGATATCAAAGACTATCTATATATTTTCCTACTAACCCGCATTCCTGTAACTACTAAACTGTATTACCTGTTTGTAATATTACGTTAATACATTTATTTTCCTATATTCATTTTTGGCGTTTGTTATTATTTGATACCGGAAATTCATCACAGAATCCACATCAGTAGGATGTGGCACAAGGCCGAGTTTAACGTGGGGCATTCGGAGCCCGTAGGCTCGGCCAAAAATTCCCCATAGATAACGTATAAAACGGGGTCGGGTAGCTGTCTCCCGAGACGAGATTCTGCCCTTCGACATAGCCTCATCTGGGGATCCTTTCTCTCCGGAGGCAGATACCAGCACAGCTGAAACAGATCTATTCGACTGTTCCCCCAAGGCCTTCCCTCCTACTAATCTTTAGAGGGAGTACACCACAACATTTATAATAATATTATATTAACCTTCAGATAATACTTATAGCTGTCACTGAAATTCTAAGTATGCAAACATTTTTGGGGACACCTCTCATATATATATATATATATATATATATATATATATGTGTGTGTGTGTGTGTGTGTGTGTGTGAGAGAGAGAGAGAGAGAGAGAGAGAGATAGAGAGAGAGAAACGAATACGCTGAGAATACACCGATTCATTGAGTGAGTACGTATGTGAACTGTTGTTGGAACATACAAATGATTCGTCTATTTTTCACACAGTCCGATGCAAATAATCCAAGTGATATTCAGAAGAAAAAAAAACATGTACAGATAAACGAAACGAAAAAAATAAAAAATAAAACAGTTTCAACATTTCCTTCAGCTTCAAAGTAAGTTTAAATCCGTTTCAGTTGAAACGGCTCAATCACTTTCTCTGTAACCGGTTTTTTTCGGCAGGAAACAAGAGGAATTATCGTCGAGTTTTGGAAGAGTTTTCTTCAAAAGACTGACTTCCAACATGAAAGACACCATAAAGTCTATCAAAGACTAATTCGGAATATAATGCATTCATCTAGGCTTAAAAACATTTAAAGTGTGATGAGAATCTTCGTAGTTTGATGAAAAGTAAAAGAATTGCAAAGACGTAGTTGATGAATCTTCGGCAAAAGAAATATGAACAAAATTATATAAGATCTTTTGACTGGTTTGTAAACTTTCATGAAGTTCCTCTTTCTTTCTTTCTTTCTTTATGCACACATACGCAGGCACTCAAATACACGTCTATATATGCATAGAAATAAATAAGTCCGTAGTCGATTGCTGAATTTACAGAAGTATTTATCAACATAATCTTCTTAGTCAATGCACATGTACTGAGCCTTATATATTGAAAATGCCAACTTAATATTTACTTAATTAGTAAGGGATACATACACACATACCCACATATGTACGCACGCTCTTTCTCTCTCTCTCTCTCGTACACTATCTCTCTCTCTCTCTCTCTCTCTGTAGATATATATATATATATATAGTCTTAAAGTGTGCTATATTTATGGGATAAAGTGCTCAATATCAGAGATAGAGCGTGTGTAAATATAAAAGTGAACATAGAAGTCAACACTTAGAGGCGACAGTCTGTTTCATGCTAGATGCAATCCTCAGGCCTGAGGATTGCATCCAGCATGAAATAGACTGTCACCTGTAAGTGTTGAACTCAATGTTCACTTTTATATATATATATATATATATATATATATATATATATATATATATATATATATATATATATATGTGTGTGTATGTATGTATGTATGTATATCGAGTTAAAATGAGAACTAACATATTTTATTCAATATCCCCAAATAAATAATTACACACACACAGACACAGACACACACACACACACACACACACATATATATATATATATATATATATATATATATATATATATATATATATATATATCCATGCAAATTTCGATCGAATAAAATCCAATACCGACGTTCGTGCCATTCAGTTTAAAAGAGGGCTCAAATACAAAAGTAGCGCAATATTCTTTCTTTTAGGATATTACAACAAAAACATCTAAAAAGGCTACACAAATGCAATCATGTTTCGATGCTTATTAACACATCTCATTAGACGTTAGTAAATAACTGGTGGTTAGACAATTTATTGAGATTTAAAAACAACATACGCCCTCTTTTTGCGGGAAAAGGAAGAAAAGAAAAAGAGTAAGAAAGACACAAGATACATTCTCTTTTCCCGAGAAAAGGAAGAAAAGAAAAAGAGTAAGAAAGACACAAGATACATTCTCTTTTCCCGAGAAAAGGAAGAAAAGAAAAAGAGTAAGAATGAAAAGAAAGACGATAGCAACAGGGTTTGTTTTGTTTTTATTCAGATCAACCAATCGGAATGGCCAACGCTAACTTCAAAGTAAAGGGAAAACCGAAAGTTAAGAAGCAATCATACGTAGGAGGTGATGACGTCATATTCGGTAGGGATGTAAATTGGCTACAATGTTATACATTAGACAATGTCATTTTCTATGAAAGACGAAACGTAATTTACAAGATACTCGACAAACTTCATACCCTGTGAGTTAAAAAAATAAAATAAAATTTCTCATTTTTATAGTTGGTAAATAAACCAGACCTTTCAGAAATAAATGGAATGTTTAAACAAATAGATCTAACAAAATTAATTAAACATATAGATCGTACAAAATAAAATAGAATGCAACTGTTAACTAAGGGTTCTTTACATAGGTTGTTAATAAAACCAATGCATCATGTCCAAATATCAGCCGAATGTCCATACATCTATACTAAATATTACAAGCACTACTCGAAGATAAATGTAAAAATTATACTACGTCGAATTTGATCTTACTGACAGAAAGATAAGCCCTTATATGGTGCAACAATGTTTAACTAAAATCTAAGAAGCAATTGTCAAATTTCAAAGTCTAGCAAGATTGTAAAGTCAAAAGTATGTCTTCAATTAACTGTTAACTGAGGAAAGGGGAAGAGGTGAAAATGATTTACCGACCAAAAGAGATTAGGTGAATGGATGACAAAGCGACGACAATAAGGGATGGCAAAGACTCAAAGAGCACGAATAGAGATGAAGTTGTGGAGAGCAATGATCGCCCATATAATAAAGGCATAATAAAGGAGAAGAATGTCTGTAAGAATGATAAACACTTCGCAAGTAGACTAGAATTATATATATATATATATATATATATATATATATGTATATAAAAGTGAACATTATCATGCGACAGGCTGTTGCATGCTGGACGCAATCGTCAAGCTTGACGTTTGCGTCCAGCATGAAACAGCCTGTCGCCTCTGATTGTTGACTTCAATGTTCACTTTTATATTTCTCTATCTCTAATATTGATCACTTTATCCCATAAATATAGCACACATTAAAACTATATTTCTTCTGATATATATATATGTATATATATTTATATATGTCTGTGTGTGTCTGTGAGTGATAAAAGATAGTTTTAAGGCAGGCTATATTTATGGGTTAACCTGCTAAATATTAGGTATAGAACTTACGTAAATATATAAAAGTGAACATAGAAGTCAATACTCAGAGGAGCAATCGTTTGTCCATGACGATTGCATTTAAGCAGTGAACAGACTGCAAGCGAACACAAGAATTACTTGCATTTCGATAATCGATCTAACTCTATCGTTTTCATCGAAACAATGCTGGACATAACCTTGATTTCACTAATGACACCATATTTAAAAATGAACATAATTCTTTAAGGTGGAAAATACATTAGAAACTTAATAATATTATTGCCGACAATACACACACGCCTAAAACATTATATCACATCACCATCTTTCTGTGAATTCATTCTTAAGGAATCTAACTTCTATTTATCTAATACAAAGAATGCATTCTTAAAGAGACGAGCCATCAGTTAGAACACCGTGACTCCCCACTGCGCGGGCTGACTGCATAAACGTAAGATAAAACCCCAATTAGAAAGATACACGCACGCAATTACAAATACACTTTACCAACCGTTGCCCACAAACCTACATACACATTGAATTATTCACGGTTTTAATACACGTGTAACGTGTCTGACCAATGAGAACTGGCCAAATCATAATTGAAAATACCAGTGTTTTCTGTTTTTCTGTGTTTCCTCCCAATCTCTGACGGAGCTTTAATAAAAGTGAGGCATTTTAGATTAATATATGTTTCCTATTTGTTCTTTTATTTTATCATATATATATATATATATATATATATATATATATATATATATATATATATACAGGGTGTCCATAAAGTTCGAGCGCACTTTAAAAATTTATAACTTTATTTGTATTTGCGATAGAAATAATCTGTCAAAAATGTTATAAAGTTTAATGTACCTAATTTTAAGTACAGCTAAAATAACTAATGTGAAATCAGGCATTACTGTAAATCAGTTGGCATATATTTCTAAGATGAGGTATTATATACATTATTTATATTATCCGGACTATTGTCCTCATCTTTGTCGCCATGTTTATCACAACGTTTCGGCCGTTGTACGCTCCGGCCTTCTTCAGGTGGTTGGAATGTCGAACTTAACCCTTTATTTCGCTCACTGGGGTAGACTGTTCTAGTTCCACGTGCCAGTTTTAATGGATGTCAGTTATCAATTATCTCCTGTTAATTTCCCTCTGAAAGTTCTCCACTGCATTAACCGGGTATTGAACTCACACACTTTGGGTCCTGTCACTGGATCTAACTAACGCCTTTATCCACACAGATGTCCTCAAGGACACATGGCACAGTGGATAAAGGCGTTGGTTAGATCCAGTGACAGGACCCAAAAATGTGAGTTCAATACCCGGTTATGGCAGTGGAGAACTTTGAGAAGGACAAATTAACAGGAGATCATCATCAAACATGGCACGTGGAACTAGAACAGTCTACCCCAGTGAGCAAAATAAAGGGTTCAGTTCGACATTCCAACCACCTGATGAAGGCCGGAGCGTACAACGGCTGAAACGTTGTGATAAATACGGCGACAAAGATGAGGACAATAGTCCGAATAATATAAATAATGTATATATATATATATTTGTATGTTTTTTTTTTGTAAGTTTTCAACATGATAAAAATGAAACTGAGCCAAGGAAGTAAACCTAAGATTTTATTAAGCCAAAATTTACTTTGAAACGTACCGGCTTTTTTTTTGTCTTGAAAATATTAATCCTGTTTTCTGAAACACTGACGGTTTATTTATAGTGGCAGAGCAGGTGTCTGATATTGGCTAAATATTGGCTAGAGAAAAGAGTGCATTGTTGAAATGTCCAGTAAACCAAAGGAGCGGGTTTAGACACTAATAATGATGAATAAGTCCTGGGTAATTAGTGTAACAAGTCCCTAAATCCCACTTGAATTATATATATATATGGAGCGCATAAAACGAAATTGATATATGCCATTTTAATTTGCTGCATTGTCGCTCTGTTTTAAGAATAGAAAATATTTCTACTCAAATTCACCGTGGTATCAATAAAGTGACACAAGTTTAAAAGGCGTATTAACCGAAATAGCTAAACGGAACGGATAAAGGGAACCATTATAAATTAATTGCTCTGGGTCACATGTTTATTTTTGTACATGAAGAGCAAACAAGCGTAAAATGCTTTATTGCACTGTTCCCTTTCTTAATAGAAAGGAAAGTATCAGCCATATCGTTAGCAAAGCAATGAGAAAAATTGATATTTCAGGATGGATTATTCTTTAACATAATATTATATATACTGATTGGCCGTTCGTTTCCTGTCCGCTAGGCTATCCCTGTTTCAGGCGCCTGCTCAGGGATATTTGTGTTTGTCGAACACCTAGAGAGCCTGATTGTGGTTTATACAGCAACTATGCCGACCGAGCCTTAGCCTTTCTAGAAGAGAGGGCATCAACTTGTGTGACCAACAGCTGGAACAAGGCCAGCTCGCTCAAACCCTCGGTCACGATGACTTGTGACTGCGTGCTTGCACTACTGTTTACAAACACGTCTGTCTATGCTATTTTACTCATAAGATCTTGGGTCAACTTATACACCTTCCAACAGGGCCGCCCGACGGGATGCCCCAATCCCCCACTCAAATCGATATTATCAAAAAGACTCCTTTCTGACAAATCGACTCTGGTGAGATTTGTACCATCCGGTAAAAATCTGCTTACATGCATTTCTGTAAATATCATACCATCAATGCTGTTTCGACTTGAATCAATATGATTTCTCTTCTTCAGGATAGCTTCTAGTTTCCGAGGATGCTCGTCTGCTTCGTTTCATCAATACTCACGGAGGCAACCCTGATTTATGCTGCAAACCTGCCGAGCGAGCCTTACTTAAAATTTAAGTATGTATTACACTAGGATCACATACGGCTTCGAATTCATAGTTATCCTTCTCCTATAATGGCTGGCAACCAAGGCTAGACAACACAAGCTGCCTTGAAGAGTGAGAAGAGATGGATTCATAACTTTCCGAAGGTTATTAGCTTTCTCCTTCCTAGCCTTCACCTGCACACCAACCAGCTCACAAAAGAATGAACATATGACTTAAAGCAAATCTTTTAAATTATACATTTTTCAGCGGTTTGAATATAGCAAATCTTTATTATGTTATGGCAAAATCTCTTTAAAAAACTTGTTTTGGATGAATATTGAAAGCATATTGATAACGTTAAATATTTGATTGGCAGGTGTGGTATGATTTTTAAGATGGGGGACATCACGTCCCTCATCTTAAAAATCATACCACACCTGGTATTCCCAAGTGGTCACCAATCAAAATAGACTCGACGTTTATTAATTTTGGTCATTGAACCGGAACGGGTATATTTAACGTTATATTACCTTAAGCCTGTAGACGTCATATACTGTAATCTATCTATCGATCTATCTATCGATCTATCTATCAAATTCTATGAATTCCGTTAGTCCGTCACACAGTCAAAAATAGCCATACATTGACCAATCGAAACCAAATTTAGGGAAGAAATGCGAACATGTAACTAGGTATAAAGTACATTTAGGTTTAAGAGTGTGCATAGCTTAGTAGAATAAATTTTAATTAATTTTTTTGAAAAAATAAGTTTTATTATTTAACATACAGAATACTCCTACAAATATAAACATAATTTAATAATTAAAATACTAATTACTTACTTAATACAAATGCAATAGGGTTTTGTAGATATATTTTCTTTAAATTCTATATATATATGAGACATTTTTATGTTTATACATTCTTTGTATAGATACAAATATTTAAGTAAATGCTCTGTTTATAATAAACAGTATTAAACAACATTTACCGGCCTGAATGCCCGAGAAACTTTCATAGAAAATATTCATTCTCCGACAGAATTCGAACCTGTATCCTATACGGAACCGCCTGACGTGCTCTTAACCGATCGAGCCACAGAGAATCGTTCGATTAGCAAGTTCGAGTTCTATGAAAATTTCTCGGAAATTCTGGCCGGTAAATGTTGTTTAATACTGTTTATTATAAATAGAGCATTTACTTAAATATTTGTATCTATAAAAAAATGTATAAATATAAAAATATCTAAAAAATAATTGTCGGACTTTGTCCATTTCATAATATATATATATATATATATATATATATATATATATATATATATATATATATATATATATAAAATATTGTTTGCCATGAAGTTACATTTTTAAAAAAATTAAACGGCGAAGTAGGGTTTTTGTCAAATTATTTTCCAAATCAAAATGTAAATCTTGAGAAAACAGTTAGCCATAACTTTAACAATTACTAAATACTTTGTTGCCAAAATTATAGTTTAAAATATTTGTTAGCGTCTACTATTACAATGGAGTATACTATTACATAAGTCAGCCCTTCATTTTACTTCTAAGTTGAGATCGAAATGTTAACGTGGTCAGAGCTGAAAAATATTTGGTTATAAATATCCTTAAAGCTGGAAATATGTGTCAAAACAATTCAAATTAGTTGTTTCCCATTATTCGTACTGTTATTCTCATCCTCATTGCCATATTCACAACGTTTCGGCCCTTGCACGCTCCGGCCTTCTTCAGGTGCTTGAAATTTCGAATCAAACTATTTATTTCGTCCACTGGGGGTAGATTGTTCTAGTTCCACATGTCGTGCCTCTTCTAAATGTCTCAGTTATTTCCCTTTAACTCAACACATAGCCCAAAGGATAGATCCAGCATCTAGACCCAAAGGTTTGTGAGTTCAATACCAGGCCACATCAGTGGTGAGGCAAAAACTTCGAGAGTGTAGATGAAGAGAAATAACTGAGAGACCGGAAAAGGCATGGCACGTGGAACTATAAAAATCTACTCCGGTGGACGAAATACAGGGTTCGGTTAGAAATCCCAATCACCTGAAGAAGGCCGGAGCGTACAATGGGCGAAACGTTGTGAATATTGTAAAGAAGATGAGGATAACAGTCCAAATAATGTAAATAATGTAAGTAGTCATGATACCACACCTCAGAGATAAAGACAGATAGTTGTCTCCCTTACGCAAGGATCTCTTAGTGGGGCAAGGTATAAGACACACGTAAGTTGATAAAACGGTATTTATTTAATATGAAGGTAGTATTTGTAACCTTCCTCGCGAAGGAAAAGGCAACCAACTTAAGATATAATTTACATTTTTTTTTGTAACTAAATCAATATTTTAGATTCTTCAGCTTACTTTTTGATCGTTCTTTGCTCATGTCTTGAATTCTGTTGATTCTTGGCTGCTGGTCAAAAAAATCGGTAAATATTCTGATGATGTTAAAAATACAAAATAAATGGAAATCAAAATAATTTTTGCATGGGTCTCGCAAAAAATAAGAACATAAAAAAAGAGGAAAAATCTAAATGACATATACAAAGGCTATTTTTATAGTCGTAAAATCAGTTGGGATTATATCTGTAATAGAACAAATATCAGGTGTCGTAATCGCTGACTTTTTATTGCCTTTTCTTCATCAGGACTATTTTCACATTTTGTTGTATAAAATCTTAACGCTGAATATTATCAAGAAACGATTAAAATCACTGGCGCCTGCTGAAAAGTATATCTTTCTCTTACCGTTCTTTCGCAATCGTCTGACTTGCCACAAAAATTAAAAAAAAAACAAAACAAAATCGAAACAAATCTTGAAATCGATATTAGCTTTGAATCGGTTGGAGAGAAAAAAGTTACTGGTCAAGCCGCGTTCGTCGTGACTTCAAACAATGGCAGGCAGCGATTTTAGTGTAACTAATAAACGTATTAATCTCGGAGTATTTTAATCTAATAGGCCTGTATGCCTACCCAAATTAAGGAAAAACTAAAATTGTTTCATTAGTCTGTAAAGGGGTAATCTTTCCAACAAATATGTCGACTTCATTTGCACGGAAACCCCCGTTCAAATACCAGTAGACATCTCTGGGTTCTACCATGATTATGTCTGTCGCGCCGCCAGATCCTTACTGTTGAGTCGTGTGTTCAATTCTCACTCAGTACCAATTACTTGTGATCGTATGGCAAAGTTAAATTTAGTTAACACGAAAGCTACAAACAGACACTGTTTTAAAACAAATGTTCATCAAAAACAAGTCTCAAGATTCCCCCAAAGCAGATGGTTTGGGACATGAATATCAGCGGAGGAAGTAGGAATTGAAGATTATGATGATATTGAAGATAGATAACGATTAACCAGAAACTTGAATAGGTTAAGATTGTAGTATTCAGGGAAATATCCACGTGGCAGTCCATCCCACAAAGCATCGGTTCTTGGGAAAGAAAAGCTGCCTGATTGGTAACAACTTTTTACGATTAGAATATGGAGAGAATTCAGCTTATTCGATGTCCGTGGTTGTAGCATGGCGAGTCTTAGTTGCAGGGATCTGAACTGGTGGAATTAAAGAATCGAGCTCGTCTGAACATTCGCCATGGATATAGCGATAGGTTAGTTTTAGGCATACGACGTTACATCTGTGGGGAAGAGGCTGTAGGTTTTAAAATATGCTATCATCACCTCTAACGATTGTTGAACTAAAGTAGGAGATTATTATTTTGTAGTGACTTTAAACTTCACTATGTGCCTGGTACTAGTGGTTTAATAAATCTATATCTATAATTCTCTAAATGTGCCTGTGTGTATGTATGTGTGTGTGGGTGTGAACGGATGTTGTTTATGCGTTTCCACAGTTTTCATCCGATTTCGATGAAATTTTTTTTGGTTTCATAGATAATTCTTCAGTGACGACTTTAAGTCCAAATTGGCTGGAAAATATTACAAACAAGGTGAAAAATCGAAAAAACTGATTTTTTACATTTTGCGCAAGAATTAAAGGCAAAATTTAATGTCTGTAAAAAACAGCGCCCAATCAATTTAGAGAGTTGAAATCTAACGCAAAAGATTATTAGAATTATATAAAAAAATATATTATAAATACAAATTATCGCATATAATTATTCTGACGTTCCATGGAAGAGGTTTCTTTCTCTGCAAGATTGAGAACGCAAAAACGGCCTTTTTCAGGGCCACCCTCATTCAAATTGTTAACCCCGCCCCATTTGGAGCTGTGCCTCAATTGTACCCAATTGTTATTACTAATATTGATTTTCGGGTGGGCTGACTTTAAACTTAAACTACTCCAATTGAACGGCAAAAATCTGTCATGAAACACCCTGTCGAAGACGGGCTATACTGCTAGTATCGAACAAATGCAAACTTATAAATTGTGTTTTTTTTTTGTTGAGAAATATGCTTGTAGGAAAATGTCTTTCGGAGTGCATCACCAATTGTTGATTTGTTATTAGGACAAATAATCCTTTAGCCAGTTATCTGTAATCATTGCTGAGTGAAAACGATTCCGAACGAAACCTTTTATCCAAATAAGTAGTTTGATATTCAGTTATTGAAATACAGATAAGAACTATGTCCAATCGATAATTTTTCATCAACGAATCTCTTTATTATCTTTTTTTACAGTTAGTTCACCCAATAAAAAGCCCGAGGGCCACTCAAAGTAGAGGGTTACAGAGTAAGAGTGTTATAAAAGAAGGGGAAGGAAAGATTAACACGTGCGCGTTACGAGGACGTTTTGCATGAATATCGGCTGACCCTGAATTTGAAGTGACCAGGACTCTAGCTTTCAAGGAAGCATCCACTCGGGAGTTAGTTTTACACAGTAATTGTTATGGAGAAGAGGTTGTCTGAGTAGTACTTGCCTTTTATTAAATAAACACGAGGAGAATGAGAACGGTTTGCCACCGTGAACTTGTCATGGCTGGTCCTAGCTGTCAAGGTCTTAGCTGATGGAACTAAGGAATGTAACTCGTCTAAATATGTCAGGTTATAGTCTTATTGTTCAATAAACAGATACACAACTAAATGGACCCTGTATTACACCCATTCTTTAAAAAAACAACCTTAAATTGTGTAGTAGTAGTCAAAACAAATGCAGATAGATCTGCATCTATGTTTCTTCTGTTAAAAGGAATTTGATAAGATACTATATGAAGAGCTACTTGAAATATTAATAAAGCTTGATTTAGACGGAAAAGATGTACAAATAATCTGTGAGTTTAACTGGGAATAAATAAAATTCAGGTGGATAAAAATGTGTATTTTAGCCCAGTTATTTGTTAATAAAAATTTCTGTTTTGTTTACTTTTTTTTAATAAAAATATTATTTTATTTTTCAAGTTATAAAAATGCATGTTGATAATCATACTCATTTAAAAATATTATTGTTGAATTTCTATATTTCTTTTTTCATTATAAATATTGTTTAATAACGCCTGATAATTATGGACCATCTCAATGACAGACAAATATGAGAAGAGATATACGCCAAGGCTATGGCCATTCTGTACAGCAACATGTTTATTAGAGTACTACATGTCCTAAATATGTATTATCGGTGAAAGTAACCTTAAAACATTCTATGGGGATGATAATGTGTTGATGGCATATACAGTATGACAAATGAAAAGAAAAATCAAAAGGACTAAGAAAGAACGTTTTATTAACTATGTTGTAGCATACGCAGGGACGATAATGGGTACGTCCCCATTCAAATAAATACAGTAGTAAATACTGTATATGGGCATTCACTTAGAGATTCGTCTCCAACTATTCTGGTCAAACTCTCTGCCTCCGGGCAGATACGATCCCCAGACGAGGCTATGTCGAAGGGCAGAGTCTAATCTCGAGAAACAGCTACCTAACCCCGTTTTAAAACGAGGTCTACGGGGAATTTTTGGCCGAGCCTACGGGCTCGGATACTCCAGATTAAATTCAGTCTTGTGCCACACCTGACCGCGTAGTGCGGTTGGTAGATATCCTGCAGTTGGAGATTCGTCTCCAGCTGTGCTAGTCAAACTCTCTGCCTCCGGGCAGAGAGGATCCCCTGATGGAGCTATGTCGAAGGGTAGAGTCTCGTCTCAGGAAACAACTACCCGAGTCCGTTTTATACGGGGTCTACGGGGAATTTGGGGCCGAGCCTAGGGGCTCGGATACCCACCTTTAATTCAGCCTTGTGTCACATCTGACCGCGTGGGGAGGTTGGTAGTGATCCTGCAGTTGAAGACTCGTTGTGGTATTCACTTCCAGCAATTGACTACTTCTACGCGCTGCTGGTGAATCAAGTGTTGTTCTTGTCCTACGTAATATCGTTCATTACCAACATTCGTTTAATTATTCTATTCAGTAACCTTCGCTATGTTACAACAAACTATAAGAAGATAGAATACATGGTTATCTGCAAAAGACCCAAATGTTTTATGAAGTAAGCATCGGGGACGTCGGATCAATCGAATGCCAGCATCGACTGTCTGACGCAGTTATCTGAACGCACCGAGGAATGGCGAAAGATGTCTTTTTTATACTGAGCAATATATTAAAGAATCGGAATATGTTCTTAGAAACCAAATAAAGTGTGTGCTGGACTGTTCTCTATTACTCTATGTGTCAATCTCTTCACGGCTAACGAAGTAGCCTGAAGCAACAGAGATATTATTCTCCGATGACTGCTGGGAATTCTATGGATAGAACAAGTAAATAAAAATAACCACACAGAAACTGCTGAAGAAAGATCAGAAATAGTTAAAATTATAGTGATATATACATACGAAGGATTGGAGAACTTAGCACTCACAAGGCATATTAAAAACAAAAGAAAGAGAAGAAAACTGCGAGGAACTTGTTTGCAAGTTTGAGTGAATAGATAACAGAACAGTGACGCCGAAGAAGAACAGTAGTCAAGTGTTATTTAAAACAAGGGGCATGAAAATGTGGAGAGCCATGATTACAGAAAGGACATGACAAAGAAGATTAAAGTAGTGCTAATCAATCAAGTTATTAATATTAATTTGCTTTCATGCGTCGCTGGTCAATCTGGACATGGCAAATAAGAAAGCGCTGCTTGTTTTCCCAGCTATCGCAAACTCATTGCTAAGCGCCCTTTATTTAAAGTTGGTGTTTCTATGCACAGCAGAAACGAACGAACAAAGGGAATGAAACGCAGAGAAGGACATGGAAACTCTTTCGAAAATCTATTCAATATTTGATTCCTTCTAAAAATGGAATATATTTCATTGACATCAATATACCCTCTTTTCTGAATACACCATCCAAGTTCACTCGCACTCCACTCATCCGAATTTTTACTTTGAATATTCAGCTGGAAGATTTTAGCATGTTTTTCGAAAATCAGCGGCTCTTCGAGACTGGAATACGCGTTGTTTATTTCTAATGCCCAGAGGATGACCCCGCATCGGTTATACTGATGAAAGATAAACCAAGACATTATAGTGTGATTTCAACATTAACAGGTTTTGACTCAGTCCGTGAATGAATATTTAAAACGATACAACTTCTTCATGTACCGTGTCTACTCAGGACATAAGTGGTCATGGCTTTCCACAACTTCCTGTCCGTTGCAGCACTTAATAAATATGTCTTTCTGTTATTGATCCTAAACCCTGTCCCGCCATCCAGTTGCACAAGTTCACTAAGTACGTTATGGGTTTTTTTAAATCAGATTTTCCAAGCTCTCTTTCCTCATTAGGTGCCCTAGAAACCTCAACTGTTTGACCATAGTCGATCTATCAAGGAGGTGATTTCTTGATAATATCAACCAGAGGAAACGACTCTGGCGTGCAGCATTGTTGGGATGTTCTTGGGAAACAACCCCAATGTTTGATGCAGACCTTGTTAGCAATATTGTGTAGACAAAAATATTCGGAATCCGTTGATGATTGTTCTAGCACAAGTCATTGTGACCGATGTTCCAAACATGCTAGCTTTGTTCGATGCCTGTCATGCCATATTCATCGCTCTCACCTAGAAACTGTAACTAATGTCTGCTCAATATAGTTGCAGTATAAACCACGCTTTGGGTACATAGGTGTTTGCTAAATCCAAATAGGCCCGAGCACTCATCTGTAAAAGGGATTAGCTAACAATCCTCGTATACTGCATAGTCTCCGAGACTATTTTAGTCCTGGGTATGACGATAAACTACATCCGGCAGCAAGTACTCTGATCTGGATATTGGAGGTATTGAGGAGCTTGGAACTACGTCTTAATTGCTGTTGTTCCCAGATCCACCCTGATCTGGAGTGGTAGACCTGTTAGCTTTCCATCTATGAGCCAATACCGAGCCGCACCGCCCCGAAAAATATATTATGACAATGTAAAAATAACTTTTAATAGTAAAAATACCACCAATATATTTTTATATGAAAAGGACTGACAATACATGACCAGCAATACATTTTATCTGTAGATGAATGCATGCAATTGAGTTCAAAATATGTCTGGTTGAAGCCATAAAATTCAAATTTCAAACTATTCAAATTTCGGCATTAAATGACCCCTAGAAATGCTGCTAAACAAAATCAACCAACCGACCAAACGACCAATATTAACTTTCAAGACATTAATTCATATAATACCCTACAATTTCTTAAATCAAACAGTATTGCAAAATAGAAGTAAAAAAAAATCAACATAAAACACATATATCACCGCGTCTAATAATTATGCCCACGGAAACATGTATATGCGCAAAAGCTGAGTATCATCTACCATGTATTCAATTGTGAAAGCAGAATAACATATATCATATTTTTATTACTTCAAAGCTCTCAAGGAAATTTAATTTCAGCATTAATGTATAAGGTGTTTGTATGCCATTAAACAAACCATTTAACAAAAAATGACAATTATTACGCAAAGTTCGATTTACGGAGTTTAGTAATTTAAATTTATGGCTCGGAATCATCGGAATTTCTGCCCAAATCCACATAAAACTTCTGTTTGCTTAAAACAAGCAAATTATAAAAGAAACGGTTAAGAAGTATGTTTTCAGAATTAGTCAATGTATTAATCCTGATATATCCCAGGTTGTTGGGATGAAGAAAAACGAATGGAAATAAAAGACAAGTATATTTTAACACATAATAAAATAACTGCCTGACAAGACAAGGTTTTGTTTGGATTTAAACCATGAGTTCAACGTGCTTATCAGCTTGTCTCCATATTGGATTCAGATGTGCCGCAGTCCAACTAGAGGACTTCCCCCTATAAAGGACAATACCTCAAAATACAACTGAGTTACGGCCTATCTGTATGAGAAGTCCTAATACCGAAAAATTCACCCTATTTATTGAATGACCCTCGTATATATATATATATATATATATATATATATATATATATATATATATATATATATGTGTGTGTGTGTGTGTACGTGTGTTTTGGTTTATTGCTTTTGCTTCGTGGCATATCATCCTCTATAGGTTATTTAATGTGGGAATTTAAATAATTTGTATGCAATTATATGGCTTCATCTACAGATTGATTCATTCAAGTTCTAAGGTTTATCAGTTCTTTACAGGTTATTTAAAACACGCAAATATTTTTAGATTATTAGAAAGTTTTCGGGAGATATATGACTTATTAAATCATGAACAAAAAAAAGAGATGATTTTGATGACGAAATTATAATATCATCCAAACAAAATAAGCTATGAATGTCATTCACTTGTCTATGAATACCTACGAATCCTTGCAGAAACAGTCGTGTTGAACGCTGGACTTTCTTGCTTTCGCTGCTGTGTGTTGTAGTTAATATTTGTTTGGTTTTTGTTGCAAAATCCAGTATTCTACGTGCATCTCGTACATTTAGACACAGGAAAATGATTGACCGTGATCAGGAAGTAAGGTCAGAGTTACTAGCAGAATGAAGATCTCGCACGTATAAAGGAAATGTATTGTAAGAGATTGTACCATAGAAATGCATTGCAAATGAAGAAAAGAAGACTTTACACTGGTGACCAATGATAAATATCTGTGCATGAAAAGCAGATAATATTAGGAAATACTCTTACTACGCACTCTCATATATAAATATATATATACATATACATATATATATATATATATATATATATATATATATATATATATATATATATATATATATATATATATATATATACATAATATATATATATATATATATACATAATATATATATATATATATATACATACACACATACACACATACACACATACACAAACACACACACACACACACATATATATATATATATATATATATATTATTTGAATAGTATGAATTCATATATTTAATCGATTATTTTCATTTTTTATTACTTTTTTATTATTTTTTGGTCATGTATTTTGTCTTGAGAAAGTTTCTTCTTTCATGATAGGCGATATTGAATCCAGGAGGGCATATTTATATTTAATTAGTTAGATAGCGACACTTTCGAGAATTTTCTTTCTAAGTAAGTTACATTCTTTTTAAATAAGTGTGGCCTTCGTTAGGTCAAGGTTGTGGTTGAATTTATTTTATGTATAACCAATACATTTGATAATTTTTTGCACTTGTATATAAATACATGTTACAAAATAAAATCCTTAAATTTACCTTAATAATGTCCCTTAGAGTTCGAAACGTGTCGGCTAAGATGGTTTCCGTTTGATTTTTTTCATATTGTCCTTTTACAGATATACTGTATCTAAAGATTTTACTCTCATTTATATCAGTAACTTCATTAATCTGCTTTTTGTATGAATGATTCATGTAATATATATATATATATATATATATATATATATATATATTTATATATCTATCTTACATGAATCATTATATATATATGTATATATATATATTTATATATATATATATATATATATATATATAACATGAATCATATATATATATATATATATATATTACATGAATCATATATATATATATATATATATTACATGAATCATATATATATATATATATATATATATTACATGAATCATATATATATATATATATATATATATATATATTACATGAATCATATATATATATATATATATATATATATATATATATATATATTACATGAATCATATATATATATATATATATATATATTAAAGCTTATCACCCCAAGCAAGGCTGGAAGCCACTAGCACGCAAGGTGTTACAGAAGGTTTGGAGGATGATTCATGTAATATATATATATATATATATATATATATATTACATGAATCATATATATATATATATATATATTACATGAATCATATATATATATATATATATATATATTACATGAATCATATATATATATATATATATATATATATATATTACATGAATCATATATATATATATATATATATATATATATATATATATATATTACATGAATCATATATATATATATATATATATATATTAAAGCTTATCACCCCAAGCAAGGCTGGAAGCCACTAGCACGCAAGGTGTTACAGAAGGTTTGGAGGATGATTCATGTAATATATATATATATATATATATATATATATATTACATGAATCATTATATATATATATATGTATATATATATATATATTACATGAATCATATATATATATATATATATATATATATATATATATATATATATTACATGAATCATTATATATATATATATGTATATATATATATATATTACATGAATCATATATATATATATATATATATATATATATATATATATATATATATATATATATATATATATTAAAGCTTATCACCCCAAGCAAGGCTGGAAGCTACTAGCACGCAAGGGCTTACAGAAGGTTTAGAGCAAGAGCAGATAGGAGTGGTAAAGGAGGCGATGTGGAGAAAGATATTGGATCGAGCAAGCATTGCAGTTACAGAAGATTTGGAGCGAGAGCAGATAGGAATGAAAGGTGAAAGGATGTGGAGAAGGGAAGTTGATAGATTAAGACAACTGGAAATGTCGATTATATATATATATATATATATATATATATATTACATGAATCATTCATACAAAAAGCAGATTAGTGAAGTTAATGATATAAATGATGAAAAACATCATCGCAACAAATTTATTAAAATTACATTAACCCACGAACCTCTATATGAATATTATGATCCCTGTTTTTCATAAATTCAAGTTCTATAAGGTCTTTTTTGCTAGTAAATTCATCTGTTCATACAGACATCATCAGGCATGGAAATTGATTTGTTTTTTAGTACATCCAGGTAATGACGGGACACGAAAGATTAGATGTGAATCGAAATATGTTTTTTTCGATTCACATCTAATCTTTCGTGTTATTACCTGGATGTACTAAAAAAACAAATCAATTTCCAATTCCCATGCCTGATGATGTCTGTATGAACAGATGAATGTACTACCAACAAAAGACCTTATACAACATGAATTTATTAAAAACAGGGATCATAACATTCATCTAGAGGTTCGTGGGTTAATGCAATTTTAATGAATTTGTTTGCGATGATGTTTTTCGGCATTTATATCATTAACTTCATTAATTCGCTACCTCTTCGCCACCGAGTCCTCTTGGTACATTTGGTATGACGTTTGCCTGATATCGTAACTGTCTGGGTTTCAATTCACGGTAGTGGATGCGCACTGCTGATGTACCCCAAATATAGGACGAAACGGCCGTCTAGTGCATTCTGTTAAGGTTTCTTCTAGACTCGATGAATTACTTAATTATATGCTTTGCTCGGAAGTTTTCATCCAATTCAACGTTAGACTCTTCCGGGGTACCCATGCCCGATTTCCCTCTCAGAACCTAGGCCCTTTTGAACGGATTGCACATATCCCCGTCGTTGGTATTGGGCATTATTTCTAACTTAGATCACCACAAGGCTACTGGTGGTGACGGGATACCAGTCATTGTCCTGAAGAAATGCGCGCCTGAACTGGCGCCTGCCCTCTCTAAATTATACAAACACTGCCTCAAGGAGTCTTGTTTTCCTGACTGCTGGAAGTCCTCAACCATTGTTCCTGTCTTTAAGAACTCTGGTGACTCCTCCGACCCTTCTAATTACCGTCCTATCAGTCTTCTACCCCTCTTCGGCAAAGTCTTCGAGGTCATTATCAACACCGAAGTGATTAATCACCTGATATCCCATTATCTGCTCTCAGACAAGCAGTATGGTTTCCGCTTTGCCCGATCTACAGCCGATGTGCTTACGGCCATCACTGAATTTGTCTACCAAGCTATTCATAATAACGGTGAAGCTCGTGCCGTGGCCATAGACATCTCGAAAGCGTTTGATAGAGTTTGGCATGCCGGCCTTCTTCGCAAACTCTAGGGTTATGGTATCACAGGTCGATTGTTTGACCTAATACAATCATTCCTGTCAAACCGTGAATTGAAGGTCGTTCTCAATGGATTCATCTCCAGCTCCTATCCCACTAACGCAGGTGTTCCTCAAGGCTCCATCCTAGGCCCTACTCTGTTCCTCATATTCATAAACGACCTCCCTGACGCCATAGACTCCCAAGTCGGCATCTATGCGGACGACACCACAATTTACTCCTGCCTCAAACACAAATCTAGTGATGCTGACAAAGTTAACCTGGCAGTTCAAATAGAAAAGGACCTCCAATCGGTTGTGAACTGGGGCAAGAAATGGATGGTTAACTTTAACGCCTCTAAAACAAAACTGCTCTCTATTAACCACCACAAGGATCCATCCCTGCATCCCATTAGAATGTCTGAAGACCAACTTCTCGAGAGCTCTTCTCTGCGGCTGCTCGGTCTCACGCTGTCCGCTGATCTGAGATGGAACAAATACATAGAGTCAATTGCATCATCCACCGCAAGGAAAGTTGGTTCCCTGTACCGAGCCAGGAAATTTTTCTCCTCGGAATCGATCCTCCAAATCTACAAATCGACCATTTGCCCTTGCATGGATCATTGCTGCTATATATGGTCTGGAGCCCCTGCTGTTTGCCTCAGGATTCTTGATAAGATCTAGAGACGGATATGCAATGTAATTGGCCCTGATCTGTCATCTCGTCTGCAGTCGCTCTCTCACAGACGCGACGTTGCCTCGCTCTGTCTTTTTTACAAATACTTTCACGGTAATTGCTCCGATGAGCTGCTTTCGCTGGTTCCTAGGCCTCATGAATTTAAACGTCCTACGAAGCTGGCATCCCGTTCCCACCCATTCACCGTTGAAACTGTTAGATGTAGACGTATCTTCTACTCCAATAGCTTCATGTCTCGCACATCTCGCCTGTGGAACTCCATTCCTTATTCCTGTTTCCCTGACAAATACAATCTCCAACTATTTAAGTGTAACGTCAATCGACATCTCCAGTTGCCTTGATCTATCCACTTCCCTTTTCCACATCCTTTCACCTTTCATTCCTATCTGCTCTCGCTCCAAATCTTCTGTAACCCCCCTGCCTTGATCGATCCACTATCTTTCACCACATCCTCTCCTTTACCACTCCTATCTGCTCTTCCTCCAAACCTTCTGTAACCCCTTGCTAGTGGCTTCCAGCTTTGCTTGGGGTGATAAACTTAAAAAAGAAAAAAAATGTGTGTTAGTACACGTGTGCTCATAGACAAACAAATGAGCATATAATTTCCCACCTACTTTTCCTTGTGTGTGCGTGTGTGTGAGTGTATGCGTGAGTCTGTGTGTGTATATTATATGTGTGTGAGAGTGTATGCATGTGTGTGTGTGTGTTTGTGTGTGTGATCTTTATTATTTCTCACTTTCATGAGGATTTGCTACGAAGTTCTTTTTCTTTTCACGTACTAGAAACCTAATATTCTTCTTTCTTTTATATACTTTGGCTCTTCACGATGTAGGCGATCATCGACCTCCACATCTTCCTGCATTTCTCATTCCATTCTCCTAATAAATTACCAATAACACGACGTATACATCATGCATAATAAAAGTACTTTTTTATGATCATTACGAAAACATTTATACATAGATTAGTGGTATACCTATGGGTTCACCTCCGAGGCCTACTTTAGTTTTAACATGACTCAGGTAGAAAAAACATCTCTAATAATTTTGCTTACCTTGAGATATACACCCGATATATCGATAGCATATTCATACTAACAAAAGACGTCGACAAAATCCTTACAGAAATCTTCGAGAAAAATTCTTCAACAAATTTTACTTATGAGCTTAGCATTAATAACAGAATCCGCTTCTTTGACCTTTTAGTAAACGCTACTGTTGACAACTTTAACAGATCATTGTACAAAAGGCGCACAAGCAGACCACTGTTATTTTCTTAATTACAAAAGGAAAGTCCTCACAGATATAAAAAAAAGCAATTATAGACACATGATTAACAGAGCAAAAGTAATTTCTTTTTCGTAAACATTAATTTATAAATAAATGAGCAACATAAAACACTTATAAACAATATTTTCTGCAAACATGTTGTCGACGAGTAATTAAAAGTGGCCTTATAGACTTTTAGAAAAAAGAATCACACGGACAACTAAACAAAAATAAAAGCCACATTAAATTATTCAAACGTAACTAGATGTACCCGAAGTATAAACAAAAGTAATAAACCATTAAAAATATAATTCGCCAGTGTATATTCATATGAACTTAAGTAGTGCAATAAACACAGTAGTATATAATTTTTAATATAAATGTTACTGAATATTTACCTAAAATTTGATCCTCGTTAAAAAGCAATGCTTATGAATACTAGTATTCTTCAGGGAAATTCATCCCCAATGCTAATTGTAAAAAAAAAATATTAGATTCTTCCAAAGGCTAAACAAGCACCACTCTCTCGTAGGTTACCTTGTCACAATATGTTAATATTATAAAACAATCGCAGTAAAGAAGGATCCAAAATATTCGAAGATATTATACAAAAGGAAAAAAGGCATTAATAATCTATCGCCACTATAGATGGGGTTTAAAAATATGTATCAAGTTATTACAATACATATAAAATATAACGTATTCGTTTCTGGTGTTATCAAGCTGTGTGAAATAGTCTCAAACATAGTATATATGAAACTGATACAAGTATACCTGAATTTCAAGAGTAATGTTAAAAACTATCAGGATGATTCCAAGAAAGTCTTGTTTTCAAGTATGACAACATTCAGTTTCTGAAAATGACCGAACAAAAAAAGAAGTTTTGATCCGTGTATGCAACAATTTATAGCGAAAGTTATGAACCCGCTTCTTCAGAAGATGTGGATCAAATAGTAGGGTAGCCTGGACTTTTCAGCCTTGGTTTCAAACTAGTCTAAAGAAGAAAAAAAAGCTGAATTAAAAACATGTTGGGCGCAGCACTGGTGATTCCACCCCATAAAAAATATCTAAATATCACAGAAACTACAGCCACATCTCCTAGCATGGTGAGATTCCGGCTTCAGATTCCCCAGGGAAATCTATTGACACTAACCAGACGTAAGTTATATATAATTAGAGGGAGAGAGAGCGCGGGCAAGAGAGAGAGATAGAGTGAGCAATTGAGAAACCAAAAGGGCGATAGGGAGAGCAAGAGAGAAACAAAGCGACAAAGTTGAAGAGAGAGAGGGGGGGGCGAGCGTGAGAGCAAGACTGCGGGAGACAGAGAGAAAGAAAGAGAGAGAGAGAGAGAGAGAGAGCAAGAGATTGAGATAGTGAGAGAGTCTGAGAGATTGAATGCGATTGTGACGTGTAAAAGTGAATAGATATCTTTATTTTATTTGACGATCTAACCAGTCCGAGATTATTTTATTGTTTAAATAAGAATTTGGTCATTGTTCCATCAGTAGTTTTAATCATTCCATTATATAATTCACTAATTTTTTTCCTTCTTGTTATCCAAATAAATTGAATTTAGAAGACAAAGAATTTATTCTACTGCAGGTTTTCTGGCCAACCTCCTTATTCCACGAATCAAAATGGCGCCAAGATCTTGCCTTGGATTGATATCAGGCATCGATTTGGCCAGAAAAGGTACGTAATAACTTCTTACACATATTTTTCTGTTCGGTGCTTCATTCTCCACTAGAAGAAGATGTGTTTCATTCAAATTCCTAAGATATTTCTTACAAAATTGATATATATTTTCAATCAGATAAGAGAATATTAGCTTCACCATAGCTATGTGTTAGGGACTTTTGTTTTTGTTTTGTGAGCCATGACATATTGTATGATATACAGCCCCATCTTCCGTTGACATGCTATTCTTTTTTTCTAAGTACGAGTTATATTAGAATTCAGCAAATACGAGACAACAGAGCCACTTAAGTCATAAGGTTAGACTTGAAATAGTTTATGAATAATGAGTTGTTTAACATTAACATTGTTTAACCCTATAACGTAAACGGCTCCAGCGTCTGGTATTTGTTGAATTCTAGTATAAAAATCATAATTAAAAAAGAAAGAGAGGTGGCAGGAAGTGGGGATTATGCTAATAAGGAGGATAGATGACGATTAACTCTAGATTTGAGGAGATTAATATTGTAGTGTACAGGGAAGTATCCATATATATATATATAAATATATATATATATATATATATATATATATATATACATATATATATACATACATATATATATATATATATATATATATATATGAAAGTGAACATAGAAGTCAACACTTAGAAGCGACAGTCTGCTTCATGCTAGATGCAATCGTCAGGCCACGAGTGCTGCTATTTTTCTCGGCTATTTATATATAGGGGTCGTCTCTAAGTGTTGACTTCTATGTTCACTTTTATATTTATACACGCTCTATCTCTGATATTGAGCACTTTATCCCATAAATATAGCACATCTTAAGACTATATTTCTTCATATATATATATATATATATACGGGGTGTCCATAAAGTTCGTGTGCACTTTAAAAAATTTATAACTTTATTTGTATTTGCGATAGAAATAATTTGTAAAAAGGATTAGAAAGAAGTAAATTTATATTTTTTAAGGTTTTATTGAAATTTTATTTAATTTTCCACATATCCCCCATCATTAGCAATACAAAGGGTAATACGATTTTGCAGTTCACGGAAAATATTTCCCAACTGATTTACAGTAATGCCTGAAATCACATTAGTTATTTGAACTATACTTAAAACTAGGTACATTAAACATTATAACATTTTTCACAGATTATTTCTATCGCAAATACAAATAAAGTTATAATTTTTTTAAAGTGCACACGAACTTTATGGACACCCCGTATATATACACACACACACACACACACACATATATATATATATATATATATATATATATATATATATATATATATATATATATATATATATGTGTGTGTATATATATATATATATATATATATATATATATATATATGTATGTATACGTGTAAAACTAGATCAAAACGTTCGTAGCCTAATGATGGAAAAGGTAATTTTATACACATATTTAAAATCATAAGGGTCTTCGTTCCCAATGCACTTAATTCAGTGGTAAATACAGAGTGAACATTATACAATGGAAATTACAGATCAAAATTCAGTTAAAAGCTTTTTATATTTGTATATGGTTTTCTTTATCCACCATTATGCGTGACAAATATTAAGGAATGAATGACATCCATTTATTTAAAATATGATTTAAACTGAAGTTTTATGTTGGCCTGAATTTCTTGGATAAGGAGTTATCATTATTTACACTATTTATATTCGGACGGTTGTCCTCGTTTTTGTTGTTGGTATCATAACGTTTCGGCCGGTGTATCTTCACATTTTTCCTCCGATGCATATCGATTTGAGTAACCTACAGAGGGAAAGGAGTAGTCTTCAACCACTGTGAATGTAGTCAAAATACTAGACATGGAAATCACTGAAAAGTTAGATGTCTAAAAGAATCAGCGCATATACTAGGCTATGAGGACCTTCTTGGTAGGCTTAGCATATGGGAGCCGCTAATAAAGAAAGACAAATGGCATAAGTTTTCAACAGCAGCAGTAACAATCAGTACATGACGGCTGTAGCACCAGCAGCTGAAACATGACAGGCAGCTGCAACAATTACAGCACTAACAGTTCACTACATCAGATTTTACTACTGAACAATGGCCTAATAAATTCAAGTATTCGTGAATTTTGTCACATAGTGGTTGTGAGTTCAATACCTGGGTCGTTCAGTGTGTACTTCAACTTCACGGAACAGGTGAGCAATAACTGAGCATTACTAAAAATAAGAACTAAACGATATACCTAGATATGTGCAGTGGAACAAGAACAGTCTACCCACGTAGATTAAATAAAGGTTTTAATTCAGAATTTCTCGTCGGTTACCCAGATCGATATACATCCAAGGAAGGCCGGAGAGCACAACAGCCGAACTGTGATAACAACAACAAAAATGAAAGCAACAGTCCAAATATAAATAGTGTAAATAATAAATTTTTATTTGTTTTTAATATCGTTAAAATACGTAATGTTAAATGACGTTAAAAGAGAAAAAAAATACTATAAAATACTTCCATGGCATGCACCTCGGACTGAGGAATCGGAGAGCCGAGTTCGAATTCCAGTCAAACCATTGCATTCACTTACGCACTAATACCCCTGAGAAAGGTATGAATCCTCCCCTTCTTCCGCCAGCTATGGGTAAATAGCAGGACAGTCCTACAGCCTCGATGGCAACTGGTCTACCACAGAACGAAATGCCAAACTACTGCGGGAAAAAAGCTGCCTTGTCAGTCATGTATCGAAAGATACATGATCGCCTAAGCGTGTACCACGCATGGCACATAACTGATTGGCAAGAATCTCAAATAGACTTTGACAACGAAGTCCAGCTCTAAGCTAGAGAATGGGTGAAACGGGACAGCTGTTTCGGTTAGATGGAGCTCGACAACTCAGGAAGGGAGTACATCTAAGCAAAGGAAAACGTTATTTTAAAGCTCCACTGTCTTGCAGCTATATTCAAAAACACGGAAAACGCTATAGAAGTTAATCCAGACAGAAAAGCCGAAATGGAACACCGAAGGCGATTGGCTGTAAACACTTTCTTGTAACTCCTGCAATCAAACCGTCCCCAAGTGTAATGGCCTTTATTCCTTTGAATCTTGTCAGTAAAGCCGAGAGTAGTGTGGGCATATAGTCTATCGGGTTATCTCCTCTTCGTTTCGTAACCCTTTCAACAGGGGTCTCTCTCCCACGTGTATAAATACTCGTTCATCCTTCTCTCTTTCTCTTTTTCCTGCCTACGCCCACGTGTGAGCAACTACCTCGATTTCGGCTGCGGGCCGAAACCTCGCACGTGGGGCGAGGTACCAAAACCTTTCTCTAACATATCCAATATGTGAACTCTAATATACAACCAGCGTTTCCCATATTCAGGGAACACGCTAAAACAAAATTCACAACCGTACGGACATTTCAACTCAACACACACACAAACAACTTTCCATACAGACTGTAACGTTTTATTCATGTTTTAAATGATGTATTTGTAATTCTTGTATCAATCTGTTTGTCATTAATATATATTTGTTTTGTACATATATATCTGTCTTGTTCGTTTTATTTTGCTTTCTTTGGACTCCATCATAGTCCAACATTACTATGTAGCGGAACTGGCCAGAAGGAAGTCTTAGACCAGAGATTATATCCTCACATTAATCCGCCGGTCCCCTACAAGTCTGGACAGAGCACGGCCTCAATATACCATCGCCAGTCTAGGAGAAGGAAAATTTTAATTCATTCAAACCACCTGCTGCCATGTAGGTCTTGCCTTTTGAACTTCTGAGAGGAGAGACGGGATAACGTCAACATTCCCGGTTCAAAATGAATCAGCAAGCCATTGCACTATTCTGCCACCACAATTGTGAGATGACTGGGCGTGGTGACCACAGGGGTGCAAAATGCGCTAACTGAATGAATGAATAAATGTCGTTCGAAAGAATATGGGCGCTTTGTTCGATTTTTCGATTTGCAATGGACGTGACTTTTACGACATTGTCCTGAAGAAGGCGCTCACAGTGTGCGGCAGTGTCGCTTTAATATTATACGAAGCGTTTGAACCAAACCTTCTGATTGAAACTGGGTAGAAAATACTGTTGGAAAACTCTCAATGGTTGTGTTCGGATCGTCACATGTTCTCATCTAATGGAATGATAGAAACGCTCTCATATTGACTGTCGTTCTATTAATAAATAATGTCTCGATAAAATAATGTCTCGATAAAAGTACTCATCTCTCAAAAGTCTGGTCACTTGCAGTGATGTATCAGTCTAAGAAACTAATAATGACTGAAATTCTTGCAAAAGAGAATAAAGTGACGTAACATATAATTTCGTTTTATTATGTAATTATTTTGTTAGCCAGAATTTTTTTTCCATTTTTGTAGATAGATGCTATCGGGGACATTTAGTCTTAACTAACTTCATTAAATAATAATAAGTCTTTTATTGTATTGCGACAGCTTTCATATCAAAGAGTATTTTTAAAAAATGATCATATTTTTATTGTTTCTAGAAGAAATAAGCAACATTTATATTAATTGCTTTTTCATTTTAAGAAAAAATATTTTAAAAAAACACTCAAACGAAAAAAAAAGCCTGCGTATTTTATGGATAAGATATTGTAAAAGTAAGCACATTAAAATTAGTTTGTGAAGTTTTTGTATTGAATAAATGATGATTCGCAGACAATGAGACCACTTACGGTTGAAAGGCATCAAATGGAGATATTATTTAAAAGGCAATTAGCGCTGAACGAGACGGAGACAGATAACACAACTAAGTGTTAATGTGCTGTAAAGCATTTTCATCAAATATCTTATGTTAGTAGATTTTATGTGTAATTTAAATATAAAAGAAGTATTCCATTTAAAAATTGTAACGTAGCGTTTAAAGAATACCACTTGAGAAGAACATACAGATCAACTGGGGCAAGAAATGACATGTCACTTTTAGCACTCCGAAACGAAACTACTCTCTATGAATAATAATAATAATAAAAAAAAGAAGACTTTTTGACTCCATCAATATGGTTATTCTTAATCTCCGGGAGATCAACTTCTTGTGACTTCTTGGTCTCAGTTTTTCAACAGACACGAAAGTGGACATAATACAGTGTAACCCGGATATAAGAGAAACCCTGATATAAGAGAGATTTTCTCTGGTCCCAAATTAGAGTCTGTGATAATGTATACATGATAGACCAAACCCTGATATAAGAGAAACCCGGATATAAGAGACTCCGTCTCCGGTCCCGACAACTCTCTTACATCCGGGTTACACTGTATAATAGACCAAACCCGGATATAAGAGAAACCCGGATATAAGATATTTCTTCTCTGGTCACGGCAACTCTCTTATATCCGGGTTACACTGTACGACAAAAAGTTCTAGGTTTATTTTCAAACATGCTTTGGCAACCATTCCAATAAATAATACACAGTGTAACCCGAATATAAGAGATCCGAATATAATTTAAACCCGGATATAAGAGAGATTTTCTCTGGTCCCAAATTAGAGCCTGTGTTAATGTATATATAAAAGACCAAACCCGGATCTAAGAGAAACTCGGATATAAGAGAAACTCGGATATAAGAGACTTCTTCTCCGGTACCGACAACTCACTTATATCCGGGTTACACTGTATATCGAGTCAGTTGCTAAATTAGCTATTAGGAAAGTCGGTTTACAATATCGTACCTGACATTCTATCTCACCAGAAAGTTCTTAATACAGCCGTTTTTATATTTTATGATTAATCCATGCTTAGGAACAGGCATCTAACATTTGGCATGTGTTTAAGCTCTGACATTGAAAACGATAAACTGTCGTTTCGTTTCAAATCTCATCAAATGAAATCCTGTTCTCGACTAAATTTACACTTAAATTGTAACGAAAAATTGACTATGTGATTCACCATATTTTAAATTCTAGAAACTTTAAAATCCTAAATTTTACCAAACATAAAAATTCTAATTCTGGTACATGTTCACAAGCATGGCGCAACCAGTGAGGGTCGAACGCACCCCACTGTATTAACTAGTTTGCTAACCATTACCCAAGGGAAAAGTGTATCTCTGCAAATATAACGATTATAATTATTCACTACGTTGGCTCAGTGCCATAATCTTGTGCTTGTGGGGCCGAACGGACTAACTGGCCCCATTCCGCGTGACGGGTAAGAGGTCCTTTAGTTTAAGTTGCTAGGGACTACTGTTTTAAACAGTAAAAACGTTCTTTTTCCTGCCAACTCTCGTCTAAAATGTCATTAATCAACAACCCAGTGTTCTTAGTGCGCTCCACTTGGCTAATTTTCTTTGTCAAGACGATAATTATCAAAATGATTTCTGCAGCATCCTTCATATATGTTCTTAACAAGATATCAGCTGACAACTGATATCGCTACATTAGATCAGAGGAGAGATTGTCTGCCAGATACTGGTCATCAAGGTATTTGGAGGTGCACTCATATACTGTGGTATCAGATGCGTACATATATAGTTATTCAGTACCTGAGAGTGTTCTTTGATAGATAGTTGATATAAATCAGAAAGAAGGTCGAACCGAAGAGATATTCACTGTGACAGAGTACTATGGGGAAACATTTCTGAACAAATCTGGGTGATAAAAACGATCATTTCCACTAGTTCAGACATTCACTGCTAGCTTCCTCCATGTCACGCACCGGCAACAACTCATCCTAGTTTCCTTCGTATTACTTTGCTAAGTTAGAAGTTCTACTCATACAGCTTCATCCTCGGAATTGTCACATTGTGGAATAGATACCATAGGGAATGGTTCCAGGGCGAAACGTTATGTACCCACCACATCCTCATAAAATGCACTTTTCCGTTTACTTCCTGACAACAATCTTAATCAGTAATCCTCTACTTTGAATAACTCTTGGGCCTTGTAATGTGCCAACAATAGTATGAAGAATAAAGCACGCGAACGTCATGAGCCTCTAGAGGAAAAAGAGTATTAAATTTATTTATATATTTAAATATATTAATGTTGATAATGAAGACAGTATGACTCACGTTAGAACAGACTACAGCTTCAAGATGATGTGAAAAACGTTCATAAATTTGAACAGACCAACATATATTATTTCATCTCATTCTATATCTGGTAATAGTGGAAAACCATTATTTACGCTATTTACATTCGGACTGTTGGTGTTTTTATCACAACGTTTCTGTCGTTGTACCCTACAGACTTCATCAGGTGTATATCGATCTGGGTGACCGAAATGAATTAGTAATGCTCAGTTATTTCTCATCCGGTTTCCACTGAGTACAGGTACACATTGCCCAGCTCAGGTATTGAACTTACAATTACTATCCCTGGTAAATATATTCATGGAATGCTTCGTGGAAAGGGCTTTAGGAAGGGCACCACTAAATCCAACTGTAGATACGTAGATATATACATCATTCTCTGGCTGCAACAGGAAGCTGTAGATATAGTGCTGGACCTTGTGAACTCAGTAAGACTTCCGGTCCAGTTCGCCACGGGCGAAGAAAGAAAAGAAGAAACTAATAACCAGTTAGCCTTCCTGGATATACTAATGATTCGCACAACGAATGGGTTGAAGACATCCGTATAACACAATCCAACCCACACCAGACAATACCTCAATTCAATTTCCACCATCCACAGAGTGTGAAGAGAAGTATCGTTGGGCAAAAGTCATAAGTGGCGACCGAGACAGATACCAACAATAAATGGTTAGCGTCATGCGTACCCTTCAGAATAACAACTACCCAGCAAACAGTTTCAGCGTCTGCAAAGAGAAAGGTCAAGTAGCAAGATCAGAAATTTGACACAGTTTGTCTGGCATATGTCAGGGGTTTATCGGAAAAAAGATGAAAATCTGCAGCCCATTCAACATCAAGATACTACTCAGAGGCAGCTCCAGTCTACGGAAAAATATCTGCCGAGTAAAGAGGCTAACACGCGGGAGAACAAGATCGAACTGTGTGTACTCCATATTTTATCAGATACTATCATATATATATATATATATATATATATATATATATATATATATATATATATATATATATATATATATATATGGACACTTTGTATGGTGTGTAGGGCTCGTGTGTGTATGTGTGTGCGTGTTGTCATACTAGTGTGTATGTATTTGCGTGTTGTCCGTCTAGTGTATTTGTGTTTGTTTATGCCAGTATGTGTGTATATATTCGTTCATACATGTATAATACTAGGTATTATATTATTATAAAAAATCAACACAGTAACTGTATATATCTTATATGGCGTGTTTGCGTGCATGTCGTGTGTTTGTGTGTGTGTCTGTGAATGGTCCGACGAGTGTATTTGTCATTATGTGTGTATGGTGTGTGTTTATGAGTGTGGGGTTATGATTTGTTTAAGACTGTTTAAAATTGTGCATGGAGTTTTTTTTTCTTGTATTTGTAGGTAAAACATACGATTATTCTTACCTACAATGATTATAGCCTTGACTTTATTTTTAACTCTGATAGAAACTGAAATTGGTTAAATCATTTTTGTTTGTGGGTTTGCGATAAACTTTAAACTCTAATTTGTTATTGTTTCATGTTAATAGTAGGTCGATGAAAGGTAGATCTTTGTATATTTCTAGTCCAGGGGATGACGATAAACTAAAGAGGAAGACTCTGGTTCACAATTTCCATAGCTAAAAGGTATAGCATTCAGTCTATGAAACGTTTCCGTGTAAGATACAGGTTCGATTCCTGTCGGAGGACACATATTTTCCATGAAATTTCTCGGACATTCAGGCCATTAACTTAAATATTTGGCTTTATAAAAATAACGTATGAACAGAAAATATATTAAAATAATTGTCGGACTTTCCATTTCATAATATAATTATTTCATTATAATTAATACGCTTCCAGCAGATATGATCGTTCGTGAAAAATCATGGAAAATCTGTTGTTTAAAAACAATATATATATGTTTGTGAGTGCGTGTGTGTATCTATGTGTGTGTTAAATTAATGTCGGAGTAAAATTTAGTGGAGATGATTCGTACCGTTTCGTTTTCCGAAGAGACCATCTACGCATTTATTACAACTTAAAAATAACGAGAGTTATTATTCATTAAGTTATATGGCCATTGGCTGGACGAAAGGTTGAGTACTTCATAGACCATCAAACAATAACAGGAAATGCAGGAATACTTTGTGCTAGAATTGTATGCAAGTAAACTAATAGATCTCATTGAAGTTAATGATGATGTCCAAATTAAATACAGAAAATTACTGTAAAACATTTTTGAATGGTATAGAAAACACCTAAAAACACCTGAAGTCTATTCATGCAAGTTACTGCAGCTTCACACTGAAAATATTTGCTGAGAAAACAATGGACTGAACATGCCAGCAATAATGATTTTTTAGAGAAAATGGAAATAAAAAGGAGAAAACGGATTCTTTATATTTAGCATCAGAAAGAAACGGTTGATTATTCGAGAACACATAATAAGGAAAGACGGTTTGGAGAATTTGATACTCATAGGACAAATTGGATGTAAGAGGGACAAAGGAAAAGAAAGCATAAAAGACCGATCTCAGAGCATGGTTTAGTTGAAAAAACGTAAAAATAAAATTTATTAAGTGCTGCAAAGGATAGAGAATTGAAGAAGAAGAAGAAGAAGAAGAAGAAGAAGAAGAAGAAGAAGAAGAAGAAGAAGAAGAAGAAGAAGAAGAAGATTTAAATGCATGCCAACCGAACAGCACTAAAAATAAGAAGGAGGTGAGATATACCTAGACATGGCCAGTGGATCGAGAACATTATAAAGGGTGCAATCCGTAATTCCCTGTAGGTTACCCGGATATATATATATATATATATATATATATATATATATATATATATATATATATATACCTGAGGAAGGCCAACGGTATAAAGGCAGAAAAGTTGGGATAACAACAAAAAGGATAAGGACAATAGTAGTCAGTAAGTAAATAGTGTAAATAAATAACATTTCGTACTGTAAACTTTCACCAACATTGATTGGTTATTAACAATTTTCAACAATTTTTTAAATAAATAATCGTTGTTTATATCTATTAAAACATAGTTACATAAAAATCAATAAACAAACACGACTGCATTGGTAGATAGTTACTATGGTTAACTTAATCTGGTAATGCGCTAAGTGAGTAATAAGAAGATTACATTGTGGCAAGCTTTCAAATCGTGAGAGTTTGGCATTGTACCTTGGAAATTCCAATTGAAAAGCCCGGATGTAATAACATTGTTTCCGACCGAATATAAGCAACTCAAATATTAGGCATACTCTACACACACGCACGCACGCACGCACGCACACACACACACACACACACACACACACACACACAATATATATATATATATATATATATATATATATATATATATATATATATATATATATATTTGTGTATTTAGGCAGCAAGCTTTCTTTCATGCACATTTCATTGAATGCGACAGACAGAAAAAAAACAACACTTAATAATATTAACTTTGAACATGGACACAATATCTCGACCGTGTTTTGAAAAGTGAAAACATTTTTATAAAACACTCATACAACAAACTATTTCTTATTTAACAGTTAATACATTTAATCCTTGAAAATGGCTAAATGCATATCCGAAAGCCCTCGGATAAAAAGAATATTCGGACAGTTTTTATATAATTTATCACCTGAACAGAAAAAAATATTAGATCGCATGAGAAATTGTATAAAAAAAAACTAAATAAAAGCACCATGTCTGTATTCACTGAAATATTCATATATATATATATATATATATATATATATATATATATATATATATATATATATATATATATATATATATATATAAATAATATGGAGAAAACAACTGAAAAGTTGCAAATTAAAAAAAATTGAATGTTTTTTTTGTGAAAGTATTTATTTATATTTTTATATATATATATTTGATATTTCAGATCTTCCCCGATCTTTCACCAGAAATAACTGTAATCAGAAGTTCGTTTGCTTCTCATTATGCTATATATATATATCTCTCTCTCTCTATATATATATATATATGTATGCATATATATATATATATATATATATATATATATATATATATATATATGCATATATGTATGTATTCATATGTAGATGTTGATGTTGAGTAGGAGGATAATGATTGCAACATCCTTACATATGACTAGTATCTCATCAAATCGTTGAATTAGTTGATAACTTGTAAACGACCACTAAGTTGGCTCCTTATTCCAACAGATTATTTTCACGGCTTGGCATAAGTGTGATACAGAAATAAGGTCAACTTGACAGGATTTATCTTATCAAACTGAGTAACATCTTCCTCTTTTCATATTCAAACACTGTTGACTTAATCCAGTGGATAAGAAACAAACACAGAAAACATTGTTGTCACCAGCTTAGATGTCAAATAATTATCCACAAATGTACCCGTCACAAAATGCCTCATTATATAAAGAAGCCAAACTCACAAAGTTCAAAAATTAACTTCATCTATCAGTCCATAACATTATACAAATATATAAACTAATTGTAAACAAGTTTCTTCTTTTATAACAAAAGTCCCTATAAACAAAAATTCGGTTTAAGGATTGGGTATTAAATAAGCGGTGTTCTTGCTTGTCTGTTTCAAAAATTTTTAGAGTCTAGCCCTTTTAAATATATTATACTCATAAACTGGACTTAACTTATATATATATAGATGACGTCATTCTAATATATTCCCACAATGCAAATCCATTAAAGAGCATAAAGAGTACTAGTAGCATAGACTCAACCATGGAATCCACAGATGAGCATGAAATAAACAAATCTGATTTCATTTGTTTGTTTAACGGCATATCAACGCTTGATAGGTCATTTAATGGTGAAATTTAATTTTCTTGGGGGTTCTGATGTAATAAAACTATGACGTTATTTTGCTTTCACAGTTGAATACGCAGTAGAAGATAATCAGCCTTGGTGCACATACGTTTTTGTGTGGACATGATTACTAGAGGTGTGTTTTATTTTTATTTCCATTTCATCTAACTGTTCATCGGTGAACGCATGTTCAGTCCACACACACACAAACACACACACACATATATATAGATGCGTATGTGTGTGAGTGTATCAAGATATATATATATATATATATATATATATATATATATATATATATATACCCAATTAGAGGATTGGTGTATAGGGAATATATATCAGAAACGAAATATATCAGTAACGAAAAATACTATTCTCAAAAGAGTGCTCAATGCAGTGTAGAGCAAATATAATTTATTCGAAAATTAAAATATATCTATGTTATAAAATCACTACAAAAATAGAGATTTCGTTTCAACACTTCTATTATCTTATCAAGTGATGGTGTTGAATGTAGATTCTACCTATATATATATATATATATATATATATATATATATATATATATATATATATATATATATATATATATATATATATATGTATATATATATAAAGATATATATAACCAAGTCTAGGATTGGTGTATACGGAATAAAATTCCAATAACCAACAATTACTATACTTAAAAGAGTGCTCAATACATAGTAGAGCATACATAATTGTTTATTTAAAAATTATAGCATAAATATGTTATAGATTCACTACAAAAATAGCCATTTTGTTTCAACACCTCCGGTGTTTTATCAAGTGCTGATGTTAAATGTAGAACCATTCAACATCATCACTTGATAAGACACCGTACGTGTTGAAACAAAATGGTTATTTTTGTAAGGATTTTATAACATATTTATGTTATAATTTTTAAATATACAATTATACATATATATATATATATATATATATATATATATATATATATATATATATATATATATATATATATTAAACAATATGTTTATTTATTTTCGTCTACCGGTCTGAATGTTCAATAAATATCCCGGCTTGGTTTTATAAAATGAATTATTTTCAGATGCTGCCCTTCAGTAAACTGGTTGAAACTGAATGATATATATATCATATTCTCAACGGGTGCCATTCATATATATATGTGTGTGTGTGTGTGTGTGTGTGTGTGTGTGTTTGTGTGTGTGTTTGTGTGTGTGTGTTGTATGTATGTATGTATTAGATGCAATATTTGACAGTATAGAAAGGCACTTTCCGTCCATCTGTGAACATCTTTGTCTTAGGTGACTTTAATTCTCACCACGACACGTGGTTGAAACCTTCTAAAGGTACTGATGCTGCCTCTATGCAGACATTAAATTTTTTCATTGCCCAATACCACACTCAAAACGTGGACTTCCCCACTCACTTCCCTAGCCAAAGCGAACAACAGGCTTCTCTACTGGATCTATTTCTTCCTCTTCTCGCTCTTGCAGAGCTTCGCAATACTTCGTTATTAGGAACTCGGACCACTCTGTGATAGCTCTTGATATCTACTTTCAGGCATCCATTAAACTGGAACCCCCATCTATAAGACCTATTTCCGTTAGCAGCATGCTGTTTGGGACTCATTCCGGAATTTTTCACATGACGCCCTTTGAACTGACATCTTCAGCCTCCCAATTGAAAATTGCGCAACTGAGATTTCTTTTAGTGTCAGAGCCGCCATTGACGCTATCATCCTTTCGGGGAAATACCAGGTGAAACCGCAATCCAGTTCATGGATGCTCGCCCTCCATAGTACAGAGGAACGAATAGTTCCGGCTATAACAGTGTAACAGCTTTTGTCCTAACAGGAGCCTATTTGCTACTGCTCGTAACAAATGTAAACGAGTCCTCAAAGGAGCTAAGTCATCTGGAATATCCTTGCCTAACTTCCTACTTAAAACTGATTCTCTGTTGAGTGATATGTATATAACCCCATCCATCGATCTGCAATCATCTCTTACCCGGTTCCATGAAAAGCATGTCGACCCGATCGTATCCTTGTAATATTCATTAGTAAGTATGGTCCCGAATGAGCTTTTGCTCTCTCTGAAACTATATAATAAATGCCTCGCTGCTTCCTGATTTCTTACCTGCTGCAAGTAATCGCCTGTTGGTGCAGTTTTTATGAACGCTGTTGAACCGTCTGGCCCATTCAACTATTGGTCTATTAGGCTTCTACCTCATTTGGGGAAAATCCAAGAGACCCTAATCAATGCTGAATTTGGTTAACCATCTCTCATCGCAGGGCCTTGTCTCTGATAAACAATAAAGCTTTCGTTTTTCCAGGTCAGCTATTAACGTTAATTGCGGAAAGAATCTATCGAGATAAAAACGGTAAAACCCGGGTTGTAGCGTTGGGCATGTCGAAGGCGTTTTGACAGGGTCTGGCATTCAGGTTTTCTGCGCAAGCTGAAAAGTTACGATATCACCGGACACATTATTGAGCTGATACAGTATTTCCTATCAAATCGTGAGATGAAAGTTTCTCTGAACGGCCATTCATCTACATCTTTTAGTACCAACACAGGTGTTTCGCAGTGCTCCATTCTTGGTCATATGCTGTTTTTACTCTTCATTTCTCAAAAATGACAAAAAGGCAAAATATTGTTTTTAACGCTTCCAAAACTAAACATCTCTCCATTAATCATCTTCGAGACCCCACTCTGCCTTTTATCAGCAAGGATGATATTAACTTACAGGAAAGCGACTCGTTTCTCCTTCTCGTGCTAACGTTCTCTGCTGACATAAAGTGGAAAGACTACATTGTTAGGTCATCTGTTATGAAAATCAGTTCACAGGGCCGGGCGAGACAACGTTTCTCTCCGCAATATATCTTGCATATCTATAAGTCTATCATTCACCCATGCTTAGAATATTGCTACCATATATAATCCAGTGCCCTTGCTTTTTCCCTAGAGCTACTTGATAAAATCCAAAGAAGAATCATCAATATTATTGGTCCTGATCTGGCGGCTCGGCTTCTGTGATTTGCCTACCGCCGTAAGGTTACCTCTCGATATTTATCAACACTCCCACATGTGTCGAATGTGGCACAAGGCCGGTTTAGTGTGGGTTCCCCGTAGGATCGGGCAAAAATATGCCCATTAGAACCCGTATACATGGGTTCTAGGGACTGTCAATCTCTCCGGACGAAACTTTGCCCTGCGGCAAAGCCCCGTCCGAGTTCCTCTCCGCCGAGGCAGAGAGTTCGACAGCATGGCTCATTTTTTTAATAAATATTTTAAATGTAATCATACGGATGGGCTTTTCGCTGTGATACCTAGACTGTATGAATTTAAGCGCAATACATGACTGGTGATGAGATCTCATCCATTTACACTTGAGCTAGCTAGATGTAGTCGTAACTTCTATGCTGGCAGATTCTTTTCTCGCCCTTCTCATTTGCCACACAAAAGTTTACAACACATTACAAAAATGATTTTTAGGTATTTCTTATACAGTTACATTAATTAAACTTTTACTGCTTGTAGAACATATATTTAGGTATTCACTCAATCAGATTTAAAAAGAAATTATGTCACGAAGAAAAACCGATATATAGTAACTAAAACATTTACAAATTTCTTTTATTTACAACAGCTTTTTTTTTTTATAAAAGTGTTCAAATTTTACTAGGATGTTTCAAATTAGGAAGGAATTGTTTCTTAGAATGTTCTAGATTAGTTTTATGATTACTTTGTGTCATTCTTTTCTGTCAACCGTCCTTTCAACATTGACAAAATGAGGAAAAGCAAAATAATTGATCAAGACCTCCGTAAATGTATTCTTGACCTGGATACAATGGAGTTGGTTATACGAAGATATCTAGTCAGTTAAATGTTCTATTGTGTTTAGTTGGTACAACAGTTCATCACTGCAATACGTGTCATTCCATTCGTCCCCCCAGAAAGCTCTGGTCGTTCTAGAAAGGTAACGGAAGCTACAGTAAGATTATTGGCGAGAAAAGGTTGGCAACGAGCCTCGAGAAATTGAACTTAAAGAACTTGAAAGAGGACGAGAAGTAAGTGGAGTAAAAGTGAGTAAGGATACAATTAGTCGTTCACTTCATCGATACGACATCTTTTTGAGGACTTCAAAGAAAAAAAAAACACTTATGCGAAAATACGTTCTTGCTAGACTGGATTTTGTACACGAGCATTGTATCAAAATTGGAATTTACTTTGGTCAAACGAATATAAAATTGAAGTTTTTGGCAGAAATGCTGTCTGGAGAAAGAAGGATAGTGAATATTTGCTGAAGAATACTATCTGAATATAAAATTTGGATACAGATCAATCATGATCTGGGGTTGCTTTAGTGGCCAAGGTGTAGGAACATTGAAATAATAGAAGGGGCGGGGAATGGAGTATATTATAGGGATAGTTTGGAAATAAATTTACGTCATAGTTCACATTTGGGCTTGAAATCAGGTTGGGTCTTTCAACAAGACAACGACTCTAAACATACTGCAGACTTTACAAAATCATGATTAAAGTTCAAATAGTATAGACTTTCTAAAATGACCAAGTCAATCTACAGATTTCATTCTGATTCAAAATTGATGGAGAGAGCTGAAACAGAGAATTCCATAAAGGAACCCGCAAAGCCTGCATGAACTAAAAGAGTTTTGTCGTAAAGAATGGAAAAAATATTAGCCAAGAAACATGCAAGAAATTCGCAGGGGATTACTCTAAACACCTACATGCTGTAATTAGCAATAACGGTTACGGTATGAAATATTAATAGATGATTTAATAAATATATTGTAAACTTAGGATGTAGGACGCATAACTGACTGGTTGTAAACTTTTGCGTTAATAAATATTGGTTTTTCTTCGTGGAATGTTTTTGTTGATTATTTTTTAAAAATCTGATTGTTTGGTTAAAGGCTTAAACATCTGTATTATTAGCAGTAAAAGTTTCATTAATCTGTGTTAGAAATAATTAAAGAAACATTTTTTGTAATGTGTCGTAAACTTTTGTGTGGCCCTATATATATACACACACACACACACACACACACACACACACACACACACACACACACATATATGTTATAAAATCACTTTAAAAATAGTCACTATTTTTGTAGTGATTTTATAACATATTTAAGTTCTAATTTTTAAATAAACAATTATATATGCTCTACTCTGTATTGAGCACTCTTTTAAGAATAGTAATTGTTGGTTATTGGAATTTATTCCGTATACACCAATCCTAGACTTGGTATATACATATATGTATATACACACACTAGTAATACTCAGTTGGAAAAAACCTCGGATAGCACAACTTCTAAGTCTATCAAAACAAATTGGTACCAGAGGAAAAAAATTAGAATATATATATATATATATATATATATATATATATATATATATATATATATATATATATATATATATATATATATATATATATACATATATATATATATATAATAAAGCTAGTAAAACACAAGGAGTTACAGTGTGGAAAAACATTAGGAAGACAAACAATAATGATTAGCAGAAAGAGAAGACAGTAACCAGGAGGACAATAGATAACGATTGAAATTGACTTTAAATTTTTGCAGATTAATGTTGGCTCGAAAGCGTGGAATCAGAAATGGGCTCCACAAGCACGAAGTACGGGAGAAGTAACCGTTAGCATAGCATTTACGGCTACATCTGACTAGCTTAACTAAAATTTGATGAGATCTCAACGCCGGTCTAGTGCTGCGCTTATATTCAAAAACTCTAGATACTATAGAGAAGAGCTCATTCGAACAATTACAATGAAAGTATTTATATAAAAAAAAGACACAGAGAGGCAACATTGCGGAGATGGGAAACTCACTGGAACCGAGCCGCCAGATCAGGACTAATAATATTGCTGATTCTTCTTTGGATCTTGTCAAGGAGCTCAAGGTATATAGCCGGGGTAGCGGACAATATGTGGTAGCATATTCTAAGCATGGACGAATGGTAGAATTATAGATATGTAAGATAGATTCTGGAAAGAAAAAATATCATGCCCGACATAGCGAAGCGACTTTCTTAGCAACTGACCTAGTATTGGATTCAATAAAGTCTTTCCACTTCATATCAGCAGAGAACGTGAGCCAGAGAAGGGGCAACGAGTCACTTTCCTGGGGGTTAGCATCAGCCATGCTGATGGAAAGCAACTACGAGTCGCCTAGTCAGTAAACTCTCTTTAAAACATATTCAGTAATGAACAAGACCAATAAGTTAATTTCTCTTACTTATTTTTATTGTGCTTTTTTATTATATATATATATATATATATATATATATATATATATATATATATATATATATATATATATATATATATATATACAGAGAGAGAGAGAGAGAATCACAATTTAATGTGAAGGAAAATAGTTGGAAGCAAAAATTAATTTCTCATATAAATATCTAACAGTGATATCGACTTTCAGGAATCAAAGCAAAAAAGATAAAAAATGTTTCTTTCACTTCCATCCAAGGTCTCCATTTAAAAGCATCTGTCCATTTGCCGACATACGAAAGACCATTTCGTCTTATTCACGCACACTGGGCTCTTCGTGTTCACACCGAATCTCATTATGTACCACCTCATGAAATTACAGTATCATGCACAAGACGATAATGTCAACTCTACTTGCTTGTAACGTGATAGGAATAATAACCATAGAAACACATCCACTGGCTTGTTAAGTTGCGTAGTTAAAATCCAGAAGTCTAAATTTCGAGTCAGTTTCCGATACCGGGTTGATAAAATTATTAGATGTGACCAAAATATGAATTAGGTGTTCCCTTATAACGAAACATATGGTCATTCGAATTAGATTTTTCCCACTACCTGGACACCATACTGGGATCAAAGTGTAGTATCTGTTCTCCTCTTATCTAATAATAATATTAGCTATTTTCTTTAGGAAATATTTGGCATTCATTGAACGTGGTGCCAGTGTTGGAAATTATGAAATCTTTCTGTTAAAACAATTTTCAGGAAAAAAGGTTTCTAAAGTTCAGTAACTGTTATTGCCCTTTTAAGTACCGGTGGAAGTTTCCTTACTAGCCATTTGTTTGATGTTCTGTGTAGGATCAATACCTTGATAATGCCAGTATTTTCTCTTCGATTTACACATGAGGATCATTTTAACAGTTACTAATGTTGAACTTTCTTAAGTGATGTGGTTTCTTTTCTCTGCACGAGAGAGCATGTACTTACTGTCGCGGTATAAGAAACCGGTCATTTTTCCTGCATTTTTAGTGGTGGTTCGTATGAACGAGTTCCACTTGAAGTCAGGAGTGAATTTATTGCCCTATAATCTCTCTCGGAACTTTCCCGAAGGGACATCCATTCATCGTAACTGGTGGAATTTCGGGGACCGGTCGGCGATGACGGAATATAGCTTGTATGCTTTTCGTGGCATTGAATGTACCTAGCCAGTTTACCCACCCACTCTAGATCTACACCGGAGGAGAGACCAGAAGCCAATTTGTGGTCATCAGGAGTTTTGGAGCTGGTATTTGCAACAATTCTTAATGATTCTGCTGTGCGAGTTTGGTGCTATGTATAACATCCCCAGGAAAGTCTCGGATTAAGAACATGGCTCATGTTCTTATGTTAATCACATTTGTGACGTACGGTGGCCGTTAATAATTAAGTATAACTCAAGACTTCAAGGTTAAAGATAAAACAGTATTTAATTAAAACCGCAAATAAATACTTAACAAGGTCAAATAAGTAAAAGCCAACCAAATATAATTAACCATTTCAGTGAATAACTTGTTAGTAGTGTTGCTCAGCTTAACGTTCGGTAAATCCTAAATCAAAACCCAAATCATCGATGTACAATAATTCACACTAATTCGACTTGATAGTTCCACTCAATAGTCACTCAACAATCACTGCAGTCAGTAGGCTGACACCGCTATTTATACACCTGGCGGAAAACATATATTCATTAGACCAGAGTGTCACGCTCGAACCTCGGTATCGGTAGTTATTTTTTTCCTATATGACAATGACACGAGTTATGGACGATATACATTGGTTATTAATAGGTTATGATTCTAATGGAAGAAATAAAATGAAAACCCAAACTGGTTCGGTGAAAAGTAAATATTTTCACCATGAGTAAATCAAAGGTTTTTAGGTCTTTTTCGTATTAAGTCTCAAGCATGTTTCTTTATAAAATTGTTGCATCGCTTCCTGCAATTAGTTTTCTATGCTCCATATCCCTTCTGAATAGAGGCGATCATGGCACTTCACAGCTTTCTTTTCTTTGTAACTCTACGTAGTATCTGTCTCCATTCGTCCCAGTCTCTATCCTGCCAGCCATTTACACAAAATGCACTTGGTTACTTGATGTTTTCTCTCTGTCTCTATTGTATTCAATATGCCATGTGAGTGTTGCATTTTCCATGTCCACTATCCTTGTTGTGTTTCCTAGACATTTCGGATATCTCATTCGTTTTTTTACCCTTTTTCTTAAAACTTCCACGTTGATGGCATATTCCGTCAGTGATATTCTCAGTATGATTTTGTAGAATCATATCACTGTCGCCTCAACTTTACACTTTATTTGAGAGGAGATTTTATAACATTCAAAGGCATATCTAAGGATAAATATTAAATAACATTTTAGCACCGTTTTCTTTGTTTCTAACAAATACTTTGTTTATCTTCTGCATGACACCTTTCGCTACTTATCACTCGTTCGGATTTCGTTTTCACATTTTTTGTCATTTGTTCAAACACTTACAACATAGTTAAATTTTGGACTTGGTTTTGAAGCCTGCAGTTCGTCTTTCGTATCTTGGGATAAATTGTTGCTTGTTCTTCCTCTATTTAGACAAATTCGTGAATAAATTCTGTAAGAATGATCTTATTAAGTTTCGAACTATTTTTGCCATGTTTAAATCTCAAGACTTACGTCTAGTGCAACTCAATGCACCAATACATCATAGGCATCCATTGTTGTACCATATTAAACATTATCAAAGGATTATAACAGAAATTATTAACCATTATTATTAAATTATTATAGAAATTGTTGTTAAAAAATTATTAAAGAAAGTATTAAATATACAGTATAACATTTATTAAAGAATTTATTAAATATTGTACTATATTAAATATTACGATAGAACTATTTTATATTAGATACTGTTAATCGCAGGATTTATAAATAGAACAATTATTCGTAATAAATACAACGTTCCCTTATAGATAGTTTTTCGTTGTTAAAAAGTTATTCTGCGTTAAGTTTCGCCCCTATGTGTCAGTGATATATATCAGCAACACTTCCTTTCAAAACGAAATCTGAGTTCAAAATCTTTAATGAGATGTGCAATATTCATATTAGAGCGATATTGTCTGAAACTGATATACGAGTACTTACATGCATCGGATAAAGGTTAAAGCTTGTGGAGATAACTTGAGAAGCTCGTCTGAATCTTGAGTTTTTATTAAAAAAAAAAATTAAAAAGCTGGAAATTCAGTTTTGAATGCAGGTTTCTGATGGCTCCCTAATAGTTTAGGTCTATGTTTACGTTAAGCCCGCGGGTCCACCTAAATACGTCATTGTCAGGTCAGTGCACAGTTTCGTATCAAGTGAATCAATTCATTGACTCCATATACCTCAACAATGTTTCAATAATTACAGTAGCCTTTTTTTCTCCGTGTAGTCGGATTAGAGTTGCCCAGAAATGGTCTGAAGAGCATTCAGGAAACCTCAAATGAATATTGTGGCCAATATTTTGGCGTGAAACGAGCCCAAATGTATATTTATGGGACGTGTTAGTGAGGTTCATTCTCACTAAAGACCCTACAGCATGACATATCACGTAGTTGTGGGAAGCTATATAGACAGAATGGTTCAATATTTCTCCAGAGGTTTTGCGTCCACTAGTGAATTGAATGTCCTGTCGAATTGTTAGAATTCATCATGCTAGAGGTGGTTCACATGATGGTAAGCACTTTTTCCATGACTTTTGGCACGTCATGTCATTGCCTCAAAATACTGAAATTTATTTATTAAAGGTTTCTCTAGTAATATGTAAATGACTGCCTAATTAGCATAGCTAAGACATAGACTGTATAAGTGCCTGAACATTAAGAGTAGAGCAGCTCTCAGCATGTGAATATTGTTTGCAGACCGGCACAGGGGTTCGCTTCTCTACCAATAATATTGAGGGGCTGAATCTATTGTGCGGCGCCTTAGGCGTCCTCAAAATTGAGAATTTTTACCTGGTATTACCGTTAAATCCACTTTTAACTAACCTTGTGTCACATTCGGTAGCGATGTGGGCGTACTAAAAATCACGCTATCGATATGCGAGATAAACGACTGGCGCTGGACCGATAAAGTAAGAAATGGAATCCAAATTCCTAACTGTTTCCTTACAAATTTATTCAAGAGAAAAAGAATTAAAGGAAACTCTCCCATTTACAGAATCTCAGTACGTATGTCTTAATCAGCAATAGATTTTAACGAAATGATTGAAGAATTAAAATCAATATAATTATCTTGCAATTAAAAAAAACATATATTGTCGAAATTATTCCTTAGATAAGTAAAGATTTTAAAATAACAGGACATAGATTTACTTCGGATTCTTGTTTTATTTGTAAATATATATTCCAGCATTATGAGGCATACAAAACAATATTTCCAGTAATACTCGTACATACATTTTCCACAATTTATTCGAAGTTGTGGTAATAAAATAAGCATATCCCGTCTCCCCTCTCGCTTATAAACATCCAATACTACAAAAATAAATAAATAAATAACAAATAAAACTTTTCAGGGCTGAAAGCTGAATTAGTTGAATAAAGCTTTAAGAGTTTTTGTTTATATTTCAGAAGTTTTCAATTTCTAAAAAAAAACTTTCCTCTGTTAGAAAGTGGAACTTTCTTTTTTTATTAAAAAGGAACTTAAATAATCAATAAATAAATGAATTCATCCTTAATCATCACCCACTTTACTTCCAGTAGATTTTTTTCTTAAGAAGATGATCGGAATTTAGAATATTACACAATAATAAGTTAATTTCTTAGGATATTTTCGGCTGGTGAGGAAGTTTAGTATGACATTTCTGAGGGGGTGCTGAATGATATTTGGGTAAGCATAGTAATAAAAGGGGAAAAAATTATGTCCTTAAAATACTGATCTCCAAGGGGTAACAAGCAACAAAAGAAAACGAAAAGATAATTCATCAACATAACGCATTATGCATTTTCCTGTTATAACATTTTTCGATAATCGACGAAGAAGATATTTTAGAAGTGGTGAGCAATACGATATTTATAGCTACATATAGCAGATGTTATAAGAACATCTTTTAGAATATCAAAAAGAACCAAAGTCTAATTGATATATATATATATAGATATAAATATATATATATATATGTGTGTGTGTATATATATATATATATATATATATATATATATATATATATATATATATATATATATATATATATATATGCAAGTTTCATTAAATATGATAGACACCGTGCTTAGATTAAGTTTTTTATATAATTTCTCATGTGGTCTTAGAATTTTTCAGCAGATAAAATATATAAAGTCTGTCAAAATATTTTCTCGAGAGCTTTCGACTATGCATTTTGCCATTTTCAAGGATGAAATATATTAACTGTTAACGAGAAATATATGCATATACATAATATATATATATATATATTTATTTATGATTAGCTACTCCCTTTCTTTCTCTTTGTGTATATATATATATATATATATATATATATATATATATATATATATATATATATATATATAGAGAGAGAGAGAGAGAGAGAGAGAGAGAATGAGCGATAGATAGGATGTATGAAAAATACTTTTAGTAACTTTGGGGGCAGGTTCCTCACACAAAAGCAAGAACAAAAGTTAGGATAACTCTGCTGCCTTAGGTTTGGAAAAGCAATCTGTTACAGACGTGCAGCCTCACATCCATTACCGTTCTCGTAGCTGTATGTAAAAATCGTGTTTGCCTGCTCACCACATGAATATCCTGCCTTTGTTAAATCATCACTTCACATTTAACTCACTACGACAGAAGTTAAACGTTGAAGACATGTGCACGAATGACAAATGTAACCTAGTCCCTATAGAAACACGGCGACATCTATCGGAAACTTTCTTTACGCTTATTAACTCAAAAACGAAGCATTTCCAGACCTATGGTTATGTGTATATTTGTTCTTGTTTTGGTGCGAGGAACCCGCCCCCAACTTTCGTAAAAGTCTTTTTGTATACATATATATGTATGTATTTCTGAACATTGCAAGATACTGCTACGTACTTAAATCATTCTATTTCATACAGATAAGACTCCTGTGGTGATTTAATCTCCCATGTCTATACCGTAGACTATTTTTTGTTAAAACGTTGATAGAATACCATAATAATTTATGAGTGAAGAGAATTTTATTTGTCGGGTTAACATTCCGGTATTATTGAACAAGAAAAACCAGTGCAAAATAAAGTTTTTTATATATTACAAATCCAATCTAATTACGTTTTTTATCACACCGATAATTTTATGAAAATAATAATAGCAACAATAATAATAAAGACCATTTTCTGTTAATTACTGGTGATTTTGAAATGATATCATTAGGAGCAAACAAATTTGGAAATCAACTTTTTGGCTGCCCGAAATAAATGAATTGCAAAAATTTATAGGCGTAATTTTCTCATACTGTTTAGATTTTTCTCTATATAATCACCACTATCCTGGGTATGACGATAAACTACGTCCAACAGCAAAGGCTCTGATCAGGAGGTTTTGAGGAGC
>OZ038481.1:118677369-118704869 GCA_964036315.1 Acanthosepion esculentum
AATAGTTCACTTACATACATTCATACCTATACAAACATGCACGTACAAACACACGCAACAGCAACAACAACAACACCCACAAACACCCACCCACACACACACACCCACCCACACACACACACACACACACACACACACACACACATATATATATATATATATATATATATATATATATATATATATATATATATATATCGTAATTATATTACAGCTAATAATCCGTTGGTATATGTGGATCCTAATGATACAAAATATTAAAACTGATCCACAAAACGAGCTAAATGTATATATTATAACAGAGTATATAAATTACAAAATAAAGAAATCCAAAATTACCTCATAAGAATAGCTATTTCAGCTAGTGTTAACACGCTGGTATTTTTCAACTCAAATTGTGTGCAGATACAAACCTAGAAACTTAAAAATTCAATATTTTAATAAAGAAGCAGACGCAGCCGTTGTCAATAAGATACAGAGTTAACCAAAAAAAATCTGTCTAGTGGTAAGGGGAGGCAGATAATTCCTGGCTTAATTAGAAAGAGTTAACAGATATTTGACCCAAATTTTAATTGTATTTTTCATAACCCTAATTTAAGATAGTGGAATTAAAATCTGGATCAGATTTGTGTTAACATATCATTTGTGTTAAAAAAATACTAGCGTATAAACGCTAGTTGAGATAGCTATTCTCATGAGGTAATTTTGGATTTCTCTATTTTCTAATATATATATATATATATATATATATATATATATATATATATATATATATATATATATATATACGTAGGTTTGGTTGCCTAATCTGGAAATATAATGTTTTATTTTTCATTTTAATCCTCTCAAATTCATGGATCAATTTTTTAATATCTTTATTAAACTGATTAAGAAAGAAACGTAGTTTTTCTCATTTCTTTTATTTTCCAAAGTACTTTCATTCTCATCCAGGGCAGAACTGCTGAGGAAAAAATTTAATGCAATTGATAGTTGTGAAACGCGTTCTTTTGTAATTATGTACACCTATGAATTCGCTTCGTTAAAGTTCATTTAAAACAGTTAATTTAATATTTAAGAATAATATGTATATAAGGGAGGAAACTTAATTCATATTTTTTTTATTATTAACTAGCAGCATGGCCCGGCGTTGCCCGTGCTTGATTAAAAAATCTTACGACTCATACAGCAATCGCTATCACTTGACTTAAAATATTTTTGCCCTTCCTTCCCTTTAAAGGAGTGCCCTTTGCCGTGCTGATGTTGCTACATGCCTTAATTCTCACACTGCAAATTTTTCATAAGCTGTATACTAAACGTTAAATCTGTTACGAAAAAAGAACTAAACAAAATGAACACAAAACGATCAGCTTTAAAAAAGGACTCGTAACTGGAAAAACCGAATGAAAAAAGAATGTTAACAACAAATATTTTTTCACACCCAACCCAGTTCTGCGGAATCAGAATCAACGTTGAGTTTAAGCAAGCGAATGAGCCAATTGGACTAAAATGCCATGCAGATTTAAATTTTTCCCACTTGTGACGAATGCAGCTATTGATTTTTTTTGCATGCTAGCATGCTAGTTAACATTCGTGTCAGTCAGCTGTTGGCTCTCCGCTGGCCAATAGAATCTTCCTGCCTATTTGTGGCAGCCAGCTATAGGCTCTCAAACTGGCCAGTAGAAAATGGCCGTAAACTACATGAAAACAGGCGTAGAAGCATAAAAATGTCGATTATTTCCACTATCGATGGGAGTTGCGAAATGCAAAGTAGGTCTTGGCCTTTTACGCTAACATGGAACATGTGCATGTAAATTTTGGTGCAAATCCGTCGAAAATTGCGGCCGTGCATTCGTTACACACACACATCATGCCTTTTATAGATAGAGATATTTAAATACTCTATCTGGCATTTTAAAAAAGAAATATAATATATAAAAAAGAATATAGAATTTCAGGTTTTTGTTTTTATTTTCGTGGTGGAATATACTTGTATTTTCTATTACTATTTCTCTAAAATGTGAACATAAATCTTCCTTTTAATAATTGTGATATCTAACTGGAATCTGCCGTGTATAATGTAAGTCTCCAGGATAATGTTGTTGTCGTGAAACCAAAATATATATATTTCTTTTTTGTTGGAGATACAATCTCCCAAGGAATATTTAAATTGATGTTGTCTTTAGCAAAACATTAGTTGACGGAGAAGAGAAATTACGGATGATTAAGTGGATTGTATTAAATTTAGTATAGTATATAATTAGTTTTACTTTTTTGCTGGGATCAGTGGGGGATGTATTAGTACTTATGAGATTTTTTAAAAGTGTATTCATCTTGTTTGTACTTAGAGAGTATTTGATTGCGGTATAGTAGGTTGATATGTTTAGGGTTATTTGAGGAAGTATTATGTTGTTTTTAATTGATGTTAATATTTCTAATAGCTCTTCTAACGTATTCGTCAACAATGTTGTTAGGAAAGTCATTATTTTTTTCATTCAGTGTAGAAAAACTCTTTCGTGGAAAAGTTAACGCTTTATTAAATTTTGTATAATAGCCATTTTGTTTTGTTTTAGTTTGGACATATACTTTAATAGTTGAGAGTGTAAGTGTTTTTGTTTCGACATACACTATTATATTTGAGAGTGTAAGTGTATTTTAGTTTGGACATATATATTGGACACTTATAGTTGAGAGTGTGAGTGTAAGTGTTTTAGTTTGAACATACACTGTTAAAGTTGAGAGTGTAAGTGTACGCGTTTAGTTTGGACATACACTTTTATAGTTGAGAGTGTAAGTGTTTTAGTTTGAACATACACTTTTATAGTAGAAGATTGTAAGTGTTTAGTTTGGACATGCACTTTTATAGTTGAGAGTGTAAGTGTGTTTTAGCTTTGACATACGCTGTTATTACTGAGAGTGTAAGTCTAAGTGTTTTAGTTTGGTCATACACTTTTAAAGTTGAGAGTGTAAGTGTACGCATTTAGTTTGGACATACACTTTTATAGTTGAGAGTGTAAGTGTGATTTAGCTTGGATATACGCTTTTATATTTGAGAGTGTAAGTCTAAGTGTTTAGTTTGGTCATACACTTTTATAGTTGAGAGTATAAATGTAAGTGTTTTAGTTTGGTCATACACTTTTATAGTTGTGGGTGTGAGTGTAAGTGTAAGTGTAAGTGCTTCTAAAACACACGCCAAATCCTGATTAGATGTCCGAGTAAACGTGCTTTGATCCTGAGTTGAACGCTAGATATGTTTGTTTTTAGAGGGTCGCGGAGAGACACTTTGTTACAGTTATTTTTATGGGTACTATGATTGTTACATCGCTTCCACCAAAACAAAACAAAATATAAAACTAAACAACAACAACAACAACAACAAAAAAGAAAACAGAAGAACTAAGAAGAAAATATAATTAAGCCTCAATGCAACAACAAAAATGTCCTTCACGTACCTAAGAAATCCTAAGGTTTGATTAAAATTCGATTCTAAGATTGGTGTCAATATTTGAATCCAGATTTATTTGAGATGATGTTTTTTTTCTTCTCAGTCCTTTAACTGGAATGAGAGCAAATATCATATGCCTAACAGTATATTGCGTGGTAAAGGTCGGTAAAGTTAAACAATTGTCAGGTGTAATCGTAACGAACACATATTCCTCAAGAACGATGAAGACATTTTCCTTAAGGTCCTCCTAATAAATAATGGATTACAGCGTAGCAATTCAGAAAATGACAACTTTTTTTACGTAACAATGACATGGCAACAGGATAAACGTTGCTTATTATTAGGTTGAGAAAGGAAATTTGATTAGAATTGCCTCGGTCTAATCCTTTTTTTCGACACTCTTTCTTTTTCTCGCTTGCTTTTTTTTTTATTTCTCTTCCTTTCATTCACACTCCAAAAGTCTTATTTTTCTCTCTTTAGTTTTTTACGGCTAATTTTCCCCAGAGAATATTTTTTTCTTTTTAATCTTTCCTTTTGACAAGATGCCACTGTTTATCCAGCTTCTTTTTTTCTTTTCTCTTTCTTCAATTTTTTTCATCTTTTGCTGATATAATTTCTCTTCCTTCCTCACTTCAAATAGAACAAGATTATATATATATATATATATATATATATATATATATATATATATATATAAAAGTGAACATAGAAGTCAACACTTAGAGGCGACAGTCTGTTTCATGCTAGATGCAATCGTCAGGCAATATATATATATATTCATCGATGTTTCATTCTGTTTCTTCCTTCCTTTTTCTGTCTTTCCTTCTTTCTTTTTTCTCATTCCCGTTCTTTCTATAATTCTTTCGCATTATTTTGTTTTTCTTTCTTTCTTTTTCATTCGCTTTCTTTCATTCTTTCTCATGCTTCCACACATATCTCCATAAACTGTGCCTCTTACTCTGTAACCGTCTACCTAGAGTGGCTCTTGGGCCTTTTGCCTGATGGACATTACTGTAAAAAGATAATTTTCACTCTTTCTTTCGTTCTTTCTCATTCTTAATTATTCTTCTTCATTTACTTTCTTCTTTTTTCTTTCGTTTTTCTTTCTTTTTATTTTTATTTTCATTCTCGTTCTTTAGACTGTTAATTTTTTAGTTGTTACCTTGTTTCATATTCATTTTCTTTCGTTTTTTCATTCCTTCCTTCATCTTTTTCTTTCTTTCTTTCTTTCTTTCTTTCTTTCTTTCTTTCTTTTTATCGTTGTTTCGTTTGTTCTTTGTTTCTTTCACATTAACATTTTCTTTCGTTTTCTTATTGTATTTTTTCTGTTCTTTCTTTCTCATTCTCGTTATCTGTTTTTCTTTCTCTTTCGTTCTCTCGTGGTGCAAAGATATGCAAAGTTTTACTTATATAATAATTAGTATATGTTTATAACTTATTTTTCGGGCATCGTTTGATTCTTATTGTTCGTACAAATATCATAGTCCTGCAACAAAGCAATAAAGTATTTAGTAAGTATCTAGGACACCTACTATGATAATTAGAAAATTTGTCTTGCAAACTGATTAATTCGTAAGTAGGTTAAATGCTCATTAATATGTCCTTGTGTCAAACTAAACTAAGCTTAGTCAAAGAATAATGATGCTTCTTGTTGGATTCTTAGCTCGTTTCGTAGGCCAGTTTCCTTGTGAAATAACTTCAATCCGCATTGGGTGCACTGATAGCCTTTACCGGCCTAAGGAAAAATTATAAAGTTTTTCTCATATCTCAAATTCTCTGATGATGATATTTTATCCTAATTTTTTTCTTTCGTTGCTATAATTATCCCAGACGAAACTAAACCTCGTAAATAACGCCTGTTATTGTGCGAGGAAAAAAGCTTGTTTCGCAAACCCATTGGCATGTGTTTAAGATCAATCCTAACAAGATACCTAAATAACATGGCCTTGTGCCAGACTAGGCTAAACAAATGCATACTTCTCACCGCTGCCAATAACCTGCTGTATATAAATGTTCTTTTTTGCCCTCCCCGTCTGTTCATCTTTCTATCTGTCTCACTTTTGACAAGAAAAATAAAGAGAGCTGTCATTATTCCTCTCATTGTCTCTATTTTCTGTGGCCTTCTCTTTTTATTCCTCTCCCTATAAAAACAACACACTCTTCATCTCTTCCTTCTTTCTATATTTGTCTTTCAATCTTTCTTGGGCCGCTGATCTTCAAATCAGGAATTCCAGACACAAGTAAAACCAGCAAAAACATCTACAAAAACTATTTTTGAAAAGTTTTTTTTTTTTTTTTTTTACTTCGCAATTCTACAGGTCGAATGTTTGGTCCAATATGGTCAAAAATACTTTCTCCCCAAAACTGACGTCATTTCCTTTTTAATCTAACCACTCAGAGAGCGATGAAAAACTATGCGTATCATACCTAATCGTTTGTTTTTTTACGATAACACTAAGAGAAATGCTGAATGACTTCACGTTTTACAGCCCTCAAAATGGGGGTTCGGAATCTAACTGAAATTATTAATATTCAAGTTCTACCAATACATTGTAAAAGCCATGCCTTTCTCAGTATTATTATATTCCACCAATGACCTAAAACATACTAAGTAAAACTGTTTACCTTATAATGTAATAATTAAACATGTCTCCTCTATAATGTACTAGGTGAATACTCTTCCCCTGTAGTATACTTAGCAAGTGTCTCTACGTTATTATGTACTAAGCAAATCTGCCTAGCCTATAATAGGCAAAGCAAATAATTCTACCCTATAATGTAGTGGGCAAATTTTTTCACCTGTAATGTAAAAAGCATGTCTGTTTAGCTTATACAGTACTAAACAAATGTGTCTACTCTATAATATTCTAGGCGCATTATTTTACCATATACTATACTAACCAGGTCTATCTTCCCTGTTATGTACTAAGCAAATCTTTATACTCTATAATGTACTAATCAAGTCTATCTTATACTAAGTATAACTGTCTATCATATAATGTATTAAGCAAATCAGTTTTCTGTATGATGTACTAAGCAAATGTGTCTACCATATAAGGTCCTAAGCAATTCTTCCTTCTACCTTATAATGTACTCAGCCTGTTTGGCTACCCTATAAATTACTAAACAAATCTTTCTACCCTATGACGTACTAAGCAAATCTGTCTACCTTGTACAGTGTAACCCGGATATAAGAGAGTTGTCGGGATCGGATAAGTATCTTATATCCGGGTTTCTCTTATATCCGGGTTTGGTCTATTATATATACATTAACACAGGCTCTAATTTGGGACCAGAGAAAATCTCTCTTATATCCGTGTTTCTCTTATATCAGGGTCTCTTATATCCGGGTTACACTGTACTTTACTAAGCAAGTCTACCTACACTATAGCATAAAAAGCAAGTGTGTGTACCCTATAATGTACTATGTAAACATGTCTATCCTATAATGTACTTGACAAATCTGTATCCTATAATGTACGTGACAAATCTGTACCTATAATGTCATATCCTAATTAAGGAACATCGAATCCATAAATGACTGCACAAAACTAATTCCACATTTCCCCCATAATGTAACTTTCATTAAACCTTGGAGCCCTGACCACCGCTTTACCGATGGTAAGGAGAAATGGCTTAATGCCCAGCCACCGGTTGAACGGTGGTAAACACTTACGTCGTGTTTTGTTATTGGTTGTCTTCTTTGGGTAGACTGGGACACAAAGAAAGAATTCTGGTGATAAAGTGAAGGCATGAAACCATACTCTCTCCCTTCTAAGTATAATGCTTAGATTTTTTGTAACTATTTTTATATCTACCGTGAAACATTACATACCAATTGTTTGCGAATTTTGACTCAGGAGCTCAGGCAGAAGGGTTAAAATTGTTCAGGAACGCAGAAAGGTTAATGTTGTAAATGACTTATCTCCATTAATGTTTACAATGGGTAGACTGGATTTTTATATTTTTTATTCTTGACTGTGACAAAAGGGTAGCTTGTACAGGGCATACAAGTGACGAGACCTCTAGATTCAGTTGATTGAAAATGATAAATGGAAAGTCAGTTTGTTGTTTTCGATTCTTATGTTGAAAGTCACTCCAACAATTCATACTTAAAAAAATGAAAATATCAACTCTTTAAAGGAAAAGTAAAAGCGACTTATTAGGTTTTAGGAAAGGCCTAAATCTTTTTTTTTTCTTGCTTCTCGTCCTGTCACTAGCCATATCGAAAAATATTCGTCACTGTTGTCCAACAATCATCGCCAGACAATACCGATTGAGCACGTATGCAAACCACGTTCTCTTAATTAATTAACCTATACAGGTGGAGACAGGTTACATGTCTTACCTCCATCGTCAACCTTGACGGGAATACAATCAATAGTTTCTTTAATGCAGAAGAGGCATAATATAAATTCTATTATTTGTTTTAGGATTATTGAAGAAGCGAAGATATGTAGGTAATTTTCTGAATGAATCTTTCTATTTCTGTGCAAATTATTGTCTTGAAAGGCATCCAGGTTTGGAATTAGCAAAGAACGCCGACATTCCTTCTTTTAAGTTTAACGCAGAAATCTACTTCTATGACCTCAGCACTTAGACGGGTCAAAATTTCTATTTAATTTGGACGGAGGATAACAGATCTTAGATAACACTGAACGACTCTACAATTCACTTACCCCAATTTATATATTTCAGTCTATCATTTAACCTTTAACACTGCAGATAATTTATAATTTATATTAGCATGATTAAAAATTATTTTAACTCCAAAAACAATAGACAAAAAATATTTTTAGTGAAAAAAAAATCAGGTGAGTCACTTTTATCGAACAGCACTGTGCCTGGTACCCTTCGCTATATACTTAGCCACAACTGAGAACATGCACGCATGCGCACATAGATACGAACAGATAAAAAACGGTCCACCTTTATAGTAAAAGTCCCTTCATGATACAGGCGATTACGGCTCTCCCAAACTCACTATCTTGTGTTGCTCTATGAAACATTTAAGTCTTTACCCATCCTCTTTGGTTTACAGTTTATTCACTACCGATGAGTTTGGTTTGCATCCTCTCTCCTCTCGTCGTAGTGCCGGCCGCTTTCCACGGCATGCAGCAATTAACGACATCATCAAAAGAGGTTTGGATGCAGCTGGGTTCCCTTCCCAAATCGAACCCGTAGGCCTCGACCGTGGTGATGGCAAGCGGCCGGATGGCATTTCCATCTTCCCTTTTAAAATGGGTAAGTCGTTGATTTGGGATGTGACCTGTGCAGATACATTTTCGGTCGGTAATTTGATCAGGTCCGCGGTTGAGCCAGGATTCGTCGCCCGAGACGCAGAGATAAAAAAAATAGCTAAATATTCTTCTCTTGCTGATAGAATTTTTACTCCTGTGGCAGTAAAGACTTCAGGGGTTATTGGCCCTCGTTCAATGGCGTTACTTCGGAGGATTGGCGCGATTGCGTCTCGATTAAGGAACGAGCCTCGCGAAACGGAGTGGCTCTTGCAGCGTGTCTCACTGGCGTCTGTTCGAGGTAATGCTTTCTCCATCATAGCGGCTGGCAGAGGATAGAAAAAATTGTTTATAGTTACGTTGTCCTGGAATTGTCATCATTGGACGACTGAACTTACTTTGTTTCAATGACTTTTGTTTTGTTAATTAAAATATAGTTTGATCTTTCCTCTCAATAATAACATAAACATTTAGTCGCTAAAAGTTTTTCACTCACTCGGTAAGTAGTTTATTCATTGTTTTCTTTTGCTCCTCTTGAATTCAACATGCGTGTAAAACGCTCTGGACACCCTTTCGTCAATAAACAGATAAACGAGGATATATATCAAATTTTACGCATACGTTAAGGCAGCCAAAAATATAAATTCGTGCAAAAATCGGTGATTCACAACATATGTATGCCATATCCGCGATATCAAGAAAGATTAGCCGAGAAATTTAATTCCATTTGTTTGCTTATCTCTTGATACTAGGCGCGTTAATTGCAATAATTGATTGACTTTAAAATCGTTTTCCACCCAAACTTTTATTTTTGCGGAACACAATCTCAGTTAATATACAGATAAAGAAAAAAAAAACATAAATTCTTGTACAAACGAAGGGGATCTAAGACATTTTTGTTTCCTTGATCCTATTTGGGGATTTAGATCTGGCCGAGAACTTCTCTGCAATTTTTGTATTTCAAGACAGATGTCATTACCTCGTGCAGTGTGTTAACAAAACTGTCCCCAACAGTGCATATTTGCTTGGAATTCTCAATTTCCCGACACGCCCCGCGTACATCTAATCGATTCGAATGACAGATTCGATGTTCGTTGGCAGATATCGGAAGAAGGCTACGTACTTTCTTTTATCTCCATCGGCATTTCATATCCGAATCTTTTTTATTCGACACTCTCCAATTTAATTCCAGCACCTACTTCCGCTTGACCCATCGTTAATGGAAGATGTCTTATTTCCTTAATATTCCAATCTATCTATCTATCTATCTATCTATCTATCTATCTATCTATCTATCTATCTATCTCTTTTACTGTCTCTTCATATATCTCTCTCCATATCTATCACAATCTCTTCATATCTATCTATCTATCTATCTATCTATCTATCTATCTATCTATCTATCTGTCTATCTATCTATCTAAGTCTGTTTATATGTATCTATCTATCTCAGTCTTATAATCTCAGTCTTATAATCTCAGTCTTATCATATCTATCTATCTATCTATCTATCTATCTATCTAAGTCTGTTCATATGTATCTATCTCAGTCTTATAATCTCAGTCTTATCATATCTATCTATCTATCTATCTATCTATCTATCTTTTACTGGCTGTTCATATCTCTCTATCTTTCACATTCTGTTCATATCTATCTATCTCAGTTTTATATCTATCAATCAGTCTATCTGTCTTTTACTGTCTCTTCATATCTCTATCTCTCCCCATATCTATCTCAATATGTTCATTATCTATCTATCTATCTATCTATCTATCTATCTATCTATCTATCTATTGTAGCATACCGACAGAGGATAATGGGTATGTCTCCATTCACTTAAATGCAGTAGTAAATACTGTATGTTGGTCTGCAGTTGGAGATTCATTTGACTCACTTCTAGCAGTTGTCTACTACTTCTACGCACCGCTTGCGAATCATATGTGTTGTTCTTGTCCTATTATCGTTCATTACCAACCTTCGTGTGATTATTCTATTCAGTAACCTTTCCTAGGTTACAACACTATCTCAGTCTGTTCCTAATATCTATCTATCTATCTATCTATCTATCTATCTATCTATCTATCTATCTATCTATCTATCTATCTATCTATCTCTAAGTCTGTTCATATATATCTACCCGTCTATCTATATATCTGCATTATCTATATCTATAAAGAGTTTCCATTATAATTTTGGGTTGTATAAGAGATAGATTCACATTACTTTTGGCTGCCCCACCATGGATATGCTACTCTTTGGAAATCATTTCCGAATCACAATCAAATGTAAACGATAATAAAACAGGGAGGGTGCTTAAGGGCTACAAAGTAAACATTCCTTCGGATCAATATGATTGTGGCATCAAATAATAAATATTTCCGTTAAAGAATATGACAAAATAAGTAAATTTATGGATATTGAAATTGTAAATCACCGGTACACCTAATCTATTTTTACTTATAACAAGTGAAATGCTTAAATGATCAGAAATGGTCCAGAGATTAACATTAATAAGTAGGAATTTTAACATTTGCACATGGATATAAAATGTATTTAGTAAATAAACAAAATACTAAAGGATGGAAGGCAAGGATGTGTTGTCTCACCGGACTTATTCAACTGATACAGTGAAGCGATTTTGTGAGATTTAGAAATCCTACCTGTATTCATTATTGGTCGACACAATCTTAATAACATAAGATATGCAAATGACATAGTGTTACTAGCAGACACAAAAAGCATACTAAAAGAACTCCTACTAAATGTAATGAAGGAAAATGAGAAGAAAGGACTAAAAATCAATTGCAGATAAACAGAATATATGGTTGGCGGCAAAAGGGGGAGGAAAAAACAATCACATAATTTACAAATTGAAGATGAATTTATCAGGCAACTACAATAATTTAAATATCTTGTAAGTGTTTTAACAGAGGACGGAAACCCGACACTGAAATCCGAATGTTCATTATGATAGAGAAAGATGCCTCGAAAAAGCTGAGTTAAGTATTAAGAAACAAGAAAATTTCGATCGAAACAAAGACGAGTACTGAACTCATATATGGCAAGACTATCTCCGTAAAGATTACGAAGAAACTTGACGCGATAGAAATGTGGTTCTACAGAAGGATGCTGAGAATACCAAGTGTTAAACATGCGATTAATGACAATGTTTTGGATAAAATAGAAACAGAAAGAACTCTTTTACTTAAGATCAGACAGAGACAGTTGAAATTTCTCTGGGTTTGAAAGATTTGATAGAAGACAGATTAACGACAAGAGGGACAGCCGAAAACAGGATATAACCCACCTAGAAGGCATGAGCAAATATATGGCAGAGCAAGGTTTAGAAGCGAGAGCAAAAAGATACAATTTACTATGATCTACAATGGACGGAAAATTGTTGAGAACCATCATTGACAACGTCCTCAAAGGATATGGCAAAGAAGAAGCAAAAGAAGAAGAAGAAGAAGAAGAAGAACAACAACAACAACAAAGTCCCCTGTTAAGAAGATTAAACGCAGTAGTATATTATCTACATAAAGAATATATTAATATTGTACGTGTTACATATAACTTAACAGAAACAAAACTTGCTGATTAAATTTATATTATTAATTTGAGAATAACTTATTATTATTATTATTATTATTATTATTATTATTATTATTTTCTTTGATTTCTGGTGTGTACTCATTTCTTTCCGCCCCACCCCGAAACCTAAGGTCAGAAATGGCAACATGACATTTTCCACTGAGCAATTAAAAAAAAACAAACACATATTTTACATAGATAAAGTCCTTCGTAAGGTGTGGGCCGTACTCGTCAGAACAATATTTTGTATTTCTTTAAGCCATGGTCTACAATGGATCCCTTCAATGAGATTATTGTAATGTTTTCAAATCAACCCCAAGACACCAACTACAACAAGGATAGTTGAAGTTCTCATGTGCTACGTTTTTGAGATTTCAATTTCATATTATTATTATTATTATTATTATTATTATTATTATTATTAATAATCAGGTTAATACACAAAGATTATAAATAATAAAATAACGTTGATTTTAGTTTGAACATTTTTTTAAGCTTATCACTACAAGCAAGGCTGGAAGCCACTAGCACGCAAGGGGTTACAGAAGGTTTGGAGGAAGAGCAGATAGGAGTGGTAAAGGAGGGGATGTGGCGAAATATAGTGGATCGATGAGCAACGAGGAAGTTTTGGGGAAAAATGCAAAAATTACACACATGGAATTATAACGACACACTTTAAATTTCTGTGTCACATAATGTGGAAAGTAGGCTTGGAGAAATTAATACTCAAAAAATATATTAAGAGCAAAACGGAAACCTCTACCTAACGATGTCCGAAGTTGGACTAGGAATAATATTAAGGGGAACAAATATTGTTGAATAGGAATATTGTGGAAAGCCATGATCTTTTACATTTTGAAAGGACACAGCAGATGAAAGAAGATGAAGACAAGGAAGAGAAACGAGAGAAAAACATAGAAGATTTTGGCGGTGCCCACGTTAGATAGTGGCCATATGCCACAATCTTTATGAAAATACTTTCATGTCTAGAATCGAGGGTATCTACAATATTTCTTGCCAAGAAGACTCTTCAATTCAATACTTAGCTACATAAACAACAGAGTACAAAATAGGTTCTATGATTTAATAATTAGATTTTCAGTTTGGTGAAATTCTCGTAATACAATTACAGGCCCTATCAGCGAAGTTGGTGAAACATATCAAAAGCTTTCTAATTAATCATCAGAGCACTTGAATCCGGTTAGTCTTAGGAGCGAGAGAGAAATGGAAAAGCCCGAAATACAAATAATTAATTTTGCACAAAAGTGAAAAGGTGATCATGACAGTTAGGTTATCTACTCCCGAAGGGCTTATTTGGCGCTAAATGCTAGGATCAGAAGCGGTGGATGGTTGGTTAGTAGCAGCAGATGTTTTCATTCAGGCTATTGAAGAATCGAATTGATTAACTAATGGATCAATACGTTGCATGTTACAACAACATAGCTTGTTTTGCCTCCGAGGTGTAGTTTTGTTTTCCACTTTGTAGATATCTGCCAATTTGCTCGATGAAGTTCCAGTAATGAGGGTTTTAACAATGCCATCGTCATCGTTTAGATCATGCGAACTAAAGCCTGCGTTTCTATGGACGAATCAGACACTGGATAGCCCCGAAGGATCATGAAACATGTTAGAATTAGTAAATTTTATGGATATCGTAATATAAGGACACAAATGCCTGGAAAATGGTCAGTCCTTGTATCGCTCCAAAAGTAATTAGTTCCTTCTGATATGCTTTTTGTTTTACAAGTGACAGACCAAAAATGGGATATTGCTGCCATATATACAGATATGTTCCGTGGTACAATATTTTTCTTAGAGGAATAAAAACAGACATAGTAAAAGGACACTCGGAACAAAATACAAACAATTAATAAAAAATAGGATTAACCAAAAATATATCTTTCTTCCTTCCATCAGCAAGGTTGATGCTAACCTCTCGGGGTTTTCTAGTAGAGTGACTCATTGCATCTTCTCGAGCTAACATCTCCGGCTGACATGAAGTGCAAAGACTACATTGAATCCATTGCTAGGTCCGCAGCTAAGAAAGTTCATTCACTGTGTTATCCTAGACCATTTTTCTATCCAGAATCTATCTTATATATATCTGTCATTCGTCCACGCTTAGGATATTGCTGCCCCTGCTATTTATCTTAGCTCCTTGATACAATCCAAATCAGCAATATTATTGGTCCTGACCTGGCGATTCGACTTCTGCCACTTTCCTACCACCATATTTATAGAAAGGATACAGAGATAAAACCTTACGGCGGTGGGAAAGTGACTGAAGCCGAGCCACCAGGTCAGGACCAATAATATTGCTGATTCTTCTTTGGATTTTATCAAGGAGCTCAAGGTAAATTGCAGGGGAACAGGACCATATGTGGCAGCAATATTCTAAGCATGAATTGCTGTAAATTGGTGACTCGAAATATAAATATTATAAACAGCTGAACCGGTTTATCTGTCTTCTCAAAATATGTATGGCAACTACAGAATATACAAACCCAGACTAATGTTATATACAAAAGAGTAACATTAAAAACTACTTACTTTTATGCCTACAGACCACTCCTGTTTACAGAGAGATAGTTCGTAGAACATAATGTATATTGATTTCAAATCCTTCAAGTGATAATCGGTATTAGCTTATTTACCATTGAGAACATGTTTTTCTGTTGTGTTATAAACGTCATTTAACATTACTCTAATATCTGGAGAAACACATATTATTAAATCACGTGGCCGAGTGGTTAGAACGTTCGCTTTCTGATCCGGGTTCGAATCTCACCATGGTCAAATCGACCATGCTCAGCAAGGAGACTTCCTGATGTTATTGCATTGGAGGGATCGATCCCAGCGTGTGGCACCTTTGGAAAGTGCCTGAAAACAATACCACGGATTGACCCAAGCCTTGTGAGTGAAATCGGGTAGACGGAACCCTTGGAGGTCGTCGATAGCTGTGCTAGCACTAAGTCACAAGTCATCGTGGCCTAGGGCTTGAGCGTGGTTTTCGATCATGCTAGATATCACGCTCTTTCCCAGAAACTGCAACTAAGGTCTGCTTAGCATAATTGCAGTATGAACCACAGTTGGGCTCTGTGGGTGTTGAATAAACACAAATGCATCTTAGCAAGCATCTGCAATAGAGATGAGGAAGCCGCCCTAGTAGACGGGTAATCCTCGAATACGAGTGGCCAGCGGTAAGGTGAAATAATATCTGGAGATACTCAATTCCCAGTTTGTAGCTTTCGTTTCAAAATCGTTTACGGGGTCTTATAGAGGAAGACGTATTATACAACCCGATTTTTCCCTACAGACACATCATTCATTAATCCTATACATAGGTCTAGTATCTGGAGAACATTATAACAAAAAATTGAACATTATTTACATTATTCGGACTATTGTCCTCATCTTTGGCACCATATTTATTACACCGTTTCAGTTATCAGTTATCTCCTGTTAATTTTTCCCTCTGAAAGTTCTCCACTGCCTTAACCGGGTATTGACATCACACTCTTTCGGTCCTGTTCTCAAGGACACATGGCACAGTGGATAAAGGCGTTTGTTAGATCCAGTGACAGGACCCAAAGAGTGTGGTTAAGGCGGTGGAGAACATTCAGAGGGAAAAATTAACAAGAGATAACTGATAACTGACATCCATTAAACATGGCACGTGGAACTAGAACAGTGAGCGAAATAAAGGGTTCAGTTCGACATTCCAACCACCTGAAGAAGGCCAAAGCGTACAACGGCCGAAACGTTGTAATAAATATGGCGACAAAGATGAGGAAAATAGTCCGAATAATGTAAATAATGTACATAATACCTCATCTCAGAAATATAGTAAAAATAATTGGTGGTGTGAGACTTTATTATGTAACGCAAGCGATGTTAAATAATATTGGAAATACGAATATATAGATGAATAAAATAACCTTAATCTGTTCGGGTCAAGTGCTCAATCGTTATTTATCTTCCTTATATTATACCACCCCCTATTTTATTCATATCACAAACCTCGTTCATCATTACCACTTTAACGTTTAAGCTCTCTACCTTGTGTGGATCTTGAGCCTTGTACTATGCGAACTTTAGTAAAAATAATCTTTCGAGTAAGTCATATAAACTGAGATTTCGCTGAACGATTTTCTCATGTATTAAGTTCGATTCTCAAATGGGCTCTAAATCTGTGGCCTTGCGCCAGTATAAGGTAAGCTTATAAACAACATAACATTCTTCTTCTTTTTCTTCTTCTGTGTGCCACCTCCTTTCAGAACGTGGGCGATTATGACTCTTCAAAACTTCCTTTCTTTTACAGCTCTTAGTAATGTTTGTATTCTCCCTATTCTCCCAAAACCCTGTGTTTCCATCCATTTACACACGTTTGTTAGCTAGATTATTTGATATTTACTTGTTACCTATTGTATTTAACATGTCTTATGAGTGTCAAATTATCCAAGTCGTCTTTCCTCAATATACACCCGATGAATTCCAATTCTCTCTTTATGATTTAAGTATAATTCGATTTTGTTTTTCTACATTTTCTTTCTTGCTGCTTACCTCTATATTATTCTCAGTATCCTTCTGTAGAAACACATCTCAATTTCCACTGCATCTATAAGGAATTTTACCAACATTCCCTGCCATCTAAGAGTACTAATATTACATAGCAGATAAGCTCTCTTGTATTTGTTTTTAACGAAATTATTCTGATTCTTAATACGTCTTTTTTTTTTTACTTTCAGAAAGCTTCTTTTGCTATTTCAAACCGTCTTCGGATTGCGGTGTCACATTTTCTGTCGTCTCTTAAAACTAGTTATCGATCGTAATGTAATGGTTGTCAATTTCATTTCACAGAACAATTTGTTAGTAGAATGACAAATAAATAGCCGCTTGTTTTCGAGGATGATGAAAATATTTAAACTTTGAACTTTAGAAAGCAATCTTATTTGAACTTAAGAATTAAAGCTTATTGCTACATAGTGCCACTTGCTTATATGCACACACCAACAGGTTCACAATACACACACAATTACGCACCCACGCACGAAAAAGCATTCATACATAAACACCCTGACAAACACACACATATACTCACGCATACAAGCGTACAGAGATGCGCACAAACAAGTATATACTCATACACACACAAAAACGCACACGCACACAATAACGGACACAGACACAACTAGACACATACAAGAAACGAGAAAAACACGAACATATACGCACACACACAACATAAACACAAACTAACACGCATTCTCAACCATACGCAGATACAGATACAAACATGTGCCCCCGTAAGCACACACAACGACACGCAAACACATCCAAAGATTCACAAAGACGATTGTACACACAGAAGCACAAAAGAATATGCATGTAAACACATGCCTGCGTAAAAACAAGCACACACATGAATATACACGAACATGCACATACATACGCACGCAAACACACAGAGACACACACAGGTAGAAATACACGCAAAGACTCAACTGCATATTTGTGAAGTGATGTAGAGCTTTAATTTTCGTCAGATGCATGGAAGCATTTTTAATGTCTTCACGCGTATTTTTGAAGCTTCCTATGACGTACGATCATATCACGTTGAAATACCGGTTTACTTGCGTTCACCGGTTACAGTACCTAAATGGGTAACCGTCTGGGAATACGAGATAATATGTGCTTGGATGTGCGTGTGGTGTAATGGATAATGGCTAAGAATTTTTAATCGGAGAGCTGAGTTCCAATTTTCAATTGGGTTCTATATACCCTTGCGCCAAACTACTCGTGGGAATACTCTCTTTTTCCCTATATAACTTGTTGACAGATGTGGTGCTTTAAAACAATTTTGAAATTAATGTAGATAACAATGAATAAACTGGTAGAAAGCTATAGTCATGGCATTATTGTGCATTATATATATATATATATATATATGTTGCTTTACATAATATAGACAAGTTTTGTCTATTTATTTTAAGTAAGTACCTTTCATATTGTCTGATAAGCTTAATAACATTGTCATTGAAAGAAGAAAGGAAATCACCATTACCACTGAAAGGCGAAAGGATATCACCATTATCAGCCAATTACATTTCAATATATCAAACAATACACGGACAAAACAATAATGATAGTCTGTTTTTGTTGCATTCAAAATATACACAACATATATATATATATATATATATATATATATATATATATATATATATATATATATATATATATATATTATAATAAAAAGTAAAGAACAGTAAGATTTATAATCCGGTGTTCTTATTGATATTTTTTATTTTTACAAAACAGTGTTCAATGGGAATTAACTGATTTAATTTATATATATGTGTTTGTCTGTGTGTGTGTCTACATATATATATATATATATATATATATATATACACTACCCTCCAAAAGTTTAGGATAACTTATAAAATTATGTTTCAAAGTGAACTTTTATGTTCAATTGTATAAATATATATAGTTTTGGGGTCAAATTACATTTTGGGTACATTCGATATGAAATAAAATATTTTTTTACGGCAGTACCTCGTTTACCCGGTAGTCCGAGTGTGAGGAGGCAACTCTAAATTGTTTAGAGCCCACTATTTTTCAATAATGGAGTCTAGAGTCACTTCTGTCATACCTTATGCATTGTCAGATGAGGATCACCACTAAATGTATGTTTCCTAATTGGATTATGTGTTTCAGTTTCAATTATTAAAAATATCAATAATAATTTCAATTTTGCAAATTCCATTTTTATATCAGCAAGAAGTTTAATTTATTATCTTTGAAGAGGCAAACAATCGTCATATTACATTGTGAAGGCTATAGTTTCCGAGATATAGTCAGAAAAGTTAAATTTTTATACACTGTATTTCGTGATAAATGTGGAAACGGATAAGAATAACGATAGGCAGCCATCAGGTCAGCCAAAACCCACTTACAAATCACAAGTTAATCAGAATCACTAGTCTTCGAAACAGGAATCTGACAATCCTTCAAATTGCTGCACAATAAGTGAAACCGGCCGAGCTAATGGGTCTGCAGCAATAATAAGACTGACTGCAGTGGGTGTAAATGGCCGTTTTGCTACTAGGAAACCACTGCTTAGTCCGGTGAATAAACGTAAGCGACTCATTAGGGCGAAGAAATATCAAAACTGGACTGTTGATTAACGAAAACTAGTCCTCTGGGCTGACGAATCTAAGTTTGAGTTCTTCAGATCTTGGAGGCTAGTGTATGTGTGCCGAAGAACTAGTGAACGAATGACCACTGCTTTTGTTGCGCCCCCATGCTAGGGAGTTCCATCCACCATGCTGTATATTTGTAAGTGAAATGTGATGATTCGAGCTTGTTTTGCAGGCAGTTGGTGATATTTATCTAGTGCTAGGAATATTGAGTCAACATGGATATCACTCTATCCTAGAGCGCCACGCCATTCAATCTGGGACCCGGCTAATCCGTGACAGATTTGTGCTTATGCAAGATAACGACCCGAAATATGCTACGTAAAAACTATTTGCAGAAGATAACTGAAGAAAATAAAGTTGACTATCATGGAATCACCACCCCAATCACTTGAGTGCAACCCCACCGAATTGGTTTGGGATTAGTTCTCACAGTCAAAAGCCGACATCCAAGTAGTGCAGAAATCTTGATACACAAATTTCCTGATGACCGTAACTCATCAGCTGTAGACTTGGCGAAATGGACGCCATATTATTTGTCGAAAAGGAGGTCGTTAGAAGTAAGATGCTTAACCACTTCAGTAGTGATTAGAGCCTCGATTATTTTGTCAAAAAGTGGTAAGAAACAAATAGGACCATAATTTGGGGGTATAGAGAGTTTCCAGAGTTCTTAAAAACAGGAACTTCAGAGGAAGATTTTCAACAAGCCCGAAAGCAGGAAACATCGACAGTTTCTTGTGGAGCCGCCAGTAATCTCTAGAATCATACTTGTGAGAGGTTCTAAGTTGTTTCATTTTATCAGTAGACATTCTTCTTTGAGTACACGCTTGCATTCATTACCAGCAGTGACAAAGAGACGTTTGTTACAATCAGACCTGTCGCTCTGGTACAGCTTGAAGAAATGGTTCCTGTGAGCATACAGGGGAGAACCAAGGAGATAATCGTGGTTTTAATTGGTATTTCTGTGCTGGACTGAAAGCTTCTATGCCGACTTTCACACAGCAGATCTCAGTGGCACATTTTTGAATCAGCGCGTTGATAACATTAATATATTCTGTTAGTTGGAGGTTCGTAGCTGACGGTAGAGTGGAAAGAGATATTTACAAACGATCGGTTACCAAGAAGTCAGTGTTTCAGATAAGGTCATGAGTCAGCGGTAGAAGTAAAGAAGAGATCAAGAACAGAAGCGTGTCCGTCAGAATTACTGGGGAAACGCGTGAGGAACTCCAGAACTTACCTGACATATTGTAATGCCAGCGAGGTCAGTGACAAAATGATTATTATTCCTTTCTCAAACTTCTCGCCCGTGGAACTCTCTTCTGGCTTCTTGTAATCCAGCCAACTTTGATCTAAAAGATTTAAACGCAATTCCAATCGTTATCTACTGTCTTGATAGCTCGTCTTTTATTGTTCACCTTGCATAATAATGTTTTTCTTTTTACTCATTGTTATTCTTTCATCCTCAGTAACCCCTTCGTGTCTTAGGGGATTTATTGCCTTGCTTGGTTGGAAATGATTAAAAAAACACAACTAAAAAGAAGAAAAAAATAAACAAGGTTTAGGAAGTAATAGCGAAAGCCTCTCAGAGCCGAGTAACATTTTTACCCAATTTAGATGGAAACAGCTTTCGTATAATATGCTATGAAACAAGTTGTTTTCATTAAGCCCTATTGTTGACTAGTAGATATTTTTTCCCCCTAAAGCTACTACAGGTATATGCAGGCACATTCCGTAGAACGATGGCTGGTCAGCATATTCCAGAAATCACTTCGCTATTTTCTTCATCTATGAGTATTGTCCATTCAAGATGTAGGCGATCATGACTCTCCATGATTGGACGGTTTGTTTGTTCCCATCTCTCCTAATCCCTGTTCTGGCAACTAATTACACAAGTATGTTAGGGATTTTATTTGCTGTATACTTTGCCTTCATAATGTCCTGTGATTGTTAAAATTCTCCAAGCATTCTCTAGTGTAGAGAATCTATTTCTCGCTCGATATCTCAATATCATCGTCTTGCTGTATATATTGCAACTCGCCAAATCTGTAAAGAGCTGTAAGATCGCATTTACTTTTACATTTAAGGAAGCAACGCTAATTTACTGGCAGCAAACCCCCCTCCAACTGCTCGATAGGCAAATGTTTTCAAATGTCATTACTTCCCGCGGTCAAAGAAGATTACTTGGTGTACTTCAGGGTTGGGCCAAACAGCTGATGGAGATTACTTGCAGAGTTGATAACGAAATCAAAATTACTTAATGTATTGTCTTCTTTCTTTGCTATCCAATAAATAAAACGATTAACAGCAGCTATAGTAGTTTATCGCACGCAAATTCATATCATTCTGGTAGTTGTATTGGCAAACTGGCCTCCAATATGTGTCCAAGAAACATAAGGGGGTCGGCAAATTAAAGATTCTTAAGATATGTTCCTCAAGATTTTCTTTCGCAATATTATTTCAGACTCCAATATAACGTATCTAAGATAAACAAGAGATCCAATAAAATAGAGGAAATATCTTTTTTTCGTTTATATTTATTTCACTAACTCATGTGTTAATAAAATATAAAAATGGTACATATTAAGCAAGGCATAGTCCCTAAAAGACGAGCAATCAGTATATAGAATGTGAGTTTTCAGTAACTTATTTATTTATTTTAACTTGTTCAGGATTCTAAAATAAAATAAAAGCAAAATTAACTGAAAATATTGTCATGCATTGAAAGAGTTTGCATTTGAATCTTACGAAACTTTAGTCTAAAGCTTATTTCATTCAGACATATAAACTAATTTAGTATCTATCTATCTATCTATCTATCTATCTATCTATCTAGAGGTGGGCATATGAATCAACAGTGTCTGGTGACTCAGTTTCACGCTTGAAAGCGGTCTTCATGATTGGATTCTTATGTTCACATTGTCTATATCCATAAATGCTTTATCACTGATATAAAGCAAACTTCAACTATATACAAAGAGCGATGGTTAAATTGTCGTCTAAATTACGCAAAAATGAGAATAACAATGACACCTAATTTTTGCAGATATATTTACCGAAATTACACAAAAATATCTTGAAATACGAAAGTAAATTTATTCAATAAAATCACCATTGGCTTCAACCACGGCCTCCAGTCGACTTCTGAATCTCTTGCATCTCTTCTGGACGTTCTTGTTTAAGTTGGTGAATGCTTCCATAATCCTTGCCTTCAGTTCATCTTTGGTATTAAATGAAATTTTGTTGGTCTCTTGTCAGCTGCGACCCACACATAATAATCAAGGCGTTGCAGACTGAGGTGTTAGGTGACTAGACGTAAGCGATGAGGTGTTCGCAGAAATTGTCTGATAGCCATAACTGGGTTCTCTGCTTGTATGGTGTCGAGACCTGTTGCGAGATACAGGGTCTTCCAGCAGCCATCCTCTTGACCAAGAGAAGCATTAGATTTCAAGGCACTTGATGTAGGCCTTCGCGTTGAGACTGAGGCACTGTGGGAAGATGAATGGCGACATTGCGGCGCCATCATTAGTGATCACTGCAAACATCTTGGTAATCATCATTAGACTCATCGAGCTCTTTCCGAATTCTCTGTACTGTCCTTAGATTGACAACCAAACACTCTGAAATGTTCCTATTGGAGCTTCCGTCGCGAATGCCAAGCAGTACGACATGTCGTTTCCAAATTTCTTGTGGAGTTAATGGGTTCATTGCGCTCTTTTTCTCATATATTGTAGACAACTGACCTAACTATACAGTGCATTCGGCAAAATTAAAAACAAACAACGCGCATGCACGAAATTAAAATCTAAAATTGCGACAATTTACCTGTTCTCCATCGTGTGTGCGTGTATGCGTGTGTGTATATCTATCTATCTATCTATCTATCTATCTATCTATCTATATATCTATATATATATATATATATATATATATATGTGGGGGGGTTGTGTGGTGGACTCTCCCCTCGTATGAGTGTCAAGCAGCTCATTTCCTAGCAACCGACAGCCAAACACACATGATTTGATTATAGTGGCGAAGGCTTTGTTTAGAACCAACCACACTTTTTTAAGGGCCGAATACAGAGACGTGATGCACTACGTGCTACAAAGTCCCCAAACGAACATTTGCCATCCAAGACTATAGAACCGAGTCTATTCTGCTATTTACCCATAGCTAAAAGGCGAAGAAAGGTATTAGCACGTAATGGATTCGATTGGAATTCGAACTTGGCTCTCCGATTTCTCAGTCATAGCCGCTATTCACTACTCCTACATACATATATATATATATATATATATATATATATATATATATATATATATATATATATATATATATATATATATATATATATATATATATATATATATATATATATATATATATGAAACTTTCAATCCGACTGTATTTCTTATTACTAGAAAAAGAATTTTAGTACATAGCATTACATTTTAGTGATATTTTGTGGAGATGAGGTTATTAAAGCGAATGACTACAGAGACAGGACTGAAGTTAGAAGCCATAGTGTAACAACGGTATTTTATTATCTTAAAACCAATTAATAAGAATATAAAATGAGGATAAATGAACGTGGATATATATAAGTATTCTTATTCATACGTCTACCGTATTCGAGGTTACCCGTCTATTAGGGCGGCTAGCTAATCCCTATTGCAGACTCTTGCTCAGGCACATTTATGTTTGTTCAACAACCAAAGAGCTCACCTGTGGTTTATACTATAACTATGCTGAGCAGATTTTAGTTAAAGTTTCTGGGAAAGAGCATGCTATCTAGCGTGACAAACAATTTTACCAAGGCCAGAACGCTCAATCCTTCGGCCACGATGACTTGTGACTTGGTGCTAGCACAGCCATCGACGACCCCAAGGGTACCGTTTACCCAAATTTACTCACTCTGGTCAACTTCCTGACTAATCGACCATGGTGAGATTCGAACCCGGTTATCATGGTCATTATATGTTCCATGTAAAGCCCTTTTGACGATGTTGATAGACTTATATTAGAGAAGCGGTTTTTGTCTTAGTGCATTTATATGTTGTATTGTTATCATGCGACATGTGCAAGGTGGAGATTAAGAAAGGAAACGTGTCTCACCGATAAAATAATGTGATTAGAGAAGTGCAAAAATAGAGGCCAAGTTCTGTCTTCAGATTGGGCAGTCTACACGATTCCCAACCAATCAAAATAATGGTTAGTCGCAGTCATCCAAATCTGCCACTCTGTTGCCCAACATTCATATTTATTGGCAAGTCTACACGACTAGCAACCAATCAAAATAATGCTTAGTCTCAATCTTCCAACTCTGTTGCCAAACATTTATAATCCGTAGAAGACTACACCTGAACCCGGCAGAAAGTGGTCGACACTTTATCTTGATTCCTAGTGTCAAAGACGCGTTCAGGTATCCAACGACAGAACAAACAGAGGGCTGTTTTTTATTGTAATGAAGTGGAATTGATGATTAAATAATAACTTAGCGTTTTACCCGCTCCAATATTCCGTCAGTGACTATCAGCTAGTCAGTGGTATGCGAACAGCTCCGGACGACTCTCGTGCGAGACACGAACTTTGTATTTAGGGATTGTCCGAGACTACCTGGAACGGATGTTTATACAATCATCCGTCCAACTGTCTCGTTCTCACAATTGAAACACTAGATACAGGTGTGAGATCATGGACTTCTGTATGTGATGACCGGAAACCTCTTCTGTAAACGGCTTCTTTGACGTCAAGCAAATTCCGGCACAATAGCACATTTGTTGCCTCTAGTAAAGCTGAGTACCTCCGATTAAAGGTGATACTCTCATACAGACGGTACTGTTAAATAAAGTCAATTTTCTTTGCTTCCAGAATCAAAAGAAAACTATAGAAATCAATAATTTAATTAAAAAAAAGAACGACCACAGCGGTGCCATAATCTGCCCAGACAACAAAATGGTGTACTGCTGGAGGGGATTTTTGTTGTATTTTTTAAATTCGTTTTGTCTTGCTTTCTTGGAACACGAATATTCATTTTCCCCTCCGGCAATTTGCTTGAGCACAACACGATCTAATAAGGTGCCGCATCAAATTACATTTACTCTTCACGTAATGATATTTCGGAGTCGAGGAATCAGGCAACAATTCGGACAGAACTGCCTTCTGATTACTGAATGTTCATTATTATATATTTAAATAATTACATTCCAAAGAAATCGATTCTCGATGCATTGAACACTTTTGCGTTTCTCCTCCATTTCCGATTGTTTGAGCTCCTAACCAACATGCTTTATCACGTATCGATTTACATTTTCCCCACCAATCACCCACAATTTCTCATTTGCATAATCGAACTCAGACTGAACTCACAGACAGATATTCATTTGTGTAAACTCGAACATAAGAAAATAAAAACATGATGCAAAGGTTTTTCTTTTTGAAATTATGAATAAAATAAAACAAAATCATGAATAAAAAAAACTTACAGGTGCTCCATAAAAAATAAATAAATAAAAAATAAAAATAAATGTTCTCAAACGATGGAATTGGTAAATATTCATTTGTATATCTGTCTGCATTTGTGAGATGAGGTATTACGTACACTATTTACATTATTCGGACTATTGTCCTCATCTTTTTCGCCACAGTGGAAAAAGGCGTTGGTTAGATCCAGTGACAGGACCCAAAGAGTGTGAATTCTGTTATGGCCCAGGTTAGGACTAAGGAAGAACAACACGAACACAAGAATAGAAATAACGAAGATATATTACACGGAATAATAATACAAGATGTGGAAGGTGTAAGTATGACTGTCAGTCAGGTTTGGAGTGAACTACTATCGGCTCGACTCGATACGTCCCTCTCTTTTGAGAGGCGTCGTATACATAGTGTTAGAAAGAGTTCATTCTGTAGTCATAGGTAAGGACCCATACCAAATTCAATACCCGGTTAAGGCAGTGGAGAACTTCGAGTGCGGAATTAACAGGAGATAACTGATAACTGACATCCATTAAACATGGGACGTGGAACTAGAACAGTCTACCCCAGTGAGCGAAATAAAGGGTTCAGTTCGACATTCCAACCACCTGAAGAAGGCCTGAGTGTACAACGGCTTAAACGTTGTAATAAATATGGCGACGAAGATGAGGAAGATAGTCCGAATAATGTAAATAGAATTCAGTTGTGCGTGTGTCTGTCTGCATTTATCCGATGAACTTTCGTATTTATGAAAGTTGTGTAACAGTTAACAGTGCGGGGAGTAGAATCAGCGAACCGGGTTCAATTACGGTCGGTTTTGGTTCCTTTACTTCGCGTGAAAAAATGGCATGAACTAAGAGATAAATAGCAGAACAGACTGAGATGTCTTACTATCGGTAGCAACAAATCGAGAAGAAAAACACCGGAGAATTCGTGACCATTTCTCATTTACTAGTTCTCCCGAAAAGTTTATTTCGTTTTACACAAGCCTTCACAGCTACATACAAGTATCATATGCGTAGGTTTGCTAACGGCGATGTTCTAACCCCCACCGTTGTGGCTTCATAGATGGAACATTTCTCCAGTTATATATTTTTATCAGTACATGTATATAACCGAACTCTTGTATCCATATATGCATGTAACTATCTCTCATTCTCTCGCTACCACTTCATCCTTATATATACAGTGTGCGATGGGTATATTGTCGCCATTTTATAGCTATCATTTCGCACAGGCGCGTAGATTGATTTTTATTTTGTTGACTGCACAGTATAGTAGGATCAGTTCGGAACCATCTGTGAGAAAAGGAGCATCATGGCGCAATTCACTCCACCAGAAATTTGGAAACGGCATGCTGTACTACTTGACATTCGCACAGAAAGCTCCACTATGAACATTTCAGAGAGTCTGAGTGTCAATATGAGGACAATGCAGAGGAGGCTGCGTCCCCAAAGGATATACCGAATGTTATAAAAAACAAAACAAATATCCAGTCAATATCATGGTGCTTGGAGTGATCACTTGTGATGATGAGGTTATTCCTTCATT
>OZ038481.1:118707369-118749869 GCA_964036315.1 Acanthosepion esculentum
GCTGAATATAAACTAATCAATGTCGTCTAAACATTTTCGGCTTTCATAAGCCTTTATGAAATCAATTTTAGTGGCTTGATAAGATAGTGTCGAGAGAGATTAATTGGTGGTTATAGAAGTTCGGGTCACGATGGCATCTGTATACATTCCTAAATATCTGTTTGTATATCTATCTATCCACACTCACACGCACACACGGCCTCACACACTCGCATATGTGTGTATCTTTCTCTGTGTATGCGCGTCTCTATTTGGTATTGTATGTGAGCGTGTGTGTGATTTTAACTGAATGTGACGGACAAGGAAAATCTTCTTATTTTTTTAAATTTTTTTACAGTTTTCCTTCATGGGTTGCTAGGTGAGTTTAAAAAGCATCCGTGATGATTAGTGTTCAGCCAATACATCAGCTTACAATTTCTACTTTTCCACAAATAATTTGGTTTGTTTTGGTTTGTTTTTGCATCGGAGAGTCGGCAGGACCGCATGGCGGATGTGCAAGCGTTTGACACCGGCGGAAAGGGGGCCAGGAATGCACACGAACGAGACCTAAGTCAAAGATGGACGATGGCACCGCCGCCCCGGGGCCGCGAACGCGACCACGAACCCGGGTTCAGACAACGGGCTTTTTAACAGCAATAATTTTAATATACGCTACCGGAGCGACGATTCCTATTCCGGATTGATTCCTTACATTTACTTACGCGAAAATATGGGAAAGGTATGAAAGGTTTTGTCTTTTATCCATGGATATAAGCCAAGAGTAGCTCCCGCCACCGTAGCTCTCCGGGTCATACGGACACGGAAACCAGTTGGTTTAGTTTGTTTTGTTTTACGACTTATCTACCTCAGTAGGTTATTTAATACCGACAAAAGTTTTATTGCTGGTAATATTTTGTTTTGTCAAAAATCTATTTCTGATAATAATTTTGTCCTTCAAAACTATTGCTGGTAATATTTTTATTCAAAAACGTATTGTTATTTTTTTTTTTTTCAAAAATGTATTTTTGGTAATTTATTTTTCAAAAATAATAATTTTTACAAAGTATTTCTGGCATTAAAACCGATTTTTACACTTTTATAGTGTTTTGGTCCCAGTTGGGGGGGGGCGATTTGGCCATACCTGGGACCCTATCAGGTGCTACCACCCTGCTCTGAGTGGATCTGGGAACACCAGCAATTAAGAGGTGGTTCCACACTCCTCAAAACCTCCTGATCAGAGGCCCTGCTGCTGGACGTAGTTTATCCTTTTACCCAGGATGCGGATGCAGTTTATGGTGATACCCAGGACGCCTTTCCACAAATAAAACGTATAACATAAACACATAGAAATGTATTAAGAAACCAACCCCTTCAAAATTTCAAATTCTTTTAAAAGAGCTTTTTAATGGACATGGAATACAAGATTTCTTTTTATTATTCCGTTACCTTTTTACAGCCTGTTTCATGCATCGCAAAATTTAAAAATGTCCGTTTTTAGTCGTTGTCTGCATCTGATTGGTGTCAGCTTTACCAACAGTTCAAATAATTTAATTCATTTTGTTTAGCAAAGCATTCATACTTCTGACTTTTATGATTTTCCGTTTCTCCTCCATAAAAATTTCTATGCCTGAAATAGGCTATAAATGTGTAATTATCCACACCCACACACACACAAGCACACACACACACACACAAACAAACACACACACACACACACACACACACACACATATATATATATATATATATATATATATATATATATATATATATAGTATTAAGTTATAAGTGTTTTTGAGTGTCAAAATTGATGATATTTTTCACGTAGTTTACTGGGAGGAAAGCATTTTAGGCAAGTAATGCTCGATATCAAAAGGTAAATTTAAACCGTTAATAGAATCCAGAGAAGACAGCAGCTCTGAAATGTGAAGGCATTACTGCAATAAGCTCACGAAATTCCGAAGCAATCATATATGTAAAATATATAAATATATATACATACATACATACACATACATATATATATATGTATAAAAAATAATTCCAAGAGGATAGAATCCAGGTAGAACTCAATGTCCAGGACAGAGTAAGGATATAATAAAAAGGCTTAAACATTAATCTTCCACGGTCATAATTTATTCCATTGGAATCGTAAATACGATCCAATTCATCAGACCTTCAAATTCAAAAAGAAAACAGAAGAAAACAGCAATATTAGTGTTTAAGCCTTTTTATTATATCCTTGCTCTGTCCTTGACATTGACATCTATCTGTATTCTATCCTCTTGGAATTATTTTTATACACATATATGTATGTATGTGTATATATGTATGTATATATATTTATATATTTTATATATATGTATATGTATGTATGTGTATATTAACCACTAATATTATCTATCTATCTATCTATCTATCTATCTATCTATCTATCTATCTATCTATCTATCTATCTATCTATCTATGAGCCTCTTGTTTGTGTGTTTTTGTCAACATAATTGTTTACACAAAGTCTGTCGCAGCGTTTAAGCATTGGAAAATAATTTTTCTATCTGAATTTTCTGCAATCGCTTTTCTTTGAAAATAACAAACTGATTTCATTTAATAATTTTAAGTTTCGTATTTCTTTTTGTCTCACTTCACTGTTTTATCAACTAGTAAAATACTAGCATAAACAAACACCGGCTCTGCACCTCTGTCGTTCTTCTGATTTCAGTTCCAATGTAATTCGCGACGTATCAGCACAATTCGTTAGCAGCAGTCTGCTGGAAATGCAGAATTCTGAAGTTGACGAAACGAAACGATTAAAACTTCATTCTTTTAGTTTTTTTGTTTTTTTCAGTGTCTGTCGACTTTGTTTATTTTAATTTTAGATTTTTTGCAAACTCAAGCTGATTGAATTATTAATGTTGCATCGCAATGGTTTAAGACGAAATGTGTTTCTCTAATGTAGTTCTGCGATTTTTGTCTTTGAATATTTTTTAGTATGTCATTAGAGGAATTTTGAGATAAAACTCTTGAGTTTGAAACATTGGAAACAAATAATTGTTACATCAGAATTTTATTTGTCCTTCAAAACTGTATTGCTGGTAATATTTTTATTCAAAAACCTATTGTTGGTATTTTATGCAAGTGCATATCACACGTCAGTATCATTTTAGGGTTCAAATTATTTCAGAAAAACAGATCAGCCATTATTTACCCTAATTTGGATGTGTTACATTTGGGGAGGGGAATATTTCAGTTTGCGTCTCAAAAGTTCAACTATTCAATTTTATTTTCCTCTAAAAATGTTACGTTCGTCTTGTCCTCCAATTGTTCAATCAATATGATCCCTAACCAATCAAACCTAATCTCTCAACTCTGTTGTACTACATGGGTACGTTTGACACCAATATACCAATATATATATATATATATATATATATATATATATATATATGTGTGTGTGTGTGTGTGTGTGTGTGTGTATGTGTGTGTGTGTATGTATATATATATATATACAGTGTAACCCGGATATAAGAGACCCGGATATAAGAGAAACCCGGATATAAGAGAGATGTTATCTGGTCCAAAATTAGAGTCTGTGTTAATGTATATATATTAGACCAAACCCGGATATAAGAGAAACCAGGATATAAGAGACTTCTCCGGTCCCGACAACTCTCTTATATCCGGGTTACACTATATATATATATATATATATATATATATATATATATAATTAATTAATTTTACTAGCTCCGTGCTTTTAGATTATCCTGGCATTTCACATAATCATTTTTATCATTATAATTACAATTAAAATAAATTTAGCAAAATTCAATTAATGTTGTTTATATATCCGGTTGAGCTCTCTAGGGAAAGGTGTTTTTAAAAGCATCTGCTCTTACTGCTATTAAGCATTAGTCTTCAAGTAAATTGAATTGAGTTCTCCGAGCCGCTGACGTATTTCGTATAGAGAAAAACGTTAAATTTCCCTTCCTTTCTACCTTTCGACAATAGCCTAGTAGTAAGATATCTGACTGATGTCAAATCAGTCTCGTTCCGAATCCGGCTTGAAGCAATCGGACGTCTAACCACACTGAAGAGCTGTGATAGAGCGAAACAGTCTGTCTGTGGATGACTGTGTGTGTGTGTGTTTGTGTGTGTGGATTTTATAGTCCCGTGAATGAAATTCGAAGAACAAAACGGTGACAAAATGATAGAAATATTGACAATAAGACTGACAATATTTATTGTATATTAGTAGGCCTTTTGATTAAATTGAAGGACGAAGAGAAACATTTTAAAGTCGGAATTTTCAGACACACCTGTGGGCTTTTTCAACCAGACGAGAAATAAAAAAAGAAGTGGGATTCATTCTTCCATGGAACATTTTTATTGTTTTTTTTTCGTTCATGTGTTGTATTACTGAAAGAAGTTTTTATTTTGGACTCGTAGTTTGCGACGATTAAGTTTGTGGAGGGTTTGTAGAAGGTATTCTGTAGGAAATGGATTCTCTTAGTAAACATAAATCTCCGTTTAATCCTCTCATATGTGATATTACTTTGAAGATGTGTTTTAAATCAAATTTACCCCTTTATCTATGTTTCTTAAATGAAGACACTTAAAGCACGCATCTGATGTTATCAATGCTATGGTCTGGTTGGTTGAAGTGTGCAGCGACAGGAAAATTCTTGTTGTATTTGATCGTTTTTCTATGGTTATTGTAACGAAAACGGAATTTCCGGTTTGGTTGTCCAATATAATTTCCTCTTTTGCATTTGTGGCAGAAAAGTAGGATATACAATTTTCGAACTGTCACAGGTGAAAACCGGTGGTCTGAATACTGAATTGCAAACTTAGCATCGTGTTTTAGAGTACGTGATATTCTCTTCACGAGGTGGTGTTTTATGGATGCCAGATTATGTGAGAAGTGTGTGTAGGTTGTGAGGGTTGACACAGGTTGTATGTTTTTAATTTGTGTGACCGAGTTGTAAATGCTGGAAATCATTTAGTAAAATATTGGGAAAGTTTGTGACTATAGTAATCAACATCAAAATCCATGGGTATTCTGGAATTCTTCTTCTATTTTCATTTACGTTAGAAAGTATTTCTATTTTATTTGGAAGACGTAGTGATTGATTTTGTGATTGATTTTGTGATGTCTTTAAGTGGATAATTTCTATTGAGAAGTAACTGTCCTATATGTTTTGTGACAGATACGTTTTATGCGTAAATAGTGGCTGTAGATTATTGATTTTCTAGATTATTAATGTGAAAGCTATGGAAATTTAGGAATCAATAACCATCTGTGGGTTTGGTGTAAAGTGTATACGAAATATATATATATATATATATATATATATATATATATATATATATATAGATAGATAGATAGATAGATAGATAGATAGATAGATAGATAGAGAGAGAGAGAGAGAGAGAGTTTCTGGCATTTAAATGAAACCAATAAAACACCAATAGTAAAATAGAAATTAATAAAATGACCCATGTCCTTTGTGCATACATGAAAAGTTTCTGAAAAATAAAAATTTATAAATCACTGAAATGAAATAGTGAGTTTCTTGTAGTAATAGCTAATTAAAAAAAATAAACTAACATATTTATATTTGAATAAAATTGTTTATAAATACATAACTAGATCGTAATATATTAATTTTAACATTACCATATATGCACTCAATTAGTAAATGAATTAAATATAATATATTAAGTTGTTACGAATAAAAATATAAATATTAAAAATGTGACTAAATAATATTTTAATGCCCCTTTTGAAAACATCGTAATTGAAATTTATATGAAAATAAAAATTATATAAAAATAAATGCTAAATGTATTTCTATAGAAGCCCTGACGATGTGTTGGAACATTGACACTACCATAAATTTCTACTTGAGAAGTTTGTATCAATAGACAGATATCCCAGCCCCCGCCTTCATTTTACCGACTTGATGGCAACAATACATTAGATACATGAGTTTTTTTTTAAATAAGTTACATCTTAACACCCCCTAAAACCAAAAGCTGGAATTTTCCTTAACCCCAACACCTCAAAATATCAAATTTGTCTGGACGTATAAATTAAGTCAATCAGTTTGAAAAAAACTATTTTTTAGCATCGCATGATAATGGAACAGAACTTTGTATTTTAAATTTAATTTGTATGATTGAATTTAAATTGTTCCAGTTTTGAAACATGAGAATTTCGGTGTTGCGGTGACTATATATTAAAGTAAAATATATATATATATATATATATATATATATATATATATATATATATATATATATGCCGGTTATAATAGCAACATTTTCCAAATCGTGTAACAGCATAAATTGTCTACCCCACAAAAAGTTTATAATCTAAAAAAAAAAATTAAAATAATTGAGTTTCTTTTTGCCACGTTTTCTGATAAAACACAAGACTTATTGATCAATTCTCTTAATTATGTACTTGTAATAGCATGCATAAAATTATACTCAGAAGTGAATTTATGTATTATCTATTGGCACCGTTCGTCGTAAGAATCAGTGAAAAACTCTTTCTGTAAGAAACAGAACAAGTTAAAATCGTTTTGCGTCAGTCTCGCTGTCATTCCAACTGAGAAATATAAACGAAAAAGATCATTCAGGCTTTCAGTAATGGTACCAACATTCAATCTCTGACTTCCATCTTCAAAGTCTATTCAAGAACCACCACAGAACGGTGAATAAGTTTAAAAAACAGGGAACAGTAATGAGGAAAATTGGCTCAGGAGGTCACAACAGGAAGAGGGATCATCATTTCAACATAGAACTAAAGAGATCAATTAGAAAAGATCCAACTCAATCCAGAAGACGTTTGGCACTTGAGTGAGGAGTTTTAATCTATGACAGTCCAAAGAACAGTGAAAAAGCCCTGAAAAGGAAATCGTACGTGAAACTTCTGAGGCACCTTGTTATGTTATCAGGACAGAAGTTTAAAAGGTTAGAGGGCGAAGATCATCTTGAATAATATTGGAAAATTATCCTGCAATACCACACACACACACACACACACACACACACACACACACACACACACACACACACACACATATATATATATATATATATATATATATATATATACATATACATATACATATACATATACATATATAACGTAAATCATTCAAACGAAAAACAAATACTGAAGCTAATTATACAGTATTTGTTTTTCGTTTGAATGATTTATGTTACATAAATTGAATACACACTACATAATTGATATACATATATATATATATATACATATACATATACATATACATATATATATATATATATATATATATATATATGTTTGCAAATTATTTGAATATTTTATAATCCTCTGATGAACCTATCATTTTCGTTTATGATCGATTTCATCAGGATTCTTCTGTTATGCTTGGAGAATAATTATACATTCTAATTGCTCAAAGTAGAATTCACTAGTGGCATAAAATCAAGGAAAATTTCAGTAAAACATCTTTAATTATTTCTAAGATACAACGGTTCAGAGCTTAATCTAACAATGGGACAATTTAGCTTTACACAATGTGAACAATTTTTCTGTTACACCCAGTATATATATATATATATATATATATATATATATATATATATATATATATATATATATATATAGTCAAACCTAATGAGCCAGACAAACCTACAACGGTTTCACTTAGGCAGGTCGTCAGAGCCAGCTGACCCTGACGATCTGCCTAAGTGAAATCGTGGTAGGTTTGTCTGGCTCATTAGGTTTGACTAGTTTTGCTCTACGTTTTTATCGAGCTCTTTAGTTAGTTGTTTACTCGTATCGGTTTTTTTTCTTTGGGCCTTGAACCTGTATCTGTGCGATTATTTTCGACAGGCTTTCATGTTCCTTTTTCTTTCGTTTTTAAAATCTTTTTTCCCTTCGAGATTGATTTGGCTATTGTTAAATCAAGAATTCGAAGGTTTTTCGACACGAGCATCGTCACCTATATATATATATATATATATATATATATATATATATATATATATATATATATATATATATATACATATATATATATATATATATATATATACATATATATATATATATATATATATATATATATATATATATATATATATATATATATATATATACATATATATATATATACGACAGACGAAGTACTGCGCTGAAACATTTTATTTAATTTTTTTGTGTTCGAACGAGTGTTATTTTTTTCTGGACACAGAATATGTAGAAAAGTTGAGACAGTTTTTACATATTCTGCGTCCAGAAAAGAAAACACTTCTACGAACACAAGCAAAATTAAATAAAAAGCATAATCCCCTATCGTCTTTAATGAAACGTGTATACATAGTAATCCCCACACAGAGTGTTTCGCTGTTTCATAGCTCATCAGTGTGGACAGACATCCGATTGCCTCGAGCCAGGATCGAAGCTCGACTGATTTACAAATTCGCTCCTACCCTCTAAAGTGCACAAACGAATTTTTATTTTTCGGAGGCGTATATATTGTCATCCAAAGACAGACTGTCTTGGTGTATCACAGCTCATCGATGTGGCTAGACATCCGATTGTCTCAAGCTAAAATGGAAGCCCGACTAATTTATAAATTCGGTCTTACCCTCTAAAGTTCTCGACCGCTTTTTTATTTTCCGGGGGGTGTACACACGCACACACACACACACACACACACACACACACACACACACACACACACACACACACACACATATATATATATATATATATATATATGTATGTATGTATGTGTGCAAATATGTAGAAAAATAGGAAAGAACAATTTAGGTAAATAATCCAGGGTTCTTCATTATTTTCGTTTTTATTTAAAAAAAACAGTGCCCCATACTGCAGTAGAGCTTAAATTATAATTAATTTTAAACATGAGAACTTTTATGTAGCGAAGGAATCTTATTTTTTCAAAAATGATCATATATATATATATATATATATATATATATATATATATATATATATATATTATAATTTTATCATATAGACAAAACCATTTTACTCACTACAAAGATGCAACTTGGTTTCAGTGCATTTCAACTGCACATCGACGGGTGATGGTCGAAAATGGTTATGAACAATCCTGCTTGTAGGCAAGCCGCATGCGAAACGTCACTTCCTTTTTTCCATTTGTTTGAGAAGAAAAATATACATACAAAAAATATATATAAGTATCTGAATGAAACAATAGTGGTTGTTGATAGCAGTTTGGTGATGGATAGACCGGGTGTTTAATGTTGATTGGTCTGTGGAAATTCTTTCGCTGATAAACATCGGTCAAGAGTTTAGGCACATCATTTCACAAGCGTCCGAAGATTGAGAGTTAGGGGAGAGAAGATAGAGATAGGGGATAATATTACATTTGAGTAGGTAAAAATTGTAGAGTTAGCTTTAGTAATAATTGGGAATGTTATTTTTCGGTTTTTCTATAAGATGTCTAAAGTTGAATTGCCTTTATTTATGTTGGGCTTATCACTATTTATTTTGTAATCAATGAATGTGTTTTGTGGATTAAAATTTAGGAGTGGTGATCTACTCTAAGAAAAAAAAAAGGGATGCTAATATAACCTTTTATAATCAACTTTTTGGAATATTCCTAGATCCTAGATCGTAGAGTGTGTAGAATAAGTATGGATGTAAAACGATTTAAATGAAATGATTACCTGTAATATATATGGAAAAAAAAAGAAACGAAAAAAACGAACACAGGTTAAAAGTGCTTGAAATCTAGCGTTTTTTGCTCGGAAAATAGTATGTTTAGTCTTTTTATCATATTTACGTACAATCTGTACCTGATATTGAGTATTCTACCTATAAATATAACATACCTTTAAAATATATTTTTATCGTATATATATATATATATATATATATATATATATATATATATATATATATATATATATATATATATATAGTTGTATATTTAGGCAGCAATCCTTCTTTTATGCAAGTTTCATTAAAAACGACAGACAAGGTACTACGGTTAAGTTTTTTATTTAATCTTTCTTGTGTACGAACAAGAGCTTTCTTTGCTGGACAAAGGGTGTGTAAGAACTGTCCAAATGTTTTATTTTTCCGAGAGCTTTCGGCTATACCTTTAGCCATTATCAAGGATGATTTGATTTTCCTGTTTAATTGAGTATGTGCATTATGTGTATGTCTTAGTGTGTAGTAGTGGTGTTTTAATTTCCAAATACGGTTAGAACGTTGTGGATTTGTTCGTAATTAATATTGTTGAGGGTAGGCTTTTTCTTTTTTATTATTAAAGCCTCCATTATTTTAAACCTTTTTTTACAGGTGGAAGCAATTAATATATTTGTGTTTTCTACTAGTATATTTCTAATGGAGTCTGGTAAATTTTTGTGTGTGTTTAAATGGGTTCTAATGGAGCTGTGATTGGATAGGTGTAACGTAAGACGTCTAGATAAGCATGTGGTTGTGTAACCGATGTAATTATTTATGAGTCCGGTTTCGTTAGGAACGCAGTTCTTCAAGGGGCATTTGAACTCGTAAATAATGTTTGTTCTTTGCAATTTTGACTTATCAGGCGTGTTGTTATTTTTTAGGATGAGGTTAGCTGTCTTAAATTTTTTATAATAGATAATTAATTTGATTTTTTTATTTGAGTCGATTGGGGTGGTGTATTTCTTTATAATATGTCTTAGTGAGCATTCATCTTGTTTGTAATTCAAGTGCATTTGGTTTTTGTAATAAATGTGTATGTGATTTTTGACTGTGTGTTCACTCTCATTATTACTTACTTTAAGGAGAAATAGTCTAATTTGTTGGTCTATAAGATAATTGGGGAAGCCGTTGTTGATTAGGGTTTGTTTTACGTTATTAATTTCTTTGAGGAAGAGTAGTCTAGAGGATGAATTTTGGTGTGATCTTTCTAGAAAGTTTTTTATTACAGCTATTTTATACCTAAGTGGACATTCGCTTTTAAAGTTTAGGTGACAAGAGTTCTTGCTGGTGGTTTTTTTGTATAAGGATGTAATGAAAGTGTTGTTGCTGTATTCAACTAGGACATCTAGGAATGGAAGTGTTTTTCTGGCTAACGTTCACCACAACGTTCTAACCGTATTTGGTAATTAAAACACCACTACTACACACTAAGACATACACATAATGCACACACTCAATTAAGCTGAAAAATCAAATCATCCTTGATAATGGCTAAAGATATAGCCGAAAGCGCTCGGAAAAATAAAACATTTGGACAGTTCTTCACACCCTTTGTCCAGCAAAGTAAACTCTTGTTCGTACACAAAAAAAAATTAAATAAAAAACTTAACCGTAGTACCTTGTCTGTCATTTTTAATGAAACTTGCATATATATATATATATATATATATATATATATATATATATATATATATATATATATACAGAGAGAGAGATATAGAGAGAGAGTGAAAGAAAGTGAGAGACAGACAGAGAGACAGAGAAAGAGACATGGTGAGAGAATCATACATACATAATACATGAATTCAGTCCTGAGTATAATTTTATGCATACGATTACAAGTACATTATTAAGAGAGTTGATCAATAAGTCTAGTGTTTGTAAAATCACGAAAACAAACGAAACGTTGTTGAAATATCGCATTTTGTGCTCCAAAAGTAGTGTTTTAGATTCTTTACTTTTATATTTACAGACGCTCTATCAATAATATTGAGACCATAAATATAGCATACCGTAAAACTATATTTCTGTCATATATATATATATATATATATATATATATATATATATATATATATATATATATATATTGATAATATTAGTGGTAAATATCCACATACATATGCAATCATATATATATATATATATATATATATATATATATATATATATATATATATATATATATTAAAAACGACTGACAAGGTGCTTTTATTTAGTTTTTTATATAATTTCTCGTGCGATCTAATAAAGTTTTTCTTTTCAGAGGATAAATTATATAAAAATTGTCCGAATGTTCTTTTTATCGGAGCGCTTTCGGCTATACATTTAGCCATTTTCAAGGATTATATTTCAACTGTTAGAATTAGAAATAGTTTGTTACGTGTTTGTTTTATAAAGTGATTCATTTTTTGTTTCAAAACACGGTCAAGATATTATGTCCATGTTCAAAGTTAATATTATTAAGTGTTGGTTTGTTTATTTTTATTAGTAAGGCTTCCATTATTTTTAGCCTTTTTTTGCAAGTGGATGATGCTATTATATTAGTGTTGTCGACAAGTATATTCCGAATAGTGTCCGGTAGGTCTCCATGAATATTTAAATGAGATCTAATTGAGCTATTGTCAGAAAGGTGTACAGTTAATCTGCGTGTTAAACGATTTGTAGTGTGGCCTATATAATTATTTACGAATGTTGATTCTTGAGGAATACAATTCTTTAATGGACATTTTAATTCGTAAATAATGTTTGCTCTATTTAATTTTGTTCTAGGAGGTGAATTATTATTTTTAACTATAAGGTTACAAGTTTTAAATTTTTGATAATAAATAATTAATCTAATTTTTTTTGCTATTATCAACTGGTGCTATGCATTTTTTTATAATGTTATTCATTCTGCATTCGGACAATTTTTATATAATTTATCCTCTGAAAAGAAAAACTTTATTAGATCGCACGAGAAATTATATAAAAAACTAAATAAAAGCACCTTGTCAGTCGTTTTTAATGAAATGTGCTTGAAAGAAGGATTGCTGCCTAAATACACAAATATATATATATATTGATAATATTAGTGGTAAATATCCACATACATATGCAATCATATATGTAAAATATATAAATATATATACATACATACATACACATATATATATATATGTATAAAAAAATAATTCCAAGAGGATAGAATCCAGGTAGAACTCAATGTCCAGGACAGAGTAAGGATATAATAAAAAGGCTTAAACACTAATATTCCATGGTCATAATTTGTTCCATTGGAATCGTAAATACGAACCATTTCATCAGACCTACAAATTCAAAAAGAAAATAGAAAAAACAACTCCGGGATTAAAAAATAAAATTTAGTGAGAGTGTATGTATGAGAGTGTGGGACGAATGCTAGAGTAAATGAAAGCTATAGGGAGGGGTAACAGACGAGGGAAGGACAGGAAGGTCTAAAGATGAAGGGGGGATTAAAATGTAACAGTAAGAAGTTTTAAAGAGGGGAGTCAAAAACGGTTTAAGTGAGAGAAATATGAATATTTTCAAATGTCTAATACATTAAAGATACACCGGAAAAGAATATATACATTTTGTGGTGAGATACACACTACACACACACACACACACACACACACACACACACACACACACACACACACACACACACATATGTGTGTGTGTGTGTGTTTGTGTGTGTATATATATATATGTGTGTGTGCGTGTGTGTGTGTGCGTGTGTGTGTGCATATTCACATGAAATGGTGTGTTTGTAGATTCATTAAGTATGCATTCTTGGGTAGCAGGTCTTGGGAAATGCAGATGGCAGATCCCATCCCTCTCCAAGTCAAGCCACCCTGGATATATTCCATAAAATCATCCTTATGTTTTTTTCACAGATAAGTGACTCTGCCACACTAGTTGTGAGGTTTTTTTTTGTTTTTGGTTACACGTCAGTTTTTTTTTTAACGTACGTGGATGATCAAGATTTATTTAAAATGAAAAATACAATAATACACTTTTATTTTTTAAGTTATCATTACTTTCTTATTTGGAAGTTTTCTTCACCGATTTAATTAAATAAAATATCGTGATTCACTTGGCTGAATGATGCTCTTTGTAAATATTTGCCATTTTTATGACAGATTACATTTCGGGAAGTCGTAAGTGATAGGAGATGTGACCATCTCTATTTTGTAAGTGTTCTTTGAAAACTAATACGATACCACGTAGAAAAACACCAACTTTGACTCTACGTCTTCTTGGATTCGCGTATTCCACTGAGATACAACGGATGGACTATAATGAATAAATTGTTAGATCAAATGATAGGAAAGTTGGCTCACTGTGTCGTGTCAGTAAAATTTTCTCGTCAGAATCCATCATGCGCATTTAAAAATCTACAATTCGATCCTGCATTGAATATTGCTGCCATATTTTTTCTGAACCTCCTGCTTTATATCTCGAGATTCTTGGTAAAATTCAAAGAAAGTTCTGAAATGTAATCTATACTGACCTGGAGTCTCGAATTCAGTTGATTTCTCACCGATGCGACATGACTTTTCTCTGTCTTTTCTACAATTATTTGCATGGCAACTGTTCTGAGAAGCTTTTTAAAAGCGTACCTCTACTACGTGAATTTGCGCGTGCTACTTGATTGGCAAGTAGGTCTTTTTCCGTACTTCTCACGTGTGGAACTCCCTTCCGATTTCTACCTTCTCTGCCGCTTACAATTTTCAAATATTTAAATGCAAAATCAGTCGCCATCTTCTGTTTTCCTGAATTTGTTCTTTTATTGTCGTTTCTTCACTTCTCATCTCTAAAGCATTCTCACTCTATTTTACTTCCTGTAAACCACTGCATCCTAGTGACATTATCGTCTTGTTTGGGGTGAAACGATAAACAAAAAGACCAGGCAAATACGCAGAATAAGGTAGCAAGAAGCGGACAGAAGAGCGGAAATTACAGCGACGGCTAGATGCAGGCAGATGGAAAATCCCCTGCAACAAAGGGTAGTAGCAGCAAGGCTGAGACTGCCCAACTCTGACAAACAAGTCAATAGGCTCTGTAGCAATGAATGGAGGGTATTCACACGGGCTGAAGGAGGTGATTATGCAGAAACGGCAGACAAGGCATGCAAGAAACCGCAGAGATGACCACACGTGCCTCTATTACGATCAAATTCGATTTCACATTGCATCTATCTGAAAAAGTAAAACAAATTACAATAGATAACAACCTTCTGATGTTACGAGGAAATTTATTATAGTTATGTCACTCACCCTGGTAGCAATTCTCTGAAGGCTAGAAACTTTCAAGCTATGAAATGGAGATTAAGACAAAATATGTTATCATAAAGTATTCCGATCTTTACAAATTTCTAACATTTGTTTAACCATGTTTGCAAGAGAAACGGATGACCGACATTAATACTTTAAAAGCATCTGTAGACCCATCATTCTGTTTTCATAGACCCTTTTTTTTGTTGCTGACAGCACCAGAATAACCTTTTGTGAAACCTTTAACTGCGTATACCTGCAAAGTTTAAAGGCAATGGAAATCTTCTCGTCAGGCCTCAGAAGGAAATATTTTTACTCAGTTTAACGTAATCTCAGATCGTCAAGGAACAAAGGAAGACATACCGTAGTTTCACTTAGATCAAATCCACAAAACATATGACTTAATTCAGAGCTTTCATTATGCATATGAAAAATCATATCTAGGGATTGTGATATTCTGTTTGGTTCTTTTTGTTTAGCGGCATGTCAACACTTATATAATTTATATAATTTGCAGATAAATCTCTTTCTGGTAATTTTACTATAAAAATGTATTTTTATATTTTATTGATTGTCATTTTGCGATAAAAATGTGTCACTTTTGGTCATTGTTTATAAATACATTACTGGCAATTTTCACCACACGTGAAACACCAAACAAAAATCAAAATACTATTTTCCCATAGATGGGACCCTAACAGGTACTACCACCTTTGGTCAGGGTGGATCTGGTAACAACAGCAACTGAGAGGTGGTTACGTGCTTCCCAAACCCACGATATGGATCGTAAGACTGTGTAGTTGCAGTCAGTTAAACATTTAGTCTAGTTTGTCAAGGGGAGGAACCTAGGGAGTAGATGCTGGTTCTTTAAATGACTACTTTAAAATTTATCCTTAAATTTTAGCGATTTACATGAACTTGAACCCAGACCTCTGGCATTAGCGGAAGTATCTCAATCTTAAAGCGAGTCGCGAGAGTTATTTCGAAAAAAATGTATAGTCATCCAGAAGGTGACATTATGAAAGCAAATGAGTACTGAACATAGAAAACTAACAGAATATTTAGTGAGAAGAGCTTGCAAAATATTAAATAAAAAATGCTCCTCTATGAGACATTTTGTTTTTATTTCCCGTTTTTTTTTTTTTGGCAGATAATTTTTACGAATTTTCCTGTCATTTTCCCTTTCTCCAGTTTGGGCAGTGATGTGGCGCTTTTTGTTGTATTCTTTTTTCCCTCCAGATTAGGATGCTGTCATGTCACTAAAATCCATTTCCTCAAGCAACAATGGAAAATTGCGTTCATTTTTCTCTCCCAAACTTTGTCTAAAATGATTCGCATTTATTTTTACACGTAGATACAAAAGCATTATACAGCTGTTTTTTGTTTTGTTTTCGTTTTTACTCCCTTGAGTTGTTTTTCTACATACTTACATCGTTATTCTTATCAATAAATATATATATTAAATAACATACACCTATATAAAAGTTTTATATTGCGCCTCCGTGCAGTTTTGGCATTGTTCATGACTACCGATTTTCATTTTCCCCAACGCATCAGGCCTACGATTAAATCACGTAGAAAATACCGGTTCTCGTTACCGAAGTTAAGCAGCGTCTAGCCCGGTAGGTACATGCGGGACTGGTTGAGAACATCGGTTACTGTAAGCAACCTACTACATGGTTTCGACTTTAAATAACCCAAAGAGTGTTGATAAGCCGTAAAAGACAATTCAATAAATGACTCAGTTAAAAACAGCTACTCCAGATACTGTGCGCCCAGGGCTGATTCATTGCGACACATGCGGATCCAATGATCAATTGTAAAAAGTGTTTTTTTTCGAACTCGAAGGACAACCATGAGGTTCGATCGATCGAACTAACTAACTAACTAACTAACTAACTATCTATCTATCTATCTATCTATCTATCTATCTATCTATCTATCTATCTATCTATCTCTCTAATTTTATACAGTTCTATCTCCTTCTATACATAGCTATCTGTCTATCTATCTGATTTTAAACAAAAATATCTATCTATCTATCTATCTATCTATCTATCTATCTATCTATCTATCTGATTTTATACAGATCTGTCTGTATAAAATCTGTATAATATCTGTATAAAATGATTTTAGACCTGTCTATCTATCTGATTTTATATAGATCTATCTATCTATCTATCTATCTATCTATCTATCTATCTATCTATCTACTTATCTATCTGAGTCTGTTCAGGACTCGCTAGCTCATTCTGTTCAGATCTATCTATCTATCTATCTCTCTCTCTCTCTATATATATATATATTCATATATCTATCTATCTAGCTAGCAGGGTGGGCTGAAAAGTTCATTGGCTGACTATATAGGTGTGATGCTAGAGTTGTGAAAATTTCAAGCATTAATTTTATGGCTTCTTATTAATTGCATTCTTTCTTTCCCTGTAGTCCTTTTGAAGATCGTCCATAAACAGAATACCCGTTTGCTTCCCAAAAACTGAGACCATCACACCCCTCCCTTCACTCGATGTTTCCTCTTCATGAATTGTCTTTTACTCTCTGGATTAAATTGATAAACACAACACTTATCTTGGGTTAGAAAACGTTGAATCTGTTTCAAGTAATGTGAGATTTTCCCGTGATCTGATCAGCTTGTGGGCTTTTGATCAGGAGTCAGGGCACGTGGAACCCAATCGAGCAGAAATCTTCGTCATGCCAAGTACATTGTGTAGAATATTCTCAATATCTCACCGGATAGGCTAAGAGCATTGCCTATTTTATTTAGTTGTGGTGCACACTATCTCTTTGCCTGTCTGCCTATCTATCTATCTATCTATCTATCTATCTATCTATCTATCTATCTATCTATCTATCTATCTATCGCGGTCATTTCCTAGATCTACGATATACGCAACCATAAATAAATCTAATTTATTTAAGTAAATAATAATATTAATAATAATAAAAAGATATATATTTTTTACTGTTTAGCCTTTTACGTAGCTCTTGGTAGGGACCGAAACTTGCATTAAATCTAAAACACATTTCAAAATTCAAGTCATACATTTCTGCAATGTCAATGGTGGCGTAAATTTGAAGGTCATTTTTCGAGGCCCAGCAACGTTTAAAATGTTTTTCTCGTATAAATTTAAGTTAAGTAATTCTTTCGCTTTACGCCATTTCAGTTTACAATATGTTGAAAGCATTACATTCGGATGGCAGAGTAAACCACTATATGTTTGCTTCTCGCTTCTGTCTCAATAAATAATTTAATGTGAGATTGATGTTTTGTTTAAATTTCTTAGAAAGATTTGTTTGGGCTACAATTTTTTTCTTCAGTACATTATCGAATGCTCTTAACAATTTCGGAGAAAAGCTTTCCTAAAACCTGGAATACATTTGCATTTTTTGCGAAACTGGTTTTAAATATTGATGCTCCATAAGTATAACACATCACCAATATTATGCATCTACCCTTCTTTTTTTTATCTATCGTTATACCGTATCTAGGTAAACTTCTTCAATATTAGTCTACATGTATCAGTCTCTACGCGCGATCATTGTTCTCCTCAGCTTCTTGTCTTCATTTTTTTTCAGTCATGCTTATTTCTTTAAAACTTCCCCGCCTCTTCGTCTTTACTTGATCCTCTGCGTCCTCTGCATTCAATGATCCCCGTGTCAGCTAAATTTTCAATACTTTCTTTCCTAAATTTGCATATAGTAATTTAAAAAAAAAAAGGGAGTCAATCGAGAATCAATGATTATCCAACCTAGCACAACTAGGTGCCTTGCTCAGGTTGGTGTGGTTGCAATGGTTTGCGATGAGCCGCTGCAACCCTCTCTTCCTACTCCTACAATCCCAGGGGATACAAGTGTGTGACGTCTGGGGAGAGAACAGAGATGCCAGATAATATCAGATAGTACGTCGAGTTCCTTGCTTCGGATTTCCCCAGCTCGTTTGAGTCCAGTTTTCTTGCTTCTACGCCGGTAGCCACGCAAGGATATAGAATATAGTCTGCTCTAGAGGAGGGAAAAATGGATTCATACCTTTTCGAAGTATATTAGAACGCAAGTGAGTGTAATGAATTCGACCAGAATTCGAACTGTGGTCTCTGATTCTGCAATTCGAGCCGCGATCCATTATCCACGATGGTCATAATTAAATTTATATATTCGCTTATTCTTGTGCCGTAATATTTATTTATATATCTATCTTTCTCTTTGTCTATCTTGGTCTATCCATGTCTATCTGTCTCTCTTGGTCTCTTCATATCTATCTATCTATCTATCTGTCTATCTTGGTCTCTCCATGTCTATCTGTCTCTCTTGGTCTCTTCATATCTATCTATCTATCTATCTATCTGTCTGTCTATCTTGGTCTATCCATGTCTATCTGTCTCTCTTGGTCTCTTCATATCTATCTATCTATCTATCTATCTATCTATCTATCTATCTATCTATCTATCTATCTATCTGTCTGTCTATCTTGGTCTATCCATGTCTATCTGTCTCTCTTGGTCTCTTCATATCTATCTATCTATCTATCTGTCTATCTTGGTCTATCCATGTCTATCTGTCTCTCTTGGTCTCTTCATATCTATCTATCTATATATCTATCTATCTGTCTATCTATCTGTCTGTCTATCTTGGTCTATCCATGTCTATCTGTCTCTCTTGGTCTCTTCATATCTATCTATCTATCTATCTATCTATCTATCTATCTATCTGTCTATCTTGGTCTATCCATGTCTATCTGTCTCTCTTGGTCTCTTCATATCTATCTATCTATCACACATTAGATATCTGAATTTTTATAACTGAATTATTGGGAAAACGTGATATTTTAGCATAAACATTTCTGCGACAAGGTTCCTCGTCATTTCCCCGGCGACGAAACGTAAAAATATTTCTAGTCGATTGGATTAGTTTACAAGAATCGGGTTTATGTATATTTTTGGTTTTTTGTTAGGTTCTTTTGGATAAGCCATTTGAAATCTTTGTCTGCAGAGGTGAGTACTGGTGAGGCATGGAACCCATCGGGACCAGAAAGAGAACAGATATTACACTTTCACCGCATCCCAAAGGTTGTATCTAAGCAGTCATTGTTTACGCCTGCTTTTAATATAATATGGTCTTTCATATGGACATCATAAATGACACTAGACTCGTTAAGAAATATCTATAGAGTCAGCTGTATACAGCCGTTTTGCTAAGATCAATGATTAAAAATGGCTTCGAGCGATTGAAGCCAGTAGGTCTTAGCGCAGAGTCTCGTAGAATGGCGCTACACAATCACAATAAGCTATGTGAAGTAACAGAAGCCACATCACTTGAGAACTTAAAACGGCAGGAAGAATTAAAACAGATATTGCTTGTAATTAATAACTAGCTTAAAATCTGCCCAATCAGGCGGCAATGAAGCATTTCTTGCGGAAGGCTTTTGATTGGGCCTTCGGCTTATTTAGGAGTTTAAGAGTCCCTAAGCCTTTGCATATTCTCAACATTGATCTTGCTTTTCATTTCTACAGGACTTTCTTTACCTCGTTGCAGCCTTGGATCTTCTGATTGCAATCTGGTCCTCTTTCGCGGTGATTTCGTTTTGCGAGGCATACGGATGCGATATGCGATAAGTAACAATAAACTACAGAAGAACCCAAAATTGATCGCTGCATTTAAGTATTGTATTAATATTTAAGCATACCTTTTAAAAGTTCAACGATAAATCTTCTGCCGCCACTTAATGTAAAGAAAATTTGATGTGCGTAGGTCCTTACTTTCCATAAAAACAATCATTTTTCTTTCATGGGTGACTTTCGTAATTAATTTCAATTATTCCCAAATTTATTTCCAAGTCAGGAAAATTGTTATCGTACAAAAAATCCGTCGCAAAATATCCCGTAAAAATCACCGAACACATTCGCAGTAATGAAAACTTAGGAATCCAAAATTTCAGGATTGCGGGTTCGAATCTTAGCCGGAATGTTTTTAATTTGCTCACGGATTCCAAAATTGTATATGATGAGGTACGGGCTCTAGGAGTAAAGCTGGAAATGTGTGACACACTGACACCCTGACATTCCCATTTATTAATATAAAAGAAATAGGTAGTGTTTCTCAACCTAACATGTTTCACTTTTATTAAAGCTTCGTCAGAGATTAAGACGTTATTGTTCAGATGTTTGAGAGACCCTAAGTCTTTGCATATTCTCATCATTGGACACTCTCCTAGATGCATTTAAGTATTGTATTAATATTTAAGCTTACCTTTTAAAAGTTCAACGATAAATCTTCTACTGCCACTTAATTTAAAGATAATTTGATGTGCGTAGGTCCTTACGTTCTGTACAAACATTTATTATTATTTCATGCGTGTCTTTCCATGGATTCCGCAATTAATTTAGATTATACCCAAGTTTATTTCTAAGTTATAAAAATTGTTATCGTACAAAAATTTTGTCGCAAAAATTACGTAAAAATTGGCCGAAAACAATCGCAGTAATTATACCTTGGTAATACAATATTTCAGGATTGCGGGTCCGGATCCAGACAGGATTGCTTTTAATTTGCTCACGGAATTAGCCTGGTTCCAAAATGGTATGATATTTTGGGCTACGCCCTCTAGGGGAAAATTTGAAAAAGTCTGACCCACCGATACTCCGATATTCGCATTTATTTATATAGATAATGATGTTGATGCTTCACACTACGTCAAACAAAAGATTAAGAAGGAAGGCGCGATGACCTTGCAACGTTAAATCTGTGGTAAAGAGGGTGCCGGTTTCTTTTTCCGATAAAATATTTAAAATAATTTGTTCGGATATGTCATTTCAGTCATTTTTAGCATAACGATGATTTAGATCTGTGTTTCCCAACCTCTTCTCAACCAGCGCCCCCTTTTGGCAAAAACTTTTCGTAAACGCCGCTACTCTCAAATTAAATTTCGAATATCATACTGAATACATCTTTCATAGCAAGATAATATTAAGGTATTAGTGCAAAATAATTTTAATATTGTTTACATTTCTATTATAAATACTACTGATTAAAATCCTGAAAAAAAAACCCAAAAATCTTTTACTTGATAGCTAATTTCAATGTTTTGAATGCGATAGTTGACTTTGGTGCTTACCGGCTAAGGCTCTTACTCTAAGTCCCATGCTTCTTTTTTTTTTAAGCATTCAACCCCAAGCAATGCGGGAAGCCACCAGTACGCAAGGGGTTACAGAGAGCTGGATCGAGAGTAAAGAGGAGTGATAGAGGAAAGTATGAAGAGAAGTTTGGGGGATAGATCAGGACATCTGGAGACGTCGATTAACATTACATTTGAATAGTTGGAGATTATAGCTATCAGGAAAACAAGAAATGGGGAGCGAGTTCCACGGGCAAGAAGTGCGAGACATGAAGCTATTGGAGTAGAAGAGACGGCTACATTTAACAGTTTCGACAGTGAAAGGGTGAGAGCGAGATGCCAGCCTAGCTGAACGCTTAAATTCATAAAGTCTGGGTACCAGCGAAAGCAGTTTATCGGAGCATTTACCGTGAAAGTATTTGTAAAAAAGACAAAGGCAGGGAACGGCACGTCTGTGAGAGAGCGTCTGCAGACGAGATGCCAGATCAGGGCCAATTACATTGCACATCCGCCTTTGGGTTTTTAATCGTAAATCACGTTGTTTTGTGATTTGCATGTGGTTCCTTTGTTTAGTAAGAAGCTCTGTAACTGCGTTGAAAATATTCAATCATATAGGACGATTAAAAAGCAATGAAGAAAAGTTTGATAGCTTACCACAACACGTTCAGAAATTTCCTTTTGTGGCCAATATTGAATAATTTTTGAAAATCTGAAAAAAATGGATACATGCCGACTGCCACCTGATTATGTTCACCCACCAAATGAAATTAAAAACAAACTCCCAATGCCCCCTTTTCAACAAAACAGAGCCCACAAGGAAACACCGATTTAGATATTTCTCTTCTCTTTATATTTGCAATATATATATATATATATATATATATATATATATATATATATATATATATATATATATTCGATTCTAGCTAGAGGCAACCGGACGTCTAGCCACACTGATGAGCTGTGAAACAGCGAAACAGTGTCTGTGAATGACAAAAATATTGGCTCCTGAAAAAATTAATTTCGGTTGAGCTGTTTGGTTCTAAATCTAAAAATAAACACGCTAAAAATTCACCTTCATCCCTGCCGTGAGGCGACGGCTTAGTGGTAGAAGTTCCGACCTAGTTTCGATCCTAGCTAGAGGCAACCGGACGTCTAGCCACACTGATGACCTGCGAAACAGTCTGTCTGTGGATGACAAATATATATATGTATGTATATATATATATATATATATATATATATATATATATGGTAATACAAAAGTAGGTATACAATAAAAAATACATCCTTCAAACATTTCCAGAAAAAGAAATCCTGAGATCCAGCGGAATTTCTGTATACCTACTTTTTCGGTGTGTGTGTGTATATATATATATATATATATGAATAGGAATAAAAGAGACTAGAGAAAAAAAATCTATACTTCGTCGGCGCGTTTCGTCATCTGACGGACTTTATCAAGGCAAATGTATTTGTCTTCATGAAGTCTGTGAGAAGAGAAAAAGCTTTGGTTACAGTTATTCCTCTTGCCTTTTTTTATCAATTTTGTTTCTTCTATCGATACACTCCATCTGAAAAGATTTACCTACAAATATGTTTTAATTCCTCTTGCACAAGACCGTGCGTATACGGTTTCTAGATAAAATCGAATTTACTAGACATTAATAAAATTTACTGAATGGCTTACTAACAATTGGAAGGCGACCAGATGTTGAATGCTTGCATGAACTTTGAAATTTTTTGATGATATTCGTCATGGAAATCTTTGTTATTAAAACGATTGCAACATTCAAAGAACTGCCGAACAATTAATCTCAACATTTTTTTTTCACTTATCGAGTTAATATGACGTTAGTGAATATAAATGTAGCTGAAGACTCTAGCAGCTGTGATTCTCATAATAAATCGATGTTGAGCCTCTATTTCTAGGCAGTTAGCAATTACATGACTACAAAGAAAATAAGTAAGAAACACAACGGGCTTGACATCAAACGTGACAGGAGAAATAGGAATAGAAATTAGAACAGCATTCTCTAAATTCATCACGAAAGAAAATACAATATTTTGGTGCTGTTCTTCGTCTTTAAACAAGTATACATTCATAATGATGATTTAGATCATTTTCTCGCCACTATATATATATATATATATATATATATATATATATATATATATATATATATATATATATATATATATATATATATATATATATATAGTCATCAACAGCTCTTCAGTGTGGCTAGACGATCCATTTCTTCAAGCCTGTTTCAAAACCCGACCGAATTGGCATCAGTCAAAGATTCTACACTTAGGCTATCGTCGCACGTCACATATATATATATATATATATATATATATATATATATATATATATATATATATATATATATATTATTAATTAGATTTAATACTTATTTCTGTATATATATATATATATATATATATATATATATATATATATATATATATATATATATATATATATATTATTTATTTATATATATATATATTATAAATTAGCTCATTTAAAATATGATTCTTTCGCTACACAGGAATTACCATGTTTCAAAAACCGAAGCTAAAAATTTCAAATTTTATAATTAAATTAAAAGTATTAGTTCTGTTTCATCTTCACGAGAATTTTGTAATTAATATATATATATATATATGTATATATATTTGAATTTATGTATAAATATACATATATATATATATATATATAGTTAATTAGATTTAATACTTGTTTCTCTCTCTCTCTATATATATATATGTGTATATATATATATATATATATATATATATATATATATATATATATATATATATAGTATATATATATGGGTAAATGAAAACTTGGATGAGTTCCACCACGGAATTTGTGGTAGAGGGGCGCTATAAATTCTTCACGTCCCGTTCGTACAGACGCTTGCCTGATAACGTAACTGTCCGGGTTTCAAACCTCGGTAGTGGATGCGTACTGCTGATTAGTCCCAAATAAAGAATGAAACGGCCGTCCAGTGCTTTCTGCATTCCTTTGTAGTTTCTTCTCGACTCGATGAATTACTAAATTATATATATATATATATATATATATATATATATATATATATATATATATATATGGAATAGACTAAAACCAGTTAGATTTTGAAGAAGACCTTCATTGCACATATTTCAGTACTTCATTTTTCACATCAAACATTTAGTATATATATAAATATATATATATATATATATATATATTGGACAATAAAAAATATTAAAAATTTAAAATCTTCTGACACACTGGGTTGTATATTAATATTCTTTTGTTTTTATTATTATTTCATTTAGATTCCTCGACTAGTTTCGGGCAACATGGCCATCATCAGGAGAAAGAAAAATTCTGCTTGAATGTTTTGATGGAGAAAATTAACTTTTGTCTGTAGTCTTCATTTGATTTTTGATTTTTTTAACATGAATTTTGGTCAGTCCTTGTGTTGGCCAAACAGTCACTTTTAAGTTGTTATTTAAGATAAGAGCTGGAAGGATTTCATGCTGCTCTGAATTCCCTTGGTCAGTTTGACAGTTATATATATATATATATATATATATATATATATATATATATATATATATATATATATATATATATATATATCTTTGAATTTTTCTGACGATCTTCTTGAACGAAACGTTGACAACAGAAAAAGAAATTCTTAATGCGTATTTTAAAATGTCATCTCATCTATTGAAAAAAATTATTTTTTGGGAATAGCTTCTTTTGTATTTTGCGTCTTTCCTTGCAGTAAGTTAAGTATTTGCTTCTTATCATCGTCATTTGTGGTGCTCGGAAATCGTGTACAACTTGTTAGGCTTTTAAATTCACAGATGTCCTACTCCTAGACTGGTTGCCAACAACGGCTAGAGAGCTCAGGATGCCTTGCTATTAAACATAGCTGGTCCGAGAAGAGGTGGATTCATTCAAAATTATTAGGTCATCCCATAAGTTATGTCAGAATTTTAACATTTTGTTAAAATGAACGAAATTTAAAGAATATTTTATAATGTCTAATGGAGCTGAACATTATTTTTATGTTTAGATGCATTTAAACTGATCAAATTTTATTTCAGAGAACAATAAAATTAAATTTTGTTTGATTAAAACCCTGCTAATGTGGAAGTACCCAAGAATCATTTGAGGCACATAATTCTTTATGAGTTCAAGAAAGGAAACTCAACAGCCGAAGCAGCTAGAAACATTCACTCAGTTTATGGAGAGGAATGTGTGAATGAAAGAACTTGCAGAAGATGGTTTGCAAAATTCAGAGGTGGAGATTTCACCCTTGAAGTTGAAAATCGAACCGGATCTCCAGTTGAGTTTGATTAAATGCTTCTTGAAGCAGACCTTGAAGAAAATCCTGCTTTATCAGTTGAGGAATTGGCAGTGGTTCAAACCATACAACTGTTCATCGTCATCTTCAACAACTTGGAAATGTTTCTAAACTTGGAAAATGGGTGCCTCATGAATTGTTTGAAAACAACCTCAAATCCCGAGTTGACATCTGTTCTTCTCTCCATTCTCGCCAACTTTTTTCACCTTTTTTGGATAGAATTGTGACTGGCGACGAAAAATGGTCCTTTAATCAAAATGTTAAGCGTCGTAGACAGTGGCTTGGTAAAGGGGAAGGACCCCAGTCACAGCCGAAAAGGGAATTCCAAGGGCAAAATGGTTTAAATTTAGGGATATATAAAGCCCTTTTTAATAAACATTTACAAATATTTCCATTAGTATCTCGTAAATAAATACAGGCATCGCCTCTTTTAAAAACTAAATTGTTAGCTCTAGTTCCGTCAGCCAACTCTATAAAATGTTTGTCAGTTTCGAAATAGTTTTCGAAATTAATAAATTTTGTTTTATCTGTCATTACATGATTTGTAGTACCCGTATCGACTAGGTAAGAATTATTATTATTGTGTATAGTATCCAACTCGAACGAAAAGGCATATGTTTGCTCATTCGAAAAAGCTTTTACATTTTTACAAAAATCACTCCTTTTATAAAATTGACATTTCGCACGTATATGCCAGACTTTACCACAATTAAAGCAGATGATATTTGATTTTCTATTATTATTATTATTATTATTATTATTATTATTATTATTATTATTATTATTATTATTCCAGCTGTTGTTGTTGTTGTTGTTGTTTTTAGGACCCTTATTTTTAATATCATAATTTCTGGTCTGGTAGGTTGGAGGGATTACTTTTCTGAATTTTTTAAATGACGTCCTTAGCTGCATTACGTTTTTTCCTTGATTTGCTGGGTTGCACATTTTTTCAGTTTCTTCATAACTACGTAATGCGACTTTAAACTCAGTGAAATTTAGACTTTTATCTTTTTGAGTTATGACTTTCGTGAATGGTTTAAATGTCGATGGTAATCCCTTTAAAACCATAGCTATTAACAGCCCATCTGAAATAGCTTCACCTGATATTTTAAGGCATTTGTGACATTCTCAGCCCATATAATATAATCTGTTACGGATTCATTCTCCCGTCTCCTTAACGCAGTTAGTTCAGTATATAAAGCAATAATTTTAGGCTTACCTTTTGGTAAGTAGTGTTCACGCAATATCTGTAGCGCTCGGCGTCCATTGTCCTTGGCTTCTCGCATTATTAAACACAAACTTCTGTCATCCAGGCATTGTATTAATTCAGTGAACACGGTCACATTTCTTTCCATAAAATCATCGTCTTCCTTCTGGTCATCTTGGCAAAAGATGATGTCATGAAGTTTTTGTATTCTAGGGTAGCCTAAGAATTTCGTTTCCCACAAATCATAATTGGATTCATTTCCGTCAAAATACAGTCGTAATCTGCGCTCATAACCACTGTAAAACATGTTTAATGTAGTTTGAATTTAGAAATCTGATGTAGTAAGTAATTTGTTCAATGAAACAGCACCAATGTCTCATAGCAGCTACTCAGGAATTCTTACGGTCTTCGATATCAGAGGTTGGCAGTGGATATTTGGAGAGAGTAGGAAAGCGTAGTTCTTCAAGTCTGACAGGTTAGCAGTAGATATTCCGACAAGAAAAAAAACAAAACAAAATGGCCGCCTTTATACACATCGGATCGAATATTTCAAGTCTTCTGATTGGTTAACCTTCTCTTGGTAAACTATAAAATGAGTCAGCTCATTTTGGTTTGATCACTAGTATAATATGTACACAAAATAACTTAACAAAACTTGGGTGGGAGAAACATTCCTCATCCACCTTATTTTCCTGACCTTGCTCCTTCAGACTACCATTTGTTTTGTAGCTTACAGAATAATTTGGAAGAAACAGCTTTTGTAACACAGGAAGAGGTTAAAACTGACATTTGTGAGTTCTTCGAATCAAAGGCAAAAGAATTTTACAGTAATGGAATTAGTAAGTGTTATGTGAAAGACACCTAGTCTATAGATAATAGACTCTCCCATCTATTATAAGTAGGAGTCAGTAGGAGTCGAATACGAAAAAGTAGTCAGCGACCACAACTCGATTACTCTGCGTAATACTGATTATTACAAGTTCCTAACGTTTTTGTACGTTGAACCTATTTAGGACGAATTTAGTCCAAATACAGTTTCCACTGAGAAAATAACTCTACAACAGTAAGCTTGTTAATAGATGGAAGGATGTCATAGATAATCAGGGAAAATACATTGTTGATTGAATCTGTAATTAAATATAACATTTGGTCACTTGTTTCAAAATTCAAAATTCGGACAGAACTTATGGGATGACCTGATATTTGAAAATTATGCTAATCTCCAGAAGTGAAACTCATTGCACCTCCTACGTGTCACGTTTTCCACTGACATGAAATGGAAGGTTTATAAGGAATCATTTAATAAGCTTGTTGATAGGGAAGACAATTTGTCCCTCCAGAATCTATTGTGCACATTCACAAGTCTACCTTTTTTCTGTGCATCGAATATTGCTTCCACAACTAGTGATCCTTGATAAAATTTTAAAAAAATGCAACTTTATCGGTCTTTATCTGGCATCTGGGCTTCAGTCACTTCTCCTTCGCTGTCACGTAACTTCCCTATTCCTTTTCTGTAAATATTTTCAAGGTTATGATGAGCTTTCTCCTTTGGTATCATGAGTTTACGAATTCATTTTTTAATGCTTCGTTTTATACGGCTTATTAAATGCTGCAGCTTATTAAAGCGACAAGATATTTTTAGATTGTAAAAAGTTTCACTATTTATATTATTGGGACTTTCGTCCTCATCTTTATTGTCATATTTATTACAACATTTCGGACGTTGTACGCTCCGGCCTTATTCAGGTGGTTGGAATGTCAAACAGAAACCTTTATTTCGCTCACTGGGGTAGACTGTTCTAGTTCTACGTGCCATGTCTAATGGATGTCAGTTATCAGTTATCTCCTGTTAATTCCCCTCTCCAAGTTCTCCATTGCCTTAACCAAGTATTGAACTCACACTCTTTGGGTTCATTCATTGGATCTAACGAACGCCTTTATCAAATGTGTCATGTGCTCATGGCGACAAAGATGAGGACAGTAGTCGAATAATGTAAATAGTGTACATAATACCTCATCTCAGAAATATAGACAGATACTGTTAAAAGTTTTTCGAGATTATAATGATTTAGTGATACAAGTGTTACTAATTAGCCCATACACTGGTGGGGATAACCTGGTATTTTCGTATAAGTGAATACAATAAACCCACCTGAAATTGGAACTCAGATCTCCAATTAACTATTCCGATTCATTATCCATTGCACAACCTGCACATCCAAGCTTACAGCAGCTGGTATTCCCAAGCGGAGATTCATCTAGGTACTGACTATGTTCAATGTTGCTTAACTTCGGCAATCGTACGGGAACCTGTGTTTCAACGATATATGGCCATAATCCTTTACAAATTTAAGCGAAGTACTTGATTTGAACTAACGTCTTTTCATTTCACTGTTGAAACTGAGAGGTGTAACCGTAAGTTCTATGCTAACAGTTTCTTCTCCCGGATTTGTAAATCTCTCTTTCGACTTCCCGCTTTCTAATACGATCCGTAAAACATTAAATGCGATATCAATCGTTGTTCTCTATCTTCTTGAATCCTGTTCTTTTATTGTACTTTTTCTTTCACTAACTTTCATCTTAATGGATTTTTACACCCTTGCTTGTTATCAAAGGTTTTATTTCCCGTTCCACTTTTTTCCTATCGGCGAAGACTCCAATACACCGATGACATCCACAACAGAATGGTAATACTACCCCTCAAAAAGAGCTATTTTTGGTCGTAAGTGGTGACACTTAGCCCCTGAAGACGTGATTCTGGTAGATATGTAGCTCCTGATTAAGAGGACATATGAAAGGCAAAACTTCACCTTGTCATTTACATAGGCTTAACGAGAGGTTGAAGAGGCCTGATCCGATCAATCTTGTTCTCACGCCAAGTTAAACATAAAGTGTGTGGATCTTAATTAAAATCTTCAGACACACGGGACTGTATATTAATATTCCTTCGTTTTTATTATTATTTCATTTAGATTTCTCGACTAGTTTCGACCAACGTGGCCATCATCAGGAGATAAAAAAAAAGTCTGCTTGCTGAATTTTGGTCAGTCCTTGCGTTGGTAAACAGTCTCTTTTAAGTTGTTATTTAAGATAAGAGCTGGATGGATTCATGCTGCTCTGAATTTCCTTGGTCATGTATATGTATGCATATATATATATATGTATGCATATATATATATATATATATATATATATATATATATATATATATATATATATATATACATATATATATATATATATATATATATATATATAGCTATATATATATATAGCTATATATATATATGTATATATATATAGCTATATATATATATATAGCTATATATAACGCGCTTCCTACTTTATACGCATTCAATAAACCTCTTGTCTTGAATAGCTCTTTGAGAATATTTAGTGTTTGGAAGTTTTCAAGCTCGTTATCATTATGAATCTAAGATAATAACATCTCCAGGCTGTCGAAATAATTTATACTCAGGAATTAAAATTAATCAGAAATATGGCTAAGAGCTAGACTGTATAGGTTAAAAAAGGATATATCTTTAAAAATAAAACATAATATTAGCACAAAAATGAAAAAACATACAGAAAACACCATTATTAAACAAAACAAATTAAACATACCAAGAAAGAAAATACTGTTGACCATTGAATTTTCTGTGCGTTTCTGAATAAAAAAATATGAAGCAAATAAAAATATTAAGCAAATAAAAATATTAAGCAAATATAATAAACAGTGATTTAGGAATGTAGGCAATTTGGATTCGTTAACCATCCAGTTCTAATCAACTGACAGGATTTCCATCGAAAAGTTCTGAAGGAAATCAGAGTTGTCTCCCATTTTTGAGCAATTGAATGAGACTTGGATGGTCGCTTGCAGGCGGACTTGTGAATTTTTTAATCAATTACTAGATTTGGTGGAGATAGATCTTTGATTAAATAAAAAAGGCAGTGAATCGAAAATCTAAATTATCCAAGAACATTACCGACAAAACTATCACAATTTTCTTCTTTTTTTTTATCAAATAATTTGAATTATTCTAATGCCCCAAGAGGACTATAAAAGTGAAAGGTTTTCGACCGAACCAAAAATGGATTATAAAAAAGTCAGTTTTTTTGATAATTTACACAGATTAGGGAAGTTAGTTGAACCGCGAACGTTTGAACGCCTCGCCTTTTCTTATTGCTTCTCTTAAAATTTGGGATCAATGAAAAGGTTTTTTTTATATATATTTGAGCTGCGAAGAGGCAACAGCAGCGCTGTAGAACAAGAGAAAAAGAAGAGGAAGAAGGAAAAAGAGGAGAAAATGGAAAGGAGAAAGTGAAGCCGAAAATCAGGGTGTATAAAAAAAATACTGACAAGGAGGTGAAAGACAAAAGGATAAGAAAAGGTAAGTCGTGAAAATGTTCGAAAGTTGTTATGAATGTTCAAGGGAATTTAGTGGGTGGGTGGGGACTGTAACTTGAGGGCCACAGAGATTAGGCATAAATGGTGAAAAAGAAATACCTGAAGGATTTTATTCAATAAATAATATTCTGTGTAATTTAGCATTCTTCCTCAAAACGGATTCTGACACAGGCATATACACACATGTACACATACACACACAAACGCACTCGTATATATATATATATATATATATATATATATATATATATATATATATTTGATATATAAAATAATTTAATACATACCTGCATAGATAGATAACAGCATATAGGCATATATAGTTAACTTTATTTTTATATAGGAATTTTAAAGCAGAATTAAGCCAAGAGGATAAATATCCATACATAATTAACTGAATCCAGGAATATATATATATATATATATATATATATATATATATATATATATATAAACTTTTCTGCACCGTATTACGCACGTTTCTCACTCACTCTTTCTCTCTCTCTCTCTCCCCTCTCTCTCTCTCTCTATGTATATATATATATATATATATATATATATATATGTATATATACATATATATATATGTATATATATATATATATATATAATCATATAAGCATAATCACGATACAATTCAGAGTTACAAATTCAAATTTTTTGAATTTGTAGGACTGATAATTCGATCGAGATTACGATTCCCATGTAATAAATTATAACTATGGATTTATTTGTACTTGAGCATTTTATCTTTTATATTCTTGCTCTGTCTTGTACATAGAGCTCTACCTAGATTTTATTCTCTTGGAAATATATATATATATATATATATATATATATATATATTGACCCCTAATATTATCTATCTATCTTTCTCTTTCTCTAGTAATGTATATATATATATATATATATATATATATATATATATATATATATATATATATATGTGTGTGTGTGTGTGTGTGTGTGTGTGTGTGCGTGCGTGCGTGTGTGTGTGTATAACTGTGTATTTTGACAGCAACTCCTACATTTTTCACTGAAGCCGACCGACAAAATGCTGAGATTAAGCTTTTCATTCCATGTTTCTTGCGTCGTATACGTGTTCGCTTTTCTGAACTGCAGTGTGTAATATTCCCCAAATGTCCTTCATATGCGAGCGCTTTGGGCAATTCATTTACCCATTAGCAAGGGCGATTTTCATGGGTTGTTTTTTATTGTTAACTGAATGTATGTATTTTTTATGTATATATCTAGAATTTTAAGAATGTCTTTTATTTCACAAAGACGGTCAACACATTATGGCCGTATTTATTGAGTGTTCGGTTTCCATTTTTCTTTATTACCGTTTCCATTATTTTTAGCCATTTTTTACTTATAGAAGAAGCTATTGGACTTTTCTACAAGCATGTTGTGGATGGAAATTGATAAGTTCATGTGTATGTTTTGATGACTTATAATTATGGTAAGAATTGTCTAACATGAGACTAGTAAACAGGTAAGTTGTAATGTGTCCACTCATATAAATATATATAGTTAATTAGATTTAATACTTATTTCTGTATATATATATGTATGTGTGTGTGTATATATCTATATATATATATATATTGTTGAGTCTTGACTCAATGTTGAATCTCGCCTAATGCATGGAATAATAATGCAACACAAAATGTACTTGGAACAAAGAATGTATTATAACAAGAAAGTGTACACAATAAGTACATATAGTATTTCTGTATATTTCTGGGAAGACGTTCCTGGAGAATGTGTTGACTAGTCGCAGTCGATCAGAGTCTCTAGTTGGATCTCGTGATTCCTTCTTCCCTCGTCTTCCGGTACCAACCATTATTTATATAGTTGGTAGTCACCTATGCAGATTAGGTGGATCCCACCACAACACCCCCCTTCCAAGCCTTGGAATCCTTTTGGATTTCAAACTGGCTTCTATATGGGATGATGATGGTTATTTCTTTGTAGATCCCCTTTGCATAGTTCATATATATATCTGTTTTTTTTCCAATATCTTTTTCGTTTTGGATTCACGTCCAATGGGTCCGTGAACTTTCGTTTCCTACCGGATCTTCTCGGTTCATGAGCACTCTGCGGAGGTTCTACTTGAAAAGTATCATACATTACATCAATGAGATCTTCCTCCTCATCCGGTATACTCTCTTCATGCTCTAGCACGTAGCATTTTTTGAGTTGGTTCTGGTGCCTCTTATGCGTATTCTTCGGCCCTTTTATTATGTAAATCAGGTCACCGATTCTCTTGTCCACTATGTCTCGCTCCCAGAACTCAATGTTGTTTCTATAGCACTTGAAAAAGACCTTCTCTCCGGGGGTGTATCTTTTTCTAGCTGTATACATAGTGTTCTTTATTCTATTTCTTCCTGGCAAAAGCTTGTCAAACACTGACTTAACTTTCCTAGCAAACATTAGTTCAGCTGGTGCCATGTTTGATGGTGTTCTCTGGTTAGGCGTGATTCTGTATACTTGTAGGAATTGCTGAAGCGCCTTTTCCGTTGGAACTCCCGAGGCTTTCTTCAGAGCGCGCTTTAACGTATCTACAAATCTTTCTGCGAGTCCATTGGATCTCGGATGATACGGCGGCGTCGTTATGTGGTTAATTTGATATAACTCACAAAATTCCTTAAATTCGTCAGAAGTGAATTGTGTACCATTGTCACTCACAATACACTCTGGCACACCGAACCGTGCAAATAGTTCATGCAAAAAAGTTGTTGTGGTATTGGACGTAGGCTTTTTGCAGCGTAGTACTTCCGGCCATTTTGTAAAGCTATCTACCACTATTAAGTAGTAATAATCTTCTACTGGACCAGCGAAATCAATGTGTCATCTTTCCCACGGATGATCCGTCTTGGGCCATGGTTTGTGTACTATAGGTGGTGCCTTAGCTGCTAATGCACACCCTTTACATCGATGAGCCATGTTTTTGATATCCACATCCATTCCTTTCCAATATACAAAACTTCGCATTAAGCTTTTTGTTCTATTAATCCCCGGGTGACCCATATGAAAGTACCGTAGGATTGTTTTCTGCAACTTTTTTGGTACTACTATTTTCTCTACACTTGCGAAAGGCACGTTACGTTTCTTTTTACATATAGGCATAGTATTTTCTTTTAATTCAAATTTAGCTTCAATTTTGTTACATCTTCCAAGACCAGGAGTAAAGGTTTCTGGAAACTTTTTCTTTAATTCCTCTTTAATGTCCTGTCTTGTTTGCGTATTACTTTCTACTTTTCTGCAGAATGAGTTTAACGGTTTATCCCATAATTCGAATGTTTCAATAAAATCTGTACCCAACAAGTTTTCTCCATTTCTCAGAATGAAAACTTTTATTTTTTTAACGATCCCATTCAATGTCATTGGAAGTACAACCTCGCCTTCGAAGTTAATTTGCTTTCCAGTTACCGTTCGAGCGAGTTTCGTTGACTTCATTATTGTAGGCCTTTTTAAAATTTTCCATGTTTTATCGTTCATTATTGTTAAATCTGACCCTGAATCGAGTTGAAATTTGATATTCTTTTTGAATATTTCAGTCGTCACATATTTCCTCAAATCTCTATCTGATTTGATATTCGAATTTGTTTGTCTAATTCGGTTCTTGCATTTTTTCGTTTTACAACAAGATCCTTTGTGACCATTCTTTTGGCACACGAAACATTTCTTATTTCTATATGGGCAATTTACCTCCCAATGTCTTTCGTTACAACGTCTGCAATTATATGGTGGGACTTTTTTATTTTCGTTCTTTTTATTTTCTTGTCTATTATTAAAATACGCTGAATTTTTTCTCCAATTTTTCTCTACTGGGTACTTTGACTGCTTTTTTATTTTTTTAATATAAGCAATACCAGCTTCTTCGATTTTTTGCGACTCTTTCTTTAACTTTACGGCCCGTTGACACTCCTCTGCTAACTTTTGCAGGGTAAAGCCTTGTTCAGATTCGAGTTTAGACAAAACTCTACGTCTTATTTCGGCACTCTTACTGGATACCAGTCCTTGAGCAAAAATTAAGCACTTGAAATCTTCAACCGTAATCTCTGCCAATCTGAAATTGTCACAATGTCTATTCACTATAGATGCATATGTTAAGTAATCCTGATCGTCGGATTTAGAGACATTCATGCATAACCATCGCTTATGCCAAAGCGACATATTTGCTCCAAACAGCTCTTTTAGCAATTTCACTGTTTTCGAGAATTCCAATTCAGTTGTTTTTCTCGGTAGAATAAAATCTACAAATTTGCTATGTTCTGCTGTACCTAGCTTTCTTAGTAATTGACTGACTTTTCTTGAATTCGACCAGTTTTCACAGTCTGTGTAGAAAATATCTTCATATCGTTTAAAGTACGCTTCAAACGTTTTTTCTTCGTCTGGCACATAGTTGAAAGTTTCCAGCGAATTAAATATGGTGTTATTAGAATATGAAGAATTTCCCTCATTTGCCTGAAAGTTGTTTAATTTCTCCAGTATTAACTTTTGAATTTCCAAAAGTCTTTCTTGTTTTTCTTGATATTTTTGCAGCGCTATTTGTTGTTTTTGTTGTCTTTCATCTTGTTTCTCTTGATATTTCTGTTGTCTTTCATCTTGTTTAACTTGATATTTTTGCAGAGCTATCTGTTGTTCCCTTATTAATAAGGCAAACTGTTCCTGCTGTGCTATCTGTTGTTCTTGCTGTGCTATCTGTTGTTCTTGCTGACGTTGTTGACTCAACTGCTGGGATTTTAATAATTCAGATATGACTTTGGATAGTTCCTCCATTTTTAGCTGATAGTGTTCATGCAACAAGAAATATACTTTTTAATTTGTGTATCCACTAATATCATATAAGCTAACCAAAAAAATCGAAACAACGTACGACTTTTTAATTTTATGACTTGCTTTTACATTCACGCCCGTGCAAATCAACTTTGGTATTTTTTTTTTCTCGTGAACAGAGAGCGTCGGACTTTTTTTTTTTTTTTTTTTTTTTCGACTTCTGTTCGCGTATTTCAATGACAACGTCTGATTTTCTTATCAGAGGTAATTCGTCACTATATTGTTGAACAATTAATTTAAAAAAATAATTTTTTAAAGTTTGTTACCTTTCAAAGTCGACACGGTGTATTTGTGCTCCTTTTAATCCATGCATGTGTTTGTAGTCGGCCAATTTTTCTTTTTAGCGGGTGTCTCGTTGTAGATAATTTTTTAACTTAAAATTACCGTTATTCGATTACGACACCTTTCAATTTTTGAACGTTCCTTTATGCTTAGTCGTCTTTTTAACGATTTTTACATATCCAGAAGTTCAGAATCCTTCGTCGTTACGTTACGTTGGACTTTGAATTAATAGTTTTTTTTTTTTCAGCCTGGGTTCTTCAATGACTTGTCCCAATTGTTGAAAACTCTCACTATTAATTCTTTCTTCTTTGCGTATGGTTCGTTCTACTTCTTTGCCATTGTTGAAACTTGGCGTATGGTTCGTTCTACTTTGTGGCCATTGTTGAAACTTGACGTATGATTCGTTCTACTGCGTCGCCATTGTTGGGTCTTGACTCAATGTTGAATCTCGCCTAATGCATGGAATAATAATGCAACACAAAATGTACTTGGAACAAAGAATGTATTATAACAAGAAAGTGTACACAATAAGTACATATAGTATTTCTGTATATTTCTGGGAAGACGTTCCTGGAGAATGTGTTGACTAGTCGCAGTCGATCAGAGTCTCTAGTTGGATCTCGTGATTCCTTCTTAGGATTTATTCGTATAAAATACAAATTGTGGCACAAGGCCTAAAAAGGGGAGGGGTAAGGCTGGTCTTAACTAACTATCCTATACCTAGCTAATCAGATTCGTGACCCATTCATACATTACAATTGACGCAACCACCACAAGAATTCGTCCATCATCTTTCAATCCTCCGTACACCATAATACCACATCCTCACCAGGGGGGACCTACAAAAACGCGCCCCATAACATAAAAATTTAATGATAATAAAAATACATAAAAATATAATCATGAACAGATGAAAGGGGAGGGAGATGAACCCCATAACAAACTAAAAATTCAACAAATTCTTAAACTAAACAAATTCTTAAACTAAACATAATTTATGTTAGTAGGGCCCGTCCAACCCTCAAAATAGAGAGGCCGCTGTATTCTGCCCAGAGGACAAAATCAAGAAGCACTCTCGCTAAGGGAGTGGGAAAGAGATAAAATAACTGGGACATGGGGAAGTAAAAGGCTGATCCAGTTGAGATGAAAAGGAGGCCAAAACAAACTGGGGAGGTTGGGAATCTCGACTTGGATCATAACTAAAATGATGGCCGGGAAACAGGCCGGGAACAACACTTACTCATATTAACTAGGTACACTTAAGCTTGTCTAACCTAACCGAGGGGAGGGTTCCACAGGAAACCACCCCGATGTGACTTTGGTTGACCTAGAAAAGAAAATCAAGGCTAACCCCGTTCAAACGAACCAAGCTCGCCTCTTTTACCCACCATTCGCTGAAGACTGTCGAATGCAATCGTTTTCTATCAGTTCTAATCTTCATCTTGAGCTGATGCTCAAAGAATCGGATTAGATCCTGATGCGAAAGACTATTGCCTCGCAAGACTTCCTCCATTCGCGTCGTCCATATCACCATTCGAGCCGTGGCTAGCAGCGTTAGAAACACCATTCGTTTCACCCCAGAATACGGGGGCGACACATTGTCACACGCGTATGCGCGATCAATGGACACGAGTTCTTCGGGAGCGAGACGAGCCGTCAGCTCGCCGACATGGTCCCATAAGGGGCGGACCCGGGGGCAATGGTAGAAGGCGTGCGAAGCCGTTTCCTCTAATCCAAGGCCATACCGTTCACAGTCTGGCAAATCCGCCAAGCCCCATATGAAAGCCATGTCGTTGAGAGGCAGCCGATTCCGAGCAAATCGCCAGGTAAGCGAAAACTCAGGGTTACTGAGATAATCCGCCGCTGGCGCCCAAGACCAGTAGGAGCGATACTGCTCCTCCGAACAGTCGAGCGTATCACGTAGAGAATCCTTCGCGCGACCCTCCACTAATTCCCGATAGAAGACCTTCCTAGGCCGTGAAATGTCACTGGACCGTGGAATAGCCCTCAAGGCTGACCGACACTCGCTGAGGAAAAGCGATTCATCTCGAGACTTACAATGGCGCTCAGCCTTCGAGATGGGGGGATTGATGGTAAGGCTAGGGAAGGCGTCCCTAACAATCCCCTCCAGAATCGGATCTCCTCTAGTCAATGCGCGGCGTAGGAAAGCCAAGCGAGAGGCACGGATGTGACTCTCCAAGTGTGGCATTCCCAGCCCCCCATGACACGGACGTTTGGTGCAGACTCGTCTGTCGACCCTGTTCGCACGTCCCCTCCATAAAATGGAGGATAGCGCTTGCTCGAGCGCCTTCATCTGGGCCTCACAGAGAGGAAGTACTGACAATCGATAAAGAATCAGGGGGAAAATGTATGTAACACACACCTCCGCCCTGCCCTTTACGGACAACCTCCGTCGATTCCAAGTCTTACCGGCAGAAACGACCTTTGCTAGTACTTCAGACCAATTTTTCTTCAGCTGGAGGTCGGGTCCAAACCACACTCCAAGAATGCGGACAGGACCGTCCGTCCAACCGAAGCGGCCTGGAAGATCACGCCCCTTCCAGGCACCTAACCGCAAGCCGGAAGACTTGTCGCGGTTTATCTTGGCCCCTGTCACCTTCTGGTACCGATCAAGCGCCTTCTGTACCGCCTCAATGTCGTTAAGGGACGACACGAAAGCAGATACGTCATCGGCGTACGCGGAAACCCTGGCTCGAGACCCTCCAGGAACGGCGATCCCGCGTAGGGCCGGACTGCACGCCTCGTCCTTCAGTCGGCCCCTCACAGAACAAGTCTGCTCAGGTCCCAACAGAGACTCGGCAACTGACTGCAAACGCTCCTGCAGGATCTTGGCCATAATCTTTAACTCTGTGTTTAGCAGAGTTATGGGCCTATAATCATCTAGTTTCCCCCCAACACCCTTGCCCTTTTTCAACAGAGTGATTGGCTTTAGCTAGTCATAGCTGGTCTTGGCTGGTCTTAGCTGGTCATAGCTTGTCCAAGCTGGTCAGAGCTGGTCATAGCTAGTCAGACGTAGCCACGATACTACCAGCGCAGGGACCAATCCCTGCCGCCGGCCTGTATCGGAGGAAGAATCCCGGCCCCATAGGCGATCATTCAGTGAGCAATCCGCGAACAGATACTACACTTTGATCTTAGCCTTGGGATTTACTTGACCTCCCACAGGGCCAGGTTGTGACACAAGGTCGGAGTTTAACGTGGGGAGGGAGGGGAATGGACCCGAGTTTTCACCCGGGTCGCAGTGCTTTGGCTTTAGCTAGTCATAGCTGGTCTTTGGCTGGTCATAGCTTGTCCAAGCTGGTCATAGCTAGTCAGACGTAGCCACGATACTACCAGCGCAGGGACGAATCCCTGCCGCCGGCCCGTATCGGAGAAGGAATCCCGGCCCCATAGGCGATCATTCAGTGAGCACTCTGCGAACAGATACTACACTTTGATCTTAGCCTTGGGATTTACTTGACCTCCCACATGGCCAGGTTGTGACACAAGGTCGGAGTTTAACGTGGTAAGGGAGGGGGAATGGACCCGAGTTTTCACCCGGGTCGCAGTGCTTTGGCTTTAGCTAGTCATAGCTGGTCTTGGCTGGTCTTAGCTGGTCATAGCTTGTCCAAGCTGGTCATAGCTAGTCAGACTTAGCCACGATACTACCAGCGCAGGGACGAATCCCTGCCGCCGGCCTGTATCGGAGAAGGAATCCCGGCCCCATAGACGATCATTCAGTGAGCAATCCGCGAACAGATACTACACTTTGATCTTAGCCTTGGGATTTACTTGACCTCCCACAGGGCCAGGTTGTGACACAAGGTCGAGTTTAACGTGGGAAGGGAGGGGGAATGGACCCGAGTTTTCACCCGGGTCGCAGTGCTTTGGCTTTAGCTAGTCATAGCTGGTCTTTGGCTGGTCTTAGCTGGTCATAGCTTGTCCAAGCTGGTCATAGCTAGTCAGACGTAGCCACGATACTACCAGCGCAGGGACGAATCCCTGCCGCCGGCCTGTATCGGGAAGGAATCCCGGCCCCATAGGCGATCATTCAGTGAGCAATCCGCGAACAGATACTACACGGGATTTACTTGACCTCCCACACGGTCAGGTTGTGACACAAGGTCGAGTTTAACGTGGGAAGGGAGGGGGAATGGACCCGAGTTTTCACCCGGGTCGCAGTGCTTTGGCTTTAGCTAGTCATAGCTGGTCTTGGCTGGTCTTAGCTGGTCATAGCTGGTCCAAGCTGGTCAGAGCTGGTCAGACGTAGCCATGATACTACCAGCGCAGGGACCAATCCCTGCCGCCGGCCCGTATCGGAGAAGGAATCCCGGCCCCATAGGCGATCATTCAGTGAGCAATCCGCGAACAGATACTACACTTTGATCTTAGCCTTGGGACCGAGGGATTTCTTCTTCCCTCGTCTTCAGGTACCAACCATTATTTATATAGTTGGTAGTCACCTATGCAGATTAGGTGGATCCCACCACAACATATATATATATATATATATATATATATATATATATATATATATATATATATATATATATACATTACGACTGAGGAGTGTGTCCGTTCCTCATTGGCTGCGTCATACTACACACACGCGGATATATATATATATATATAGAGAGAGAGAGAGAGAGAGAGAGAGAGACAGAGACAGATAGAGAGAGAGACAGAGACAGAGACAGAGAGAGAGACACACACACACAGAGAGACAGAGAGAGACAGGAACAGGAAGAGAGAGAGAAGCAGTGTGAGAGAAAGAAAAAAAAATATTAAACTTTTCAGTGCAATTAATTGGACGACCTGCCCAGGGCGTGACATTTTAAATTAATTCAATTTACCTACATTGTTGGAAATTAAATTTTGAGTCTGGATATATCACTCATACACACGAGTATATATATATATATATATATATATATATATATATATATATATATATATATATATATATATATATATATATATATATATATATATATGTAAAGAGTGAAACATAGAGAAAATACAATACAATATGAGAGCCATTGTCCATAGGTTCGTCCAACAGACCAGTTAGCAAATGTAAGGAATTCGTTTCTATTTTTCGTGTACGTAAAATATTCACACAAAATAATATATATGAGAGTTTTAAATCTATATAAATATTTCAATAGATAAAAAAAATATTTTAAGATATAGTTAAGAAAACCCTTTTTAAACAACATCTAAAATATTATCGTTAGATTTACCTTAGAA
>OZ038481.1:118759869-118784869 GCA_964036315.1 Acanthosepion esculentum
CTTTTCCTGTGGTGTGAATTTGAGTGCTGCTGAAAATCTGTCTCATAATCTGTTTGGCTTCCTTGAAGATGGTTTCATTGGATGGATTGTCAGATCACGTGCTGTTGATTGATTGGACTGTGTTTTTCTTTTAACATTGATTCTTTAACATACCTCTCTGTTCCTCTTTTGCCAAATTCATTAGGAAGGCTACTCGCTGTTTAAACACGCAACACGCGTTGATTTTTAACGTCTGTTATTAATAAAAGATTATGTGGACAGAAAGATTTGTCAAACAGTTTTCGCTAAAACCGATTTCGACGAGAAAAATCCGATAATAATTATAGTGAAAAGTCTCCAAAGGAAATGGAATTATTAAATCCAATTAAAACCAATAAAGACCAAACAATTTTAATCTGTGTTGCTTTACATTGATCTGAAACATCACGACTTTTGATATAATTAAAATCTCTTTAAATTTCAATATATTAAATAAAACATGTTTGTGTATTTGTGCAGACATTCCTTTGTCACACATGTTTCATTAAAAATGGCTGACAAGTTACTGCTGTCAGTTTTTAAAAATGTTTTACTGTTTCCTCAACACGGCTATAACGTATCTGGCAATATTCGAGAATTAACAATCTATCTCTCTGTATATCAGGACATCATTTAAAAGACCGCTTATACACATACAAACAGAATCCCGAAAATGTTTAACAGATTAGTCGAGATGCGTTGTAAGAAAGATATAACCGCGAAAGAGAAACAAATTATTGAGGATGATTCAATTTTATTGTAAATGAGTACAAAGATTGTGTATTTATTGATAATTCCTTTTTGAAATTTTAGATATATAAATAAATTTTCATGGGTTGTAAGAAAGATATAACCTCAAAAGAGAAAAAATATAATGTAAATCTGATGAGTGAGAGTAACAAAACATAGAAAATTGGCAAAATCTTAAACTGAGATCACAAAAAAAACACCGCCTATAAAAAAGAATGAAAATTTGGCAGACTAAGAAAAAAAGCAGTCTTTTAGAATATCACAAATACAGATTGATAAGTTATTAATCAAAATAAAAAAATTACAAAGAAAATGGTTGAATCCGACACCACAAAAATAGAAACAATATTCTACAAGTGAAAGTACTTGACGTAATTTTCAGTTAAAAATTCTTCTACTTGTTAAGGACATTTTGTTTGTTGTTAATAGTTACTTTGTTTTCAATAAATACATTTGGTTTTTGCCTTGAAAATTCCACATCGGACGAAATGCGTCGGCTAATAATACAGTTTTCCGATTGTATTTTACATTTATACATAGTCTTTTTCTACAAGTTAACTGAGAAATTCTTCATAAGTTATTAAACAAGAAAATGGAGTGATCAGTAAGAAAATAGTCATATTTGATTTAGACGAGATATTGGCATTTTTAGTGTCTTAGATTTTATAAACCCTAGAATACTAACCACCAATTAAAGTTACAGCACTACTAACCATGGCTATATCATACCCGATTTTGAAAATATAAAAAAAATATAAAATATAAATCTTTATTTGAAATATTTTGCATGCAGGCACTTCGAACTTTGTACTTTGAGTTAGCATAAATAGGAACTGAAAAACATATTATTTAGGTAAGAAAATTAGGTACTGAAAATTTGCGCTGGATACTATATACCCATGGTTAGTGTTCTAGAGTTAAACATATCGTTTCAGCCAGTTAGCCTCTGAGCATCTTCAGTTGTCTCTTATTTTGGCTAATAGAGTATGAATATGTACTGATTATTGTTGAATTAGATAGTGAAATTCATCTGCTCTGGTTCACCAAGAACACACCTGGAACGATATTTTCTCGTTTTATGTGCCATGTATCTTAGCAACTTGTGCCATGTATCTTAGCAACTTGTGCCATGTATCTTAGCAACTTGTGCCATGTATCTTAGCAACTTGGGCCACTCTACGCAACATCTTGTACTTTGTAGCTCTTACACAAACTCGTTAGGAATGTTACTCGCTGTTTCCCTACAAAACTCACGCTTTCATTATGTCCCGTGCGTGTCGAAATCTCTAAACCCTCTCTTCGTATCATATTTAAGCTGTCTCTTGTTGATCGTAAGCGGAAGTTCAATTCTCATTTCTGTTTTCGTTAAACCTCCCTCGTTGCTTACAACTATACTTTCCGTCCACCTGATATCTGAATTGTTGCACCTGCTAGATTTTGTTATATCTAATTTGCATGTTTGACTGTCACCTTTGCTGACAACCATACAATCTGTTTTCTTGCAATTGAAGTTTAATCCTTTATTCACTTTTTCCTTCACTAACTTCTGTAGGACTTTATGTAGTTTCCTTTCTACGTCTACTATTAACACTGTGTCATCTGCATATCTTATAATGCTAAAACCGTTGCCGCCAACAATAAATCCTGGTAGGACTTCTAGTTCTCTAAGATTCGCCTCACTGTATAGGTTGAATAAGTTCGGTGAGAAGGGGCAGACATTATTTACATTATTCGGTCTATTGTCCTCATCTTCTTCGCCATATTTATTACAACGTTTCGGCCGTTGTACAGTCCGGCCTTCTTCAGGTGGCTGGAAGGTCGAACCACCTGAAGAAGGCCGGAGCGTACAACGGCCGAAACGTTGATATAAATATGGTGAGAAAGATGAAGACAATAGTCCGAATAATGTAAGTAATGTACATAATAACTCATCACAAAAATATATACTGAAGGGATAGACTTGTCTTACACACCATTTTAGATTTGTATATTTACTATTTTGTATCTGTATGCAGGCGGTGTCCTCGTGGTATCTCTTCTGGATTGTTGTAACCTCCTTTCCAGGCAGGTCAAGGTTTCCTAGCTGTACTAATTTATTTATAAGTATACGTAATGCGTTATAATAATATCATGAGGATTTAATTATAAATAAATATTTATGTAGCATTTTTTTGTATGTTAAAACCTGACACCCCCACAATTTTAATATCAAAATTTTTAATAAGCATATTAAAATTCACATGGTTCGTTTACCATATAAATAGAATTACATCCTGAAAATCCTCCCAATTATCCGTTATTGTCATAATATTGATTTGCATGACAAATCTGATATTATGTTTCTAATATAATAGCACACACACACATATATAATGAGAATAAAAAATTATTCTGTTATGTAGGACGCAAAATGCTATTTGAACTTGAAGGTAAGTGTAATATAGGAAGAAAATGGGTAACTGCCGACTCCGAGATTCGAGCGTGACACTCTGCACTTATGAAAATATGTTTTCCGCCAGTTGTATAAATAGCGGTGTCAGGCTACTGACTGGAGTGATTATTGAATGACTATTGTGTGGAACTATCCAGTCTAATTCGTGGGAATTATTGTGTGTCGATGATTTGGGTTTTGATTTAGGATTTATTGGACGTTAAGCCGAGCCGAGCCGCGCTACTAACAAGGTATTCACTGAAATGCGTAATTGTCTTTGGTTGACTTTTACTCCTTTGTTCTTGTTAAGCATTTATTAGAGGCTCTAATTTAATACTGTTTTATCTTAACCTTGAAGTCTTGAGTTATACTTAATTATTAACGGCCACAGTACGTCATGAAAGTGAGTTTGTCTGACATGGAAGATATCAGATTAATTAGCAAGATTAACGGGTGACAAATCGCCTGCATGCGAAGTTGAAAGGAGTTATGTACAACAGAAATAAAAAGAGGAGTATGACAGGAAGACTTTATTGCGTCGAATTTATTTAACCTATATACCAACTAATAGAAATCACATCACTTGAGGTCTACCAGCTGTAGCAACAACTAAAATACATAGCATATGCAACTTTAAGAGTAAATAATGACATAATCAAGATGCTGGCATTCTTCACGTCTTCAAATAAAACGTAAGGAAGGAAATCAGGACATTAATGGAAAGAGCGATGACAGCTACAGTATTTGAAAAAACGATTTCCGCGAAAATTGATTCAAGAGAAATATTTTATAACTTTCAACAGAAAACAGTACTAGCTGCTTGCTGAATGCCAAATGTTTCCTTGTAAGGAAATAGCTAATATTACTTATAATAAACTTATAGAAGAACGATTCTAATCGAACTAGAAAACCCATTTATTATCGGTGGCCATAATATTAACAACATAGTGTACGTGGATGGCATTGTGCTGATGTCTGAATCAGAAATAAAACAGCAAAAGTTAGTAGACAAATTATAAAAGGAAAGCCAAATGTATAAGAAGGCAAAATATATCGCAGTCAGTAAGAAACAAAGCCAAATTAGAGACATCAGAATGAAGATACAGAAATTTATAAACCAGGCTAATATCTTAAAAGACGTAGGATAATCGTATTAAGACAGGGGAGAACAAATAAGGAGTACTGAATTTCTATGTCATATCTATCCTCCTGTATGACAGTGAATGCTGCACACTTTCTTTATAAATACTATTCACTCAGGCAATGAATATTGTTGCTATATCTGGTTTGGTGCTATTGCTATATATCTCGAGATTCTTGACAAAATTCAAAGAATGGTCTTCAATGTAATGACAGTGAATACTGCACACTTTCTTTATGAATACTATTCACTCATGCAATGAATATTGTTGCTATATCTGGTTTGGTGCTATTGCTATATATCTCGAGATTCTTGACAAAATTCAAAGAAGGGTCTTCAATGTAATCGATCCCAACCTGGCATTTTGTTCCAAGTCACCGCCGTGATATGATTTCTCTTTTTTTTTTGGCAAATATTTTCATGGTAATTGTTCCGATGAGCTTTGTCTCAAATGCATGAATTTAAGCGTAGATTGGCAACTATGTCTCACGGTTTTACTGTTGAACTAGCTAGATGCAACCGTAGGTTCTATTCTAATAGTTTCTTTTCTAGCACATCTAACATGGAGAACTCTATTACGGTTTCTTGCAGCCCTTCCACATACAATCATCAAAAGTTTAAATGCAATGCCAATTGACATTTTCTGTCTTCATGCAATCTGTTTTTTTTATTGTTCTTTCTCCTCACTAAAGTCTTCTCATTTTCTTTCTATTGTATCCTTAAAGAGGTTACAAACAGATAAAGGTGGTACTCGACTAAATGAACAGAAACAAACGCGTAGATGAAAGAAGAGAGTTTTATTGTAGAAGAGAATACACTACTGAAAGACAGGGAATCGGGTGGCAGGCTAGTTAATTCTCGAAGCAAGGAGATTTACCTTGCTCCCCCGTGAGGCAGCATGTGGCACAAGGCCGGTTTTTAATGCGGGGCAAAACCGAGCCCGTAGACTCAGGCAAAATTTCCCCGTAGTCCCCTTAAAAAACTGTGTCGGGTAGCTGTCTACCACCCAAGACGAGAGTCCGCCTTTCGGCATAGCCGCGTCTGGGTTCCTCTCTGCCCGAAGGCAGAGAGATCGACAAACACAGCTGGAGAGGAATCTCCAACTAATTGCCGAAGCAAGGTTATTTACCTCACCTCTCCGCGAGTCAGGATGTGGCACAAAGCCGTTTTTAAGTGAGTTCGATTCGCTTGGCTGGAGACGAATCTCCAATTGCCGAAGCAAGGTTATTTACATCCGCGAGGTAGGATGGGGAACAAGGCCGTTAGTTAATGAGGTGTGAATCCGAGCCCGTCGGCTCGGGCAAAAATTCTCCGTAGACTCCGTAAATAACGGAGTCGGGTAGCTGTCTTTCACCCCAGACGAGACTCTGTCCTTCGGCAGAGCCGCGTCTGGATTCCTCTCTGCCAGAAGGCAAAGAGTTCGACTCGCTTAGCTGGAAACGAATCTACAACTAATTGCTGAAGCAAAGTTATTTGCCACCCCACCCCCGCGAGGTAAGATGTGGCACAAGGGCTTTATTTAATGCGGAGTTAAAACCGAGCCCCTGGACTCATGCAAAATTTCCCTTCAGACCCAGTAAAAACGTTGTAGGGTATCTGTCTATCTCCCCAGACGAGACTCCGCCCTTCGTCATAGCCTCGTCTGGGTTCCTCTCTGCCCGAAGGCAGATAGTTCGACTAGCTTAGCTGGAGAAGAATCTCCAACCAATTCCCGAAGCGAGCCCCCCAAGTATATCATGTGCTCACTATATATAGCTACTGATATAGGCAGTCCACATAGGCGATAAAGAGTGTGGGACATTTCATTACAACACTTTCCGTTCCACTAACCTGTTGAATCTTAGTGGCATTATCGCCTTGCTTGAGGTGAAACGGTTAAAATAAGACGAAGAAGAATGTCGAAGCGATCGAAATATAGCTGTACTGACGGATCATTAGAATACCGTAGACAGAACAATTGAGACATGAGGAAGTTCTAAAGAAAACGCGGATTAGAAGGGGACGTACTTAAAATCAAAAAGAGATAATGTGCACATGCAATGATCAAAGTAGGCTTAGAGAATTTAACACTCACAGGACGTATTGAAAGGCAAGACAGAGGTAAACATCAATTAACCTAGCTATTAATGTGAATGAACGACGGGGAGGGAAAAGGGGAGATACTAAAGAGTCAAAAGTTACTTAAAGAACAGGAAGTTGTGGAGAGACATTACCACCCAGCCCTTGAAGCATCCCGCATATAAATGAATACTTCCAAGTTGGCTCTGGGTAGTATTAAGCTAGCTTTTTAAATATTAAATAAATGATGAGACTTAATTGATTATCAAATCTTTAACAGTGATTGGTTAGTCATTAGTAATTACTAGTGGGTGCTGTCTCCACGTCTCTCAAACGACAAGAGGAATTATATTGGGCTACAGAACGACTAAATAATAGTTCTTTTTCAAGCGTATCTTAGATGTGGCACAAGGCCGAAAATATGGGTCACTCAGTGAGGATCGAACTCATTACTCAGTCGTAATCATTCTAGCGAGACAAGCTTGCCGACCTTTACACCGCCTCGAGGTGCCATCTAACTCTTAAATAACAATAGAATAAAATTAACGAAAAAATAATCAGAATAGAATAATGACTGTATCTTCAGCGTATTTGCAAATAATATAATTAAGTGTTAAAATTAGAATGACCGCAAAATTTCCAAAATTATAGACACTACATGAAAGCGTTCAATTTAAAACACATCAAACATTCTTAAAATGAAAAACTATTTATACTGACATTAAAGCTAATGGAAACAGGACCCTGTTAAGCATTTTTTACGGTGAGGAAAGTGTGTACATAAAGCGATAGAATATACCGTTTCCTAAGATGAAGATTAAAAAGAAAGATAAATCAAAAGTGAGAATAAGAAAAAAAATACAAATAAAGAGAAAAAATTATATATATATATACAATGAAATGGACAAAATCCGACAATTATTTAAAGACATTTTTATGTTTATACATTTTTTTATAGATACAAATATTTAAGTAAATGCTCTGCTTATAGTAAACAGTATTAAACAACAAATACAGGCCTGAATGTGCGAGAAATTTTCATAGAAAATATTCGTCCTCCGACAGGAATCGAACCTGAGTCCTATAGGGAACTTGTCATATAGCTTGACGTGCCTTTAACCGATTGGGCCAGAGAGGAGCGTTCATTTAGTAAGCTCGATTTTGCTGTCTTTAAACCAATCAGTTAAAGGTACGTATAGTATAGGATACAGGTTCGATTCCTGTCGGAGGACGAATATTTTCTATGAAAATATCTCGGACATTCAGGCCGGTATATGTTGTTTAATACTGTTTATTATAAACAGAGCATTTACTTAAATATTTGTATCTATAAAAATAATGTATAAACATAAAAATGTCTTAATATATATATGTATATATATATTTATATACATATATATTTATATATATATATAATTATATATATATATATATATATAAATAATTATATATATATATATATATATATATATATATATATATATATATATATATATATATATATATATATATATATATATATATATATATATATATATATATATATATATATATATATATATATATATATATATATATATATATATATATATATATATATAAAAAGAAAGAACAGTAAGATATATAATCCGGTGTTTTTATTTTTACAAAACAGTGCTGAATGTAAATTTACAGAGCATAAATATTATAAATTAACTGATTTAAAATATGGTTTCTTCGCTACACAGTTAATCATTTAATGTATTATATTTATAAAAATCAGTTAATTTAAATCAGTTAATTTATACTATTTATAAAAAATGAATTAATTATATATAAATGTTAGAGATAAGAAAGAAATAATGAATAAAAACAGGAAACAAAGAAAAAAATCAGGTAAAGAAAAAAAAACAAATAAAAAGAAGGCAAGCAAACAGCCGCAGATTGTAGAGAACCACCTTCATTCCCTTCATTTCCTTTTTATTCCACTGTTGAGATGCAAGTTTCACTCCAGATGCTTCTTCTCATGAAACAATAATTTGTGGCACCATCTCCCAAGGATGTATCCCTGATCTTTACAATCTCTCGTCTGTTCAAATCTAGGGTCTGTAAAATAACTACAGTGAAAATGGTAGTATTAATTTTGAATTATTTATACTCGTACCAACGAGATACAAATGCAAAAATACACTTAACCAATGGATACTCAGGTGTTTATATAACAGCGGAACAGGTATCTTATGTCCTCCTGTGTCTGCTTGTGATCCCCCCCCATTATCTCATGAGACCTTATATTTCTATTCTGCAAGCTCAATCGTTATCTACCCGACGTAACCCCATAAACTGTACCTCTTTGTAACAGTCTACATCGAGTGGCTGTTGAGATTTGTGCAGAGTAAACGTCATTTTAAAAAAATGGAATAGTGTGCTGTTTTTTTATTAGGTGACACCCTGGATAGTCATATGCTTGTCTATGCCAAACTTGGGAAATATTTATATACTGTCTCTGGACTAATATAGATTAATATTTCATATCTGGTCGGTTATGGGAAGCCCGGTGAAAGACAGAAATTCCAATGGGGATCCTAATAATCAGGTTGACAATTCCTTTAGCTGGGGTTGACAGGTAAACACCATTTTTTAATTTCATTTTTCTCTACTTTGGTCTTGTTAATACACAGCTATTCTTTGTAAATATCAAATTAATGAACGTGTGTGTGTGTGTGAGAGAGAGAGAGAGAGGGGGGAGAGGGAGAGAGATAGATAGAATAAAATGACAGCTTAGAGAAATAAGAGCAGAAGTAATGTACGTAAGAAAGAAAGAATCCAGGAATGAAAGAAAAAAGAAAACAAAGAAAGAAATAGCGAAAATAAGAAAGAAAAAACAAAGAAATAAAACAGAAAATAACAAAAACACAAAGAATGAAAGAAACAAAAAAGAAAGAGAAATGAAAGAAATTGAAAAACGAAAGAAAAACAATGAAGGATAAAAAAGAAAAGTAATAAAATAATAGAAAAGAAAAATATGGAAACAGATAAATACTGGAAAAAAACAAACTAAAAAAACGTTGGTACATTACAAGATTATAAGATTTCAAAAACGAGAGAAAATATTCCAGTCATGGCCTGTCATGTGTCTGTGAAAGTTACATAGTTGCCACCCGAATATAAAGATCATGCCTATCTAATAATGCTGATTTTTTGAACACGTAAACCTTTCATTTCGAAAACATTTTTACAATTTTCCTATTCCCATATTTCACTTTGTGTAATATTAATCTCAACTATATTCGTATTCACTTTGTTAGAATTACGCAGATCCTTCTCATGTCAGATGATTGTTTCTGAGTTCAGGTAAAATCCAGAATTTTGAATTCGGATTTTGGGTGATGCCAGTCTATTACTATATGGCGTAACATAATATTCCCATCTATCGTACTCCTGCCGACAGAGCGTTATGGCTAAGTTAATTTTAGTAAATATCAATAAATCTCCAGTGGTGTCCTAATAGACATTTTGCGTGAGTAATAATGATCACAGGAGACGACAGATAGAAACTTAAGAATTGCTCGAAAATAATTCTACGAAGTTATATGCAAAAGAATATATAATAACAAATGTTTCCTTGTCACGGAGGCAGGAGAATGTTGTAAATAAAATTACAATAAAGAAGAAAGATTTCAACGTGTGAAAAAGAAAGTTGCGTATGTTTGCGCATGCGTGTTCGTATTTACTCTCTTCTAAATGTAAAGAAACGCATATAAACTTGAGTGAATGAGCGAGAAGTGAAGGAAGGGTGTCAAAAGGGGAAACTAATTTGATATGGAAATTATTCTTTAAAAAAGCAACTGAAAAGTAGAAGAGATGTAAAAAAACATCAAGGGGTATTAAAAAAACTGATTAAGGAATATGAGATTGCGACTGTAGAAAAATATTACATAGTATTTTCTTAGGAAACAATTTAATGTTCGACGAGTTAATCATTTTTATATGGAATTCTGTATAAAAAGCTACAAACATAAAATTTCAATTAGCGACTGGGAAAATTAGAACTAATAGAAAATAATATATATATATATATATATATATATATATATATATATATATATATATATATATATATATATATAGAGAGAGAGAGAGAGAGAGAGAGAGAGAGAGAGAGAAAGGAATATCAGATGTGCTACATTTATGGGATAAAGCGCTCAATATCATAGATAGAGCGTATGTAAATATAAAAGTGAACATTGAAGTCAACACTAAGAGGCCACGGACTGTTTCATGCTAGACGCACTCACAAGGCTTGTTGATTACGTCTAGAATGAAACAGCCTGTTAGTGTTGATTTCATTGTTCAGTTATATATATATATATATATATATATATAAAAACTCGACTTTCCCGTCGAATTCGATGTATGAGGGTCAAGCGGAGCAGTTCCTAGGAACCGACTGCCCAACAGCAGCACATCCACAAGGTTCCCAAACGACTTTCCGCAGGTGTTGAATTCAGAGTTTTCAAGTTGCCATCCAAGGTCTGTCTGCTATTTACCCATAGCTGGAGGGAGAAGAGTAAGATTCATCCATTTCCCAAGGGTATTATCACGTAAGTGAATGCAATATGGATTCGAATAAATTGGAATTTTTTAAAATGCAATAAAAAATGAAACGGACAGATCTTTTCGGTTCTTTTTAATTAAACTTGTTTGGATGAATGCTTGTTACCGAAATATACCATATATATATATATATATATATATATATATATATATATATATATATATATATATATATATATATATATATATATATATATATAAAGTCATCCACAGACAGACTGTTTCGCTGTATCACAGCTTACGTCCGATTGGCTCAAGCTAGGAACGAAACCCGACTGCATTGGCATCAGTCGGGATTCTACCACTAAGCCGTTGGTGCAAGGCAGGGATGAAGGTGAATTTAAGCGTATTTATTTTTAGATAAACATAATCGATTCGATTTACCGAAGAGTCTTGCATTATTAGCCGTAATAGTCACTGTTTACAAACCCACACTTCCTCCCCAGAGAGCTCAACAGAAATAAATTTTTCAGGAGCATATATATTGTCTTCCACAGACAGACTCTTTCGCAGTATCGCAGCTCATCAGTGTGGCTGGACGCCCGGTTGCCTCTAGCTAGGATCGAAACCCAACTGAATTGGCATCAGTCGGGGATTCTATCACACAGCCGCTGGCGCACGACAGGGATGAAGGTGACTTTAAGCGTATTTATTTTCAGTGACTGAGAGAACTCGATTCGATTTGCCGAAGAGTCTTGAATTATTAGCCGTAATAGTCACGGTTTACAAACCCACAATTACTATATATAATGATTTTTTTTATATCTAAGACATGAGATTAGAGGTAGACACCGTGAAGAAGAAGGAAGTAATCGGCTGTTCACGTATCAAATGATCACCGAGAGATAGTGAAAGTGAAAGTGAAAGCTGCTCTTAAGCGGTCATTTAGAGCATGACTTAAATACTGTGAATGTACAACTATGATTCGTGTTCGTGTGTGGTCTGTGTCTGAAAGCTCTGTAGTGTGTGTCTGTTGTGCAAATCGCATGACGCATGAAATGGTGCTTTGGCACACATAGACATACAAAATAACACTCATATGCGCACATATATATATTATATATATGACTGGTCTTTGACTGCGTGCGTGAGTGCATGTATGTGCCAACAATGTGCAACTCTACATGTGAGTAATTTGTATATATGCATATATATCAAGGTGTGTGCTTGGGCATGTGTCTTTGGAATGTATTCGTTTGTTTTGTTTTTCTTTTTGGTTTTGTGTGCATGTTTTGAATTTTACGTCTGAGATTGTTTGCATACAAGTGCTAAAATGTGTATCGACAACTACCCATATATATATATATATATATATATATATATATATATATATATATATATATATATATGCATGTATATGATAAAAATATAAGTTTAAGTTATGATATATTTATGGTTTAAAGTGCTCAATACCAGGGATAGAGCGTTTGTAAATATATAAGTGAATACTGAAGTAGACACCCAGCGCCAAGAGTCTGCTTTATGCTTAAACGCAAACATCGTCAGGCTATTCTGACGATTGCGTTTACATATGACGCAGACTGTCGCCGCTGTGTGTGGACTTCAATGTACACTTATACATACATACATACATACACAGACACAAACACACACACACACATATATATATATATATATATCTGTGTGTGTATCTGTAATTAATTTAATTTTATATTTTTATTATTTCATACATTTTTCTTAGTGAATTTCAGTGTTTGAAATAGACGCAACGTTTTTTTTTATTATCTTAAACGGAGTTTATTATGTTTATCGGTGTACATTCTTGAAAAGTAAAGAAAATATACTCTCCGTCAGGGCTCAAACCTCCGTACACCTTTGTAAGAGAAACCATTTTTTAATGCAGTGTGTTTTAGACCAGTTAGTCATAGACAGCGTCAGAGCACAGCAAGTTTCTATTAACCCTTTTAAGGAATTCACACTCCCTTGTTCAGATTTTCACGAAAATTCCATACCTGATCAGTTTCGTATCTGAAACTTACATATAACAATTTCTAAAGACTTAATGCATCTTATTAACCCAACATTATTTACTTAAAAAATGCATTAGTTTCTTTAGAAATTGCGTTGTTAAAATTCCACATACGAAAGAAATATGGGCTTTCGAGTATCTCTGAACAAGGAAGTGTGAATCGTGGAAAAAGTACATAACTACTAATACTTGAATTGAAAAGATTAATATAGTAATGGTTAGGAAAACATACATGTGGGACTTTGATTATAGAGGAACAGTTCTCGAGAAAAAGCAACTTGAGTTGAACGTCCTTCTTATGAATAGAATACAAGGGAAATAATCTCTGTGATCGTTATCACAGAAATAACGATAGTGTACCTATATTCTTCCTACGTTGCGTCCTTGTGATAGAAGAGTTTAATTGGGGGGTGATTGTTATAGTAAGTTAAAAAACGACCCGGTCTTAAAAACCCAGAGGAAGCTGTCTTACTTTTTATGTGCTGTGTCTTTTCAGGACGTAGTCGATCATGGCTCTCCACCTCCCTGTATTCCTTTCAGCTCTCAACATCCTTCCTTCCCACTGTCAACTCTCCCCAGACTACGTTTTATCAGCCACTTGCTTAAAGCCGCGAGGTATCTCATACGTTTTTCTCCCTTGTCTCTCTTTCCCTCTATTCGACCCGTGAGTATCAGATTCTCCAGGCTGTCCTTCCTCATTATGTGTCCCAGGAACTTCAGCTGCTTCTTCTTGATGGTAAATATAAGCCTCCTTCTTGTTTGCATCCTCTTCTAGACCTCATCATTGCTCACAGGCTCGGTCCATGATATCCTTATCATCCTTCTGTAGAACCACATCTCCGTCGCCTCGAGTCTCTCCTTCATCTTTGAGGAAATCTCCTGACATTCGCTGCCGTAAAGAAGGACAGATGTCACGTAACAGCTCAGTATTCTTTTCTTTGTTACCAAAGAAATCCTCCTGTCTCGCAATACTCTGCCCAGCTTTTGGAATGCGTCCTTAGCCATCTCAGTGTCGTATTTACCTTCCTCTATGGGAACGCTTCAAACTGAACAATTATAGACAACTGACTCAACGTTACAACAAGCTGCCAGAGATGTATGGTCTCAAAATTCGTAAAGTTGATATTGCATTGAGAGATATAGTAAACTCAATCGACCTATTCACAGGGAATATGTTATATGTTAGAAACGCGTGTAAGCATTTGATAAGATTGGATGTTGTGAGATTGCTTCCCAGAGTACAGTCGGCGGTTCGAAAGTTACTGGAATCATACCCACACCTTTATAGAACGTACTAACATTCCAACAGGTAACACGATGGAAATATTGGCAGCATACTTAAAACTAGAGTCTGATATATACCACCAGGAAGAAGGCATGGCTATGAGTTCACCGTTGTCACCAGGGATGGCAAACATATATGTTGAGTCTTGACTCAATGTTGAATCTCGCCTATTGCATGGAATAATAATGCAACACAAAATGTACTTAGAACAAGAATGTATTATAACAAGAAAGTGTACACAATAAGTACATATAGTATTTCTGTATATTTCTGGGAAGACGCTCCTGGAGAATGTGTTGACTAGTCGCAGTCGATCAGAGTCTCTAGTTGGATCTCGTGATTCCCTTCCTCTCTCGTCTTCCGGTACCAACCATTATTTATATAGTTGATAGTCACCTATGCAGATTAGGTGGATCCTACACAACAATATATATGGATACTTCGATGAACGGCCTCACAAAAGCCAACAGTATGGCCGAGTTTCTCAGATGACATTCTGGACTCAACAGAAATCATTGTGAACCTATTGATATCAGTCGATGCAGTTCAAAATGGAAGAAGAAAATTTATAATCATTAAGATTTAGCGCATGTCCGAATAACATGAAAAGAGAATGGGTTCATAACTTCCGATTATTACAAACGATCGTTCACTGGACATTACCTCAACTTCTGTTGTGGTAGGACCCACCTAATTTTCATAGTGGAGTACCGACGATATAAATATGGTTGGTACCGGGAAGACAGGGAGGTGAATCAAGAGATTCAACTAGAGACTCTGCCCGACTGCGACTTAGTCAACACATTCTCCAGGAACGGTCTTCCCAGGAATATACAAAAGACTATATGTAAATATTGTGTACACTTTTTTGTTTCAATACATTTTGTTCTAAGTACATTTTGTGTTGCATTATTATTCCATGCATTAGTCACATTTCAACAACTTCAATGCCCACCATCCGTTCAGAGTAAATAAAAGGATCGTACGACCTCCAGAACACCATGCAAAAGTCATAAGTGGAGACCTGGACATATAGCAACAAGAAATGATCAGCATCGAAATTACCAGTTTAAATAACAAATACCGTGAAAACATAACCTCACCTTCTGTAAACAAAAACAGAGGTCAATGTGAAGGAGAACCAGAAACTGCCACGGCTTGCAAGAGATGTGCAGTTAATACTGGGCAGAGAGGAACATTGAATCTGAATGAATCAGCGCATATAATAGGCTATGACTTCTTCATTAGTAAGTCTAACATAGAATTAAATATTATACGGAAAGCATTATTTGGACTAGTGCCTCATCTTTTTTTGCCATATTTATTACAACGTTTCGGCCGTTGTACGCAACGGCCTTCTTCAGGTGGATGGAAAGAAACATGGCACAGTGGATAAAGGCGTTGGTTAGATCCAGTGACAGGACACAAAGATTGTGAGTTCAATACCCGGTTAAGGCAGTGGAGAACTTGGAGAGGGGAATTAACAGGAGATAACTGATAACTGACATCCGTTAAAAACATGGCACGTGGAAGTAGAAGAGTCTACTCCAGTGACCGATATAAAGGGTTCAGTTCGGCATTCCAACCAACTGAAGAAGGCCGGAGCGTACAACGGCAGAAACGTTGAATTAAATGTGGTGACAAAGGTGATGACAATAACCCGAGTAATGTAAATAGTGTGCATAATACCTCATCTCAGAAATATAGACAGATACTGAAAGGCCGAAAGGTTGTAATAAATATGGCGACAAAGATGAGGACAATAGTCCGAATAATGTAAATAGTGTGCATAATACCTCATCTAAAAAATATAGACAGATACTGAAAGGCCGAAAGGTTGTAATAAATATGGCGACAAAGATGAGGACAATAGTCCGAATAATGTAAATAGTGTGCATAATACCTCATCTCAGAAATATAGACAGAACCTGATATGGAAGGAATTAATATGTATCAGCATGTCTTAATCAGTAGCTGCAATAAGAAGTGAAGCTTCAGTGAGTGCAGTCAAGCGTGACATATAGCAATAGCTGCAGTATAAATCAGGGAGGTTAGGTTCTCCACCCATAATCGTGATATAATAGGCCTAATCATTGTTTTTTTAAAAACTTCGACCACATTTATAAATGAAAGTTTACCGATGGGTTCTCCTCTTCGCGGCATTTTTGCTTCCGTCTTTCAAAAATATATTACCAAAGATTGTTATTATTTTAAAGCTTTCTTTCTTTTTAGGTACAGTGACCTTTCAGGGCGTATGCGATCATGGCTCCCCAGTTCCCTCTATCCCTTGCTGCTCTCAACAATCCCTTCCCACTGCTTCCTCCCCCAGAAAACGTTCTGTCATCCACCTGCTCAAGCTTGTCAGAGATGTCACGCGCTCTGCTTTCCCTTGTCACTCTTTCCCTCTATTTGACCCGTGTGTAACAGACTCTCCAGACCCTTCTTCCTCGTTATGTGTCCCAGAAACTTCAGCTGCCTCTTCCTGATGTTAAGTATAAGCCTTCTCCTTGTTTGTAACCTCTCTAAGACCTCATCGTTGCTCACATGCTTGCTCCATGATATCCTTAGCATCCTTACATGGACGATACTCTGAGACAGCGTTTCTCAACCGGTGTTAAGTTAATAGAAGATTATGTTATGAATTATTTTCATACTTAAAAGGCCTTATTTTTAAAAACCTAGTCATTAAGCACAGGGCTTCCATACCTAAGTAAAATCTTTGCTATTTGATATTTTAAACTGAATGCTAAATTCCTTAATCATTAACGTGTGGTTAATGCTTCCCCTTTGCATTTCTCAAATGATTTAAATCGGTCATTATCTACCACTTTAAAAAAATAGATTTTTCATAAATCGATTTAAATGAAAACTATAGCACTTCAATATGCAATGTCTATGTTTGTTTCAGGAGATTTCATTTATTATTTTCATATTTTAAAATTCCATCACTAATTTACTTTATTAAAAATTAAAGTGCGCCCCAGTATTTTTACTTTCCTACAAGTAATCCCTGAAATAAAAGGTGTTGAGAAACACTGCTCTAACAATATATGCACATGAAAAATTTTACCAGACCTTGTAAATAGACTTAATAGCGTTGAATCCACGACAGAGTTTACTTTTTGAAACCGAAACTGGATATTATGCAAATTAAAACCAATAAAAATCCCAAACTAAAACTTTACACCTAATCTACCCACAAGAATGATCTCATAAACTTTTATTCTCACCACTGTAATAGAATAAAATCATGAGTAATTATAGAATTGAAGTTTATTTAACAGCACATTTAATTGAACAAATAATTATTGAAATATTTTCATAAACCTCAAATATCATTACTGTTTCATACGTAAAGCTAAAGGAAAATCATGAAAAATTTAGAACAGAAAAAATCAGTTAGACATAAGTTGGCATATACCGACTTCTTAACATTTACTATTCAAATTATATATCTAATATTAATATTAAACTACGTACACAATTTTTATGGATATGATCAGAATAAAAATACGTCCATAATAACAATAATTATGGAAATAAACTGTAACAACTTATTCTTACAATAATTTCTGCAATTAAAAAGAAATGCATTTATGAACATTCGAAAGATAACTTTCATAATAATGTCTCCAATGAATATTTGTTATAAATAAATCTTTGTATCTACTCAAATTTCTCACCAGAAACTCCTGGTGGGTAACCGTTTTAGTCGCCCATGACCTGACCATATTCTAAGAAATAATTGATTACATGATACCAGAAGCACTCTTAAAGTGACCTGACAATAAATGACGTATCGCTGAATCTCTACCAAACTCGTAAACGCACTGCATAGTGTAGTAAGATTTTTCAGCAACGTAGGTTTCGTGTGCACTTAGCCATGGCTATCGAACTCTTCTGATTGGTCATTAGTACAGACATCGATTCTCACTTGTGCCCTCGTGACAAAGTAAGTTAGAAATATTTATGACAAACCAGACTATGCCCAATTATATTCATTCTTTAGGATAAGAATCCAGAAGCAATTAGACATGAGAGGTGGTGTTCGAGCAATAGAAATTACAGAAACTGAATATTTTGTAACGCATCAGATAGGCTTATAATTCTTTTCGTATTCGCCATAATTGATCCCTGGCGATATCCCTGACAGATACATACATTTACAGGGTGTATAAAAATACTTCCACAAACTTTGGAATGGGGGTTCCACACACCAACAAATATCCATATAAATATATGTCCAGAAAGTCATCATAACAGATGTTCAAAATATCCTCCGCTTACCTATATACGAAAGCACCCGTTGGAATATTGATTGGCGGACTCTTTCAAATACTCCCACACGGTGTTGAATGATGAAAATTTGATGAAGCGTCTCTTCATTGTTAATGTCTACTGTATAAGACAAATGTTTTAGGTGGCTCCACAGATAAAAATCCAAAGTAATTAAGTCGGAAGAAACGTGCAGTCCATGGAACCGGTCTTTCCGTACGTATCCATCTTTTATGATAGATGTCAGACGGTGCTTCGCGAAAAATGTAACTAAAGTGTGCTGGAGCCAAATCATGCATGAACCACATGTGTGTCCGTATTAGCCGGAGTACATACTCTCGCAAGTGTGTTCGAAATTATATATATATATATATATATATATATGAATTAGATTTTATTATTTTTATTTTTCTCTGTATTGCTAATAGATTCAAATTAAAATTAATAAAAATATATTAAATGTTTAAAATTCATTTTATATTGTAATTTATAATGTAATGTTGGTTTTGTTAGTTATTGTATTGCTACTTAAAATGTCCTTTATTTACGTTCTATGTAAAATGTTGTTTGAATATGTGATTACATAAAAAAATGCCATAAAATTTGAAATATGACATTGTTAACCTATGTATCTATTGCAGTTACATTTCCGTTCATATTTGAATTCTCTTATTCAATATAATTTTATTGGCTTAATTCGTATCACCATCTTGTCATGTTATTTTCTTAACTTTCCTCTTCCTTTGTATCTTTCTAATTTTCAATATAACCTCTTCTTTCTGTTGCCTTTCTTATTTGTCTATTCTCTTGGAAGTAGGGTTTATTTCTTATGCTTTCTTTTGCCTTTCTTTTCTTTCCTCCTCCTTTTCCTTTTCTTGATTTCTTATTATGTAGATAACTCCTGTAAGAGGTGCTCTGAGAAAATATGGATCTACCAAACAATCATCAACATTTACTGGAATTGTAGGTGATTGTCTGGTGGATCCATATTTTTATATTGTTGGTTGCGTAAATTTGATATTCCATCTCTTCCATGTTTTCTTATCCTTAAACAAAATTGAAGAGACAAACAGCAGATAGGCATTTTGTGCAATAAACATTCCACAAATGTTCTACCGTAGGCGAAAGACCCTGAACACGTTGCAAATGATACGGACACAGGAGCTGTTCTTAAATTACCCACCATGCGGTACTATAAGATGTATGACATTCTAGGTAAAATTGATGTGTGTCGATACCTGGATCATCTGTGATAGCTTGTAGAATTTCTTATTCGAGGTTAGGCGTACGAGTGGATCTCGGTCTTCCTCGACCCAAAGTTTTTAGTGCCACGGATCCTGTCGCAGCAAGGCGACGATAAACAACAGGAAAGGTTGGATGACTCGGTTGCCTTTGGTCTGGGAAACGCAATGTTATAGAGCCGTGCAGCCTCACGTCCATTATAATTCGCGTAGCCGCATGTTAAAGTCATATCTGCCTGCTCACGATAAAAAAATTCTGTTTAAACGGAACAATGCCCTTTATCTAACAAGTGCTTAACTAAATCCCTTGTGTATATGTGTTCTATTTAATCAGTAGAAAATCCAAGGGTTACTAAAACATATATTGGAAGTACAATGAATCAACTTAACAAGCGTTTCTATAATCATCTCTCATCCTTTACTAATGCAGATAAACGAAATATGACTTCACTTTCTAAATATTTTTGGAAATTGAAAGAGGAAAATAAAACACCTAAAGATAAATGGAAATTTCTCAAAGAAGCTAAAATCTCCAGATCGCTGAACGAACCCTGTTTCATCTGTTTAAAGGAGAAAATGGAAATAATTATGTGCTTGAATAATGACATATTATTAAATCAACGATATCAAACTACAGTAAATTGTAAACATATCAAAGAATTAACCTTACAAACTTGCTAAACTTCATAACTTAATAATCACTCCTCTTTTGTTATACTATCTTTATATAAAAATGTTAATGTTATTATCAGTGATTTATTTTAGATTTAAGTATTATATTGGTTCGTATTCGAAGATTACTGGAAGTATGCTTAGCCATGAATTGGATTATTATTGGATTTTTATTTATTTTTTTTTTCTCTGGCTGTATTGCGAATAGATCCTAATTTAAAATTAATATAAAAATATTAAATGTTTAAAATTCATTTTATATTGTAATTTATAAGGTAAGGTCGGTTTTTGTTATTTATTGTAGAGATACTTAAAGTGTCCTTTATTTACGTTCTATGGATAATTTTGTTTGAATATGTGATTTCATGACCAAATGCCATAAATTTTTAAATATGACATTTTATCACATTTAGATATAATTAAACATATATCTGTAAAAAGATAATATGAATAAAGACAAATTGAAAAGATTTTTTTTACGAATGCGTTTTTTTTCTCTGATGGATTTTATCAACGTAAATATAAACATTTTGCATAATAAAATCCTTAGAATTACCTTCATAAAAATCCATGAGAGTACGAAATGCGTTAGTAACGAATAGTTTTCTTTTTCTCATTATCATATATATATATATATATATATATATATATATATATATATATATATATATATATATATATATATATATACAGAAACACACACACACACACACACACACACACACACATATATATATATATATATATATATATATATATATTATAATTATTTAAAAGAAATAGGATTCCTTCGCTAAAAATAATTATATTTTAGGCTCTACTTTGTATCGAGCGCTGTTTTTAAAAAAATAAAAACAAAAAACTAAAGAACTTCGGATCATTTACTTAACGAGTTCTTTCCTATTTTTCTATATATTTGCATACACACACACACACACACACACACACACATATATATATATATATATATGATGCATAAAAATTATATATGTGTATGTGTGTTAAAAGTTAATATAGTTGTGCTCTATATATACATAGACATCCTGCATACATATATTTTTGCATACACATAAAAATCCTGCGTACATACCTTTTTGCATACACAAATATATATCTTTATATGTAAGATTTGATAAAAAAAAAGTATCAGGATTGTTGCTATGATAACGGTCTATAGTACGCAAAGAGAAACCGATTTGCATAGGTTTACCTTGCATTTTTCGCTCATGCTCGTTCTTGCTCACTTCCCTTGTTTATAGCAGTGGCTGAATGGAAAGTGTGTAGGTGTGGTTTCCACTCGTGACCAGAGCTTGTGAAGCATGCAATATTCACCAGATATCACCACTTGCTTCTTTTTCCTCTTCAAAAATCATATCTCTCTTGAAAGAACACGATTTCAAGACGCCGAGAAAGTCCAAGAAAATGCGACAAATCAGATTCTCGCTATCCCCAAAATAAGCAGTTCGAGGAATGTTTTCCATTAATGGGAACCACACTGGATAAATTGCATAGGTTCAGAAGGGGGCTACGTCGAATGAGATTAAATGCCGATGTGATATGAGTTGTATATTTCTTCTATATCACAAGTCCTGATACTTTTTCATCAGACCTCGTATGCCTGTGTGCGTATACACATATAAGATAAATATTGAGGATATGCATATGTATTTTACAAAATTGCTTATATATACGACTTGTCATAAGTTGTCTTAAAATGGATGGAGAAATATATTTTGGTTTATCATTCGCAACACAGCTTCCATCCATTGATGTAGACTTTTCAAATGATTTGTTACACTTTTTTGTAGAAGTTTCTTGTAGCATTCCACCGGTTGGGTGTGCGATCATGACTGCAGCTTATGCATTACTGTGTCGTCAGTCTGTGAGTGCGTAATTTTCAAATATAATTTCACAGAGTCTGTAACATGGAAATCAAGTTGTTCCAGGTCAAGAAAATAGTCCAATAAGCAGAATCTGTTAGACAAGAATGTGTTTACATTTTGAGTAGTTGTCTTTTATATGTAACTTACTAGAATAGACTGTTCTGGATTGTAGTTTCGCCCAACACCGCCAATTGCTACGAAACCAAAACATTAACCTAAGACACAAATAATGTTCTTAAATAGACTCGTGATCATACATAATACCAAACTAGTTGAGATAAATTTAAACTGTCAGCTCTATGTAACTGCTTTTTCAGATCGATGGTTAAACTGCCTTCGCGCGAATATAGATTGAAACATCTTATCTCAGGGATTGGTGGTACATAATCTCACACAAAAGACCGTTAACAGAAAGACATCACTTGAGGACTTTCAACAACAGCAACATTAAAAATGGATAGCACAGTTAGTTCGAAGAGAAAATAATTACATAACCAAAATATTGATACTCCACAGTACTCAAATAATGGGGAAGCCTTCGTCCAGACTGGAAAACACATTAGATTTGAGAGAAAGATTTAATGAAATTCAACCAAAAGTAGCACTTGCTGCTCGGTTAATGAATTCCAAATTTTTCGTTATAACTAAACGGCCAATATTGCCAGTACCAATAAAGTGAACAGCTTCTTGATCTCAGCTTGATCATAACTTGACTAGCACTGGCTTCACGGCCAATGAATGCCGAATGTCTCCTCATAAGGAAACAGCTAATATTATCTTTGTCGTGAGAGATAAAGTGAACAGATACTACAATTTGATTCCAACTCGATGGTTAAATAGTGAAGAAATGCGTACCTTGAGCAGCGTTGGTTGCTGAGTCAATGAATGCCAATTGTTTCCTTATAAAGAAAAGATTTTTTTTTACTATGAGGCTCTATTAATGAGATTTTCTTCGTCTGACAAAATAACTATTTGAAATGGTAAGAAAACTCGATCTATTTGGGAATGATGTTGGAATAATCCAGAACATAGACTGGGAGCCTGTATGAGGATAGAAAATAAATAGAGCCCGCATAGAAAAAAATAGAAAGGAGCTTTTTTCCACCGGACTACTAGGATCAATTATCATTGGTCACAATCATAACAGTATAAAATACACCGATGACAGTGTTAATGGCAGACACAGAAAGAAAAATACAGGAGCTCTTAGTAGCTAAGGAAAGCGAGAAACTGTCTGTAGAATATATTGATTTTCCAAGCGTAGCTTAGATATGACACAAGGTTGAATGTAGGGGGGAACCCAGTGAGGATCGAACTCACTATTCAGTCGTAATTGTTCTAGCTAGACAAGATTGCTATATTACACCACCTCACCTCCAGATGCCCAAAATGAAAGGCAGAATATATGATTGCTAGCAAGAGAAAAAAATGTCAGGATGCGAAAAAATATTGCAGTTCTTAAAATGAAACTTGTACAGAAGTTCAAATATTTGGGCAGTGTTTTAGCATAGGATTGATTTGTTTGTTTTTTAACGTTTGGGCAACATTTTTAGCTTATTTAAAGTCGAAACATATTTTGAACTGTAAGAATAATTCTCTATTTTGCAAGTTGATGCTGCATTAACAATTTCTTCTGATCATATTTTTCTTCCAGATAAAAGTCCAACTATTTAACCCATAGATAGAGGTCAGAGATGGATACATACTTTTCCAAGTGTATTGGCGCATAATGGTTTTGTTTTGTTTTACGGCATACCAAACTTAATAGGTTATTTAATGCCGACAAGATTTTTATTGCTGATAATATTTTTATTTTCCAAAAGATTATTGCTGGTAATATTTTTTTTTCCAAGAATGTATTGTTGGTAATATTTTTTCCAAAAATGTATTGCTGGTAATATTTTTTTCAAAAATGTACTGCTGTTTATAACTTTTCCAAAAAAGATTTTGCTGGTATTAAAACCAAATTTTATATTTTCATAGTGTTTTAACCACTTTTGAGGAGTTACCTATTTTCCGATAGATGGGTCCCTGACAGGTGCTACCACCCCGGGTCAGACTGGACCTGGGAACATCAGCCAACAAATTTTTATTGCTGATATTTTTTTCAAAAAATGTATTGCTGGTAATATTTTTTTCAAAAATTGCACTACTTGTAATATTCGATAAATGTTTTGTTGGTAATATTTTTCCAAAAATATGTTGCTGGTAATATTTTTTTTTCAAAAATGTACTGCTGGTAATAACTTTAAAAAAAAAGTATTGCTGGTATTAAAACCAATTTTTAGACTTTCATAGTGTTTTAACCCCTTTTTGTGGAGTTACCTATTTTCCGATAGATGGGTCCCTGACAGGTGCTACCACCCCGGGTCAGGCTGGACCTGAGAACATCAGCAATTAAGAGGTGGTTCCATGCTCCTCAGAACATCCTGATCAAAGCTCTTGCTGTCGGATGTAGTTTATCGACTTACCCAGGACCCGGATGTAGTTTATGGTCTTACCCAGGACAGGCGTATAAAGGAATGTAACGAAACCGACTAGAATTCGAACTCAGTTCTCCTGTTTCTCATTCTGAGCTGCTATCCATTTCACTGTCTGCACATCCTCATTAGCTTAGAGATATGCTTATTAATGATAGATCTATGGTAGGCGCCCTTCTT
>OZ038481.1:118789869-118799869 GCA_964036315.1 Acanthosepion esculentum
TTTGATGCCAGGAAAAATTACCCACATTTATTCTGCTTGGAGTACGGATCAGTTCACACGACAAACGATACGGTTTAATTTTAATATCTTTGAAACCGAAAGCAGATATGCGTACCTTAGGTGACCATTAGATGATTGATCCCTTAGGGAGACAGGCCATATGTATATGGTAATTTATAATAACTACATTTGGACACCAGGTCGTATCTAATCAGGAACATTGTCCGCATTTAATGGCTAAGAAACACTGACTAATTTGAATGATGTCGGAGAACCGGTCAGATTTAATGATCGGATCACAAGTTGAATTTATTGACACACCTTTGTGAATCATATTTAAATATCGGTGTTACTAATTCACGACTAATAGCATTTGGGATTTCCAGTATTTGTAAATGTGGCTTCTGTACTAAATATAGCATTATGGTTAATGAGGCGTGAAATATATTTGAGGAAGATTTGAACAGACGACCTCGATAATCCCGTCCAATGTTTGAACCACTGCACTCTACCACAGCTGCTAACTTTAGTGTTGTCTCTACGATTACAAGGTCCGTTGATCTTGGCGAGTTCAATCAGCCAGACTTAAGTTAATATTCGTTTTTCTGCTTGATTGCCGCCGTTGCGGACGGATAACATGTCACGTTTTTTTTCTGAGGGAATGTAAATGTCAAAGAAAAAGATAAAACACACCCATATATATATATATATATATATATATATATATATATATATATATATATTGAGTTTACGAAAAACTAGGTAATCTGTATGGGTAGACCCAAGGAGGATAAAATCCAGAGAGCTCAATGTAAATCAGAGCTAATAATTTAAATACAAATAAAAACAGACCACTTTAAGGTTCCATGTAATAAATTATTTCACCACAGCCCTTTTAAAAGACCGCGGATCATCAGACTTTACTTCCAAAGGTTGAAACGAAAAATGAAAAGAAATTTACACATTTTTGACGGGCAGTATTAAGCATATGTAAATTAACGAAGTGAGGAAGTGAGGGGGGAGATAGAGACATGATTGAGTTAGATGTAATTTAAAATTTTTATTCTTTCATATTTAATATTATTTGAGGAAGTCCAGACATTGACACATTTAATCGGTTAACTTAACGGAAGTTATATATTGATAGAAGGGGAAGAGGTGAAAAAAGACGTAAACAGAAAAAGAGAGAAGGAAGTCATGAGAAAAAGTGTCACTAACTCACTTTGGAATGAAAGGCCAGAAATAGATGTTGTCGTTTTGTTTTACTTTGAGAGATCATAAATATTATAATGTTTGATATAAATTTGAATGTTTAAACAGTCTATAAGGAATTTAATTTGATGTTTGTCAGCGAGTTAAGTTTTTTTAAAAACTTTATTAAAAAATAATTTAATATGAAATAGTCGATTAGAAAAATATTCAGAGAATTTACATTAAAATACTAAAATTTTATTTTAAAATATACGTTTACTTCTAGTTGTAATTGATTATTAAGGTGATATCTCTATCAGTTTGAATTTTATTCATGAATTTAATTCGCGACTATTTTTATATTGGTAATTTCTTTTACTTAAAGTTTAATTTTTAATATAATATGGAGTGATATTTGAAGGTAATATTAGAGATCTTGCTCTGTCATATATTGTATACACATCCATGCAAGTTTCACATATACATAGGTTCTTTTACATGTGCAGTCACACATACAGGTACACATGTACCAATATACACGGGTAATTTCATGTATTAATACCTACATATATGTTTTTAAATGTTTACGCATACTTACACACACACACACATACATATATATATATATATATATATATATATATATGTAGTTAGTATTTCCCTAAAAAAAAAATTAAATTAATATTAGGTGATGATTTTAGTATTCAATTATCAAAAAATCTAAATATTTTATCATCAATAATGATTATTAAAGAATAATACATTTAAATTCAAAATTAAATTATCAATTTAAAAAAATTTCCTCCATATTGTAAAGAATTTTAAGCTCACAATTCCAATTGAAGAATATGAAGGGAGAAAATGTGGTAAAACATTAATACCAGACCTGTAAGTCCTTTTTTATAATATTCTATATATCCATATATATATACACACGCACATATACACACATTGGTACACATGCACACACATATATGTGTATACACATATATATACATATATATATACACCCATACACATACACACACACACACATATATATATATATGCATATGTGTGGATTGTGCTTTTCGTTTTACACGTATGCACGCTAACAGGGGTTATTGTGGAAAAAATCAGGTAAGGGAAAGACATATTTCATTTGTTCTTTCTTAAATGCGTTACTCGCCCAGCCTTGCTGCGGGCGACAAAGCCACAGTGAGAGATGGAATTTGTTAAAGCAGGATTTTGATGGCCTCTCTTCCTCTAGCTTGCCGAAGCTGATCACGGTACTTCGGTCTACTGTCTTCAAAAGCGTTTAACTTAATGAAACCTGTCTTACGAAACTCCTTTCGGCTTGATGCTTGGGCTTCACGGGTTTTCAGATCAAAGTTGAGACGTTTCAAGTTGTCTTTCACTTTCCTTCTAGCGTAAATGTGAACGTCCAGTATAACGTTTGTTGTTTGTTAATTGTCCACACAGAAATTTTTTGGAAGCCTATGCTCATCCATTTTCACAACATGACCAGCGTATGTGAAAGGCGTCAAATTGATTTATGGGTTCACGGTACAAGCTCCAAGTTTCAGCACCATATAGAAGGGTTGCGAGAACGACTGATTTGTATATGTCGTTCTTTATTTTGAGAGACACGTCTTTGCTGTTCCATAACCTATGTTTAAGATTACCGAATGCTGTACTGGCTTTGGCTATTCTGGATTGGATTTCTCTGTCCATTTTTCCATCAGAAGAGACTGTTGATCCAAGATATGTGAACGCCTCGACCTTTTTTAATGCCGCACCCTCAATGAATACGGAAGGATTTGTGAGAATTGGATTGCCTATTACTGGCTGGTACATTAGTCCAGTCTTCTTTATGTTGATAGTGAGTCCAAATGCTTTCGCTGTTTCAGAGATGTGCTGATAGAGCCACATCATCTGCAAAGAGAAGATCGCGTACCAGATGCAGACCAAATTTCGATTGTGTTTTGAAATGTTGCTGATTGTATAGACCTACACTTGTTCTGAATGCAACGTTGACTCCTTCACTTAAATCAGAGAATACCTTTTCAATCATAACAGAAAAGAAAAGTGCAAAGAAAAGAAAAGTGCTTTTTAACGTTCGAGACGGAAAAGGCGTCCGACTTCTCATTTCATGATCTTACAAAAGCTTCCATTCCTTCGTGAAAAGAGATATTAATATGGTGAATTTTTTCTGGAACACATAATTTTCAGAAAAATTTCGAAAGAGCAGTTCGAGATACAGTATAGAAAGCCTTTGTGAAGTCTATAAAAACAACAAATATATCCTTGTTTTGTTCTCGTGCATATCTCTTCCTCATCATGGAATTTCTGTCCTGCTTGTATTTGTGTTGAACTATTCGCCATCCAGCTACTGATCAGCCTGCACTAAGATTTGTTTAAAGGAATCAGTTGCTTGAGCGACACAAAGCAACACTCTCTCCATCAAAACAAGAGAGTCCATACAGGTGCAATGCATGCCACGCCTTAGGTGTTTGTGATGATCGCATGTTATATTATCGCAGAGTTTGACCTCCTTGGGGTAGTGCATGCCGGGCAACAATATATCCATCAGGGGTTTTGATGTCAGATTTTGCCGTCTCTGATACGAGGACAGGTGGCTATATATATATATAATCCTTTCAGGGTAGATAACTTGGCTTCGACCATCTCCTCTCCAATCCTTGGATGACTTCCCGCTTGTAATACGTGAGATTGTTTAGAGGAAGTGTGAAGACATGAGTTGCACATTACCCTTAAAAATAAGTTGCATCAGATGAGCAGTAAAGGTACTACTTCTACCCAATGCCCTCTACACACATAAATAAGCATATACATTTTTATACATTGGATGTCAGAGTAAACAGTTCATCATTGCAAATATATATATATATATATATATATATATATATATATATATATATATTATTTACATTATTCGGACTATTGTACGCATCAATGTCGCCATATTTATTACAATGTTTCGGCCGTTGCATACTCCGGCCTTTTTCAGGTGGTTGAAATGTCGAAATGAACCGTTTATTTCGCTCACTGTATTAGGCCGTTCTACCACGTGAAGAAGGCCGGAGCGTACAACGGTCGAAACGTAATAAATATGGAGACAAAGATGAGGGCATTTGTCCGAATAATGTGTACATAATACTTCATCTCAGAAATATATATATATATATATATATATATTTCAAGCAAAGTACATATTCTACAAATCGCTGGACACAGCTGGGAGATACAGAGAGAAGTATCCAAGCGTTTGAGAACAGATGCTTGAGAAAACTCATTGGAATTTTTTTATTAGGAACAAAAAATCGATGAGTTTGTGCGTTAAAAGCTTTGTGGGTCATCAGGGACCTCTTCTCGCCACAGTCAAAAGAAAAGAATGGCGTGGTTTGGACACATTACAAGCCACGTCAGGCTGAGGAATACCGTCATGCAAGGCACTGTTGAAGATGGACGTAGGAGAGCATGGCAACGCCATAACTGTGTGCACAATATCAAACAATGGACAGGTATGACTTTACCAGAATTGCTGATGGCTACCTTTGATAGATCGTTGTGGAAAAGGGTGTGGCTTCTGCATTCGGATCCGTCCTACGATTACGTAAGTTAAGGGAATGATATCTATCCATCTATCTATCTATCTATGTATTTATTTATATATGTATATATATTTAGATAATATTAGTGGTCAATATATATATATATATATATATATATATATATATATATATATATATATATATATATATATATATATATATATATAAATTCCTAAGCTGATAGAATCCAGGTAGAACTGAATGTCCAGGACAGAGTAAGAATATAATATAAAAGGCTCGAACACTAATATTCCATGGTTATAATTTATTATATCGTAATCACGATACAATTACGATTAAAGTATAAGTTATAAACCTGGAATATTGGTCTTTGAGCTCTGGATTGGATTTAAATTTTCAAATAACGCCAGAGATTCTCAATTGGGTTTAAATCTGGGGATTGACTTGACCATTTCATTATATTTACATTTATTTTTAGCAAGCCATTTCTTCGTAGATTTTACAGTACGTTTAAGATCATTATTTTGTTGGAAGATCCAATCAGGAGGAAACTCAAGATTTTCAACAGAATTCATTCAATTTTCTTCCAAATTATTTTGATATGATGCAGCATTAATTCTACGTTGTATTACTGATATGTTTCTAGTAACTTTTGTAGAAAAACTTCCCCAAACCATAATTCTGATGCCACTAAATTTCACTGTTGCAACTGTGTTCTTTTGTTTGAAAGCATCGCCATCTTTCCTCTGTACATGATTTCTAGAATTACGTCCAAACAACTCAATTTTAATTGTTTCGCTTGTTCATAATACTCTTTCCCAAAACGATTTTTCTTTATCCTTATGTTCATGAACGAATTTCAATCTGACATATCTGTGTCTTTTCAATAGCAGTGGAGTTTTCTGAGGCCAGCGTCACCATAGATTGTTCTTGTGAATTTCATTGCTTTAGTGACTCAGATTCCTGATGAAAGCAAATCATCCTGCAACTCTTGATGGGTATCCATTGAATTTTGCTTAATTTGATGCATTAATTTCCTCGCAGATCATGAAGAAATCTTCCAACGAGCACCTGTTCTTTGGTTTTCAGCAGTTTTGAGTTTTTTTATACCTTGCGATGAATGATCTAATGGTAGTAAATACAATATTTAGGTTGTCTTTTACCTTATTTCCGGAGCTTAACAGTCGGTTCTTTTTGCGAATTTGTCAATTTTTTACTTCTTTCATGACGATAACCTTCTTGCACGAATATCAATTACAGAATGTTGTTTGAATGTTTAGGCTAAAAATAACTCCTGATAACATTATTGAAAAATTATAGAATAGTCTACTTGAATAATCTAGATTATCAAATATCAATTTTAATATTTTTAAAATCTGAATTTTTCATTATACGAATATTTTTCACTAATTAATATGTCTAAATAGGATTTGCTTCTATTAAAACATTTTTTTTCTTTTTTCTATGCATATTTAGTTATTATGCATCTGCGTACAGTTAATTGTATGAAAAGTATGATTTTGTACGTGAATCGTAATAGACAGCTATATTAGAACCGAAAGCAGTCGATACATCCAAACTTTGCTGCTATTTATTGTGACATTGCTGAGTCTGAATCAGTGCCACCACAAGGAAGACCGAACTCCGCTTGTGCGCCTGGCCAGGAGGAACACATTCTACGGGCTGTCAGAGGCGATCCGTGAATCCGTACACCTCAAGTGACCCTAACATGTCGTACTTCTCATCGTACGGCATGGAAGATACTTTAAGAGCAGCTACTTTTTCTGTATCATTTTCAACGTGTGCAGATCTTTCGCTCTCGGATCAGACACCACAGGAGAACCGTTCCGATGGTTTATTACACAAACTGACGATCCGTTTTTTCTCTCTTCAGGCCTATTTACATTTTATCCTGTTCTGGTATCAGGACACCCAACAAGTTTGCAGATGTATTCTTGAATTGTATTCTGGATTGTAAATTTAACAGCCTCTACCGAAACCTTTAAACTTAATAACGTCAAAACGATGGATCGGCGATTATATATTTATATGGAGTTTACTCTTTCGTTTGATGTGAGGAACACTCCCAGAGTTTGTAAAAGTATTTGCGATACATCCTATATATATATATATATATATATATATATATATATATATATATATATATATATATATATATGTATCTTCTAAGACATTTTCATGTTTATACATTGTTTTTATAGATACAAATATTTAAGTAAATGCTCTATTTATAATAAACAGTATTAAACAACCTTTACCGGCCTGAATGTCCGAGAAATTTTCATAGAAAATATTCATCCTCCGACAGGAACCAAACCTGTATCCTATAGGGAACCGTCATATAGCCTGACGTGCCTTTAACCGATTTGGCTACAGAGGAGCGTTCGGTTAGCAAGGTCGAATTTACTGCCTTTAAACTTCAGTAGTCCATGATTCTCTCAGGTACATTCATATCTGCTCAAAGCATATCCAAATTAAATCACATATTCACTTTCTTCTTTTCACATATTTATACAACAGGAATTAAGATTATATTAGGTTAATGACCATTTTAACCTTGTAAATTGAAATCAAATTTACAAGGATTTTTCAAACCAGCCAAGGATAACAAATTAATGAAATAATAAGTTTCATCACATCTTAATTCGTATTGTATGATATATACATTCATACATACATACATACACACACACACACACACACACACACACATATATATATATATATATATATATATATATATATATATATTTAACATACAACGTGTGTTAGCACGTGCGATACCCTGTCTTCATCAGCCGCCGACCAGGGGTGATCTCACTGTTTCGGTGGCTATGGGGGGACCGCCACCCCAGGCGCCACTAACAGCGTTTGCCACCAGACAGGGTATGAAGAAAAGCTAATTGCTCGTTCCTCTTTGTAAATTTTCGTAATGAAATAAATAAAACGGTTGTTCCTCTTCGCTGCTTCTGTCCGTAATGAAAGTTCCTGAACGGGTTTGCCGTTATTGACGCGCTCGTAAAAATCGTTATAGACGACTACGCAAATATTTCACTTGCGCATGTTAGGTCGTGATGTTGCGCGCATAATATTTCAGTAATCTTTGTTCTGATCTTAACTTACCTTTCTGGAGGTGGAGGTTTCACATACGTCCTATATGTGTTCAATATATTGAGAGGAATAAACCTAATGATACTGATACAGGGGCTGCTCATTATGTACGCTACTATGAGATTTACGATATGCTAGTGCCACTTGACGTCTGCCGATATCTGGATCGTCTGCAACAGATATGAGATTTACATACGCGCAAATTGCAATGGACGCGAGGTTGGACGGCTGTATCAGATTGCGTTTTCAGACCGAAGGCAGCCGATTCATCCGACCTTTGCTGCTGTTTAACGTTGCGTTGCTGAGACAGGGTCTGGGCATCACAAACTAAGGATCGAGGAAGATCGAGATCCACCCGTATGCTTGACCACGAAGAACACATTCTTCATGGGTGTCGAAGACGATACAGATATAAGCACACAACAAGTGGCTTTAGAATATGTCATACATCTTATAGTAACGCATGGCGGAGATTTCAAGGGTAGCTCCTGTATCAACATAATTTACAACGCGTGCAGGTTCTTTCGCTCTATAATCTCTCAGCACGGGTAAACTTTAACCAATGGTTTATTATACAAACTGCCGATCCGTTGACTGTTTCTTTAGTTTTGTTTACGGAAGAGGCAACATTTGATGGAGGATTGGATTCCACATGTTACAATACAGGCGAGACACCAGCATCAGTCTATGATTAATTTGTCGGCTGGAATTATAGGTGAGTGAATAGTAGGACCCTATGTTATCTCAGCACGTCCTACAGGAGCTGTCTGCAGGGATTTTATTCCGAACACACTACCACACCTGCTAAAGCATGTTCAACAGCTAATAGGAAGACACATGTGGTTCATGCATGAGAGAGCTCCAACACATTGTTACCGAGGAAGCCGACAAGCCAATTTTTTTTTAAATAAAATCAATTTTTCACTCGACAGTAATTTAACATTGCATGAGGAGACCCATTTTTATTATTGAAACATAATTGCCATTATGTAGCGATTTTTAACATGCTTTAATATCCTAAAATAAATAATATTTACGTCTACTCTGTATAGTTTCTTTTAAATCAAATGGTACGTATAGTTGAATTATACTCCATTTGTTCTCATTTTACACACACACACACACACACATATATATATATATATATATATATATATATATATATATATATAGTTGTATATTTAGGCAGCAATCGTTCGTTTATGCATGTTTCATTAAAAACGACAGACAAGGTACTACGATTGAGCTTTTTATTTAATTTTTCTTGTGTTCGAACTTTCTTTACAGGACAAAGGGTGTGTAAGAACTGTCCAAATGTTTTATGGTTCCGAGTGCTTTCGGCTATACCTTTAGCCATTATAAAGGATGATTCGATTTTTTCAGCTTAATTGAGTGTGTGCCTTATGTGTATGTCTTAGTGTGTAGTAGGGATGTTTTTAATTTCCGAATACGGTTAGGACATCGTGGCTTTGTTCGTAGTTAATATTGTTAAGAGCAGGCTTCTTCTTTTTTTATTATTAAAGCCTACATTATTTTTAATCTTTTTTTTTGCAGATACTAGTATAAAACACAAATATATTAACTGCATCCATCAGCAAAAAAAATATTAAAAATAATGGAGGCTTTACTAATAAAAAAGAAAAAGCCAACTCTTAACAATATTAATTACGAACAAAGCCACAATGTGCTAACCGTATTCGGAAATTAAAACATACCTACTACACACTAAGACATACACATAAGGCACACACTCAATTAAGCTGTGTCGTGGAGTTATTTCCTTAGTGGAAACTGTATTCGGACTAAATGCGTCCTAAATAGATTAAACGTACAGAAACGTTAGGAACTTGTAATAAACTGTTACGTGGAGTAATCGAGTTGTGGTCGCTGACTACTTCCTCTTCTCTCGACTACTACTGACTCCTACTTATAATAGATGGGAGAGTCTATTATCTAGACAAGGTGTCTTTCACTATAACAAGCTGAAAAATCGAATCTTCCTTGATAATGGCTAAAGGTATAGCCGAAAGCTCTCGGAACCATAAAACATTTGGACAGTTCTTACACACCCCTTTGTCCTGGAAAGAAAGCTCTTGTTCGAA
>OZ038481.1:118804869-118889869 GCA_964036315.1 Acanthosepion esculentum
ATCCTATCTCTGGCCTGATTCTACCGCGCTCAGTATCTATCAGAATTCGGATGATGAGTTTTGTTATGTGGCTCATTAGGCTGATTGTTCGGTGGAATTCACATTCTTTTACACCTGGTTTCTTAGTAAATAAATCATTTATTACTGAAATTTTATTAATGCTTCTTTTCAACTTAGGTTAGTATATTATTTATCAGAGCATCACACCTGTTACTCGACGATGTTCTTTCGTGTGTATAGCTGTTTCTCGTTTAAGAACTATCGCCAAAAAATGTTACCAAATCTCCACCTGGTGCCCATTTGAACTGACACCATATTGTCTATATATATAAACTATATTAACTTTAGTTATTAACTGTAATTTTGGAAAGAGAAAATTTCAATGAATTATGTCTGAAAATCTTTATATATGAAATCAATACGAACTGTAAGCAATAGGTTTACGATATATAGAATAAAGAAGACGTCAATTGAAACTGAAGCCAGGAGGATATGTTTTAAGTAATAATATCTACAGTTTCTATTAGATGCTTTTCTTTGTAACTAACGCAATAGACCAACAACTCTATAAGCGTAGTAAACAAACGTTATAGCAAAAAAAATAATAATAATATTTTTTATTAAGACTACACTGAAGCCTTCATTTTTACCTTATATCTAACTACAAGTTGCCCAGTAAAAAAGAGGCAGATTTATTATCACTGTTTTATCTTTCATGATTAATTGACCTTGAATAACCTTGAATAAATGTCTTGAGTACTCATGACCTTGAATAAAGCTACTGCCGTCTGGTTACCACGCTTACAACTTTGTGTTAGACATTCAGGCAAACAAAACGATGATTGTTCAGATTGTGTATAAATCACGATAGCTAAATACATTTATTTCTAAATTTTAACGCCTTTTTTACTGGGCAAGCTGTAATATTATAAATTTGGAATTCGAAAATTTTCTCAAAATAAGTTCTAAAATTGCCAAGTTTTCATTTGAAACCAAGAAAATACAAATTTTAAACAAAATTCCCAGGGTATATGTAAAAAGCAGAAGGAACGGCGGGGGTAAAAATAAATGGGCTAATGAGTTTTGTTAAATTGCATCCACAATATAAAGTACGTTTTCAGTGGGTTTTTTTTAAGGCTCAGTTGTTATCCATTTTTCGAAAGATTGGAATTGTACAATACTTAATCAAATATACATCTTTAAAGAGATTTAAATGAATAAAAACTTAATTATAAAGAGCGCTAATGTACAATTTAGAACTATTAATAAAGATTTCAACTCAAAGAAAACCCTTGCTCTTGTGCCAATCAAAAAACTTCACATTTCAGTATCTGTTACTTTAATAACATATCACTTCAGGAAGTTAATGATCCTGTCTCTAAACAGGATTGTTTTATTGTCTGCAAATTGTAATAAATTCCCCGGGAGGACAGTGCAGTGATTTTCTTTACGGCCTGGAATTCAGAGTTATCTTTCTTTGAGATGTTAGTTGTCATGCAAGGCTAAAGATCCTGATGCTTAATCTAGAGTCGGGTGGGGCATGTAGAGACAGGAATAATGCATTTTCCCCCAAACCGTTCGAAGCGAAATAAACGAAGAGACTCCGCCAGAATTTGAACCCGGATCATCGATTCCACACCGATAACCGTTACACTACCCTCCCGTCCATGTGATTTATAACTTAGAGTAAAAATCCACTATTAACACACATGTCAGCAGTGCGAGATTTTATTCACTGCCTACATGAAACCTGCATTTATGGAAGTTCCGGATTCGCCACCAAGCCATCAAATCGATGTTCGTCCTCCTGCTATGTCAGCGGAAGATATCGAGATCTTTCTGCGCCGCCATGACGTGAACAGACAAGCATTCGTCTGTCCCACTTCTTTTTTAAATTGACTGTTTTTATGGATTATCAAGCCTTTGCAGTTTATTTAAAGCCACAACATACTTTAAGATTGGGAAAATAATTTAGAGATAATCATGATTCACTGATACAAGTCCTACTAATTAATCTATATCTGGGGAGGGGGAGAAAATGGATTCATATCTTTTCTAAGAAATATGTGCGCGTAAAGAACCCACCTAGAATTGGATTGGTTTGGTTTATTATGTATTTTTAATGCCGAATTCCTAATATTTTGAAGACATTTTTATGGCCACAACTAAATATATGCAGTGGCCTCAGAAAAGATTTTAGTCAGGAGAAACAAAACTACATCCAATTTCAAAATTTAATTACGTAATCCCAACTCAACATAAATAAACAGTATTTGGAACTAGTATGGAGTAGGTCCTCCATTTGCTAGTTTCAGTGCTTGTATTCGATTTTTCATGGATTTGATCAAGTTATCAACACTCGTCTAATCCATATTTTGCCTCGTCTTTAGCAATGTTTCTTTAAGCGTTGCCACTGGCGGGATTTTGGTTGCACGCTCTTGAAGTCTTCGGTCAAGGTGCTCTCAAACGTGCTCTATTAGATTCATGTCAGGACTTTGGGCTACCCATTGCAGTGACTTGATTCCTTGCGATTCCTTCCAGGCCTTTGCTACTTTGCTCGTATGACATGGCATTCTATCTACTTGAAAAAAGGTAGACATTATTGGCAATCTGACTGGTTTCAAATATTGTCTCTAATATTCAACAGTATTTTGAGCCATTCGACCTCTCGTTAACAAGAATCAGCTCCAAACCACAGAGCGCCCAACACCATTATTCCAATCTCTCCATGTTTCACGGTCGACATTCAGTTTTCCAAGTTCCATTCTGATTTCTCCAAACATAAACCTGTCTCGAATTTGAATATTGGCTTTCATCTGACCAAATTGCAGACTGCCAAAATTCATAATCTTTGCTCCCGAATTCTCTCGCCCAGTCGTGTTCCTGTTAACCTCTGAAATCAAGCGCTTCTTTCTTGAAACTCTTCTTCCATAGCCTAGCTCTTTCAGAGTCCTTCTCGCTGTACATGGCTGTTCCATGCTGTTGGCGACATCTTTGAGGCTCTAATGACAGTTTCTCATGACTTCCCTCTTCAGCGCACTTTTCGTTCGCTCGGACACGATGCTTCGTCTTCCTGAACGTTGCTCCACGCGACAATCACCTTCTTCATTTAATTTCTTGACAATATTATTAACTGTTTGATGATTAACCTGGAAAAAAAACTCGTAATTTATTTTTTTGACTTGACACATTGATGCCATCCTATTATTTGCCCTCGTTGAAATTCACCAATTGTTCTTACTTTTCGAACATTCATTGCAAAATAAGTCAACTATCGTTCATAGATCACAGTAGCATAACACTAACACGTTATTGTGTGAACAAAGAGACTTTATTGCACAAGCCAAAATTGCTGTAGTCAAGTATTGGCTAATAACTTGTAATGTACTATAAATAGGTATTGCTGGTAATCTTTTGGAGGAAATAAAGGGTTATTTCGAAATTCCGGTCACCTGAAGAAGGTGTTGCCTCCCTTTGCTATAGTACCAAGACTTTATGAATTTGAGCGCAGTACTGGACTGGGTACGAGGTCTCATCAATTTACACTTGAGTTGGTTATATATAACCGTAAGTTCTATGATAACAGATTCTTCTCTCGCACTTCCGGTCCATGCTTTCCAACCAAGTTTAATCTTCCAAAAAATAAATGCAATGTCAATGACGATCTGCTGTCCTTATGATTACTCTTCCTTTTTTCCTTCACCTGAGTAAAATTTCTGTTTTTTAATTCTTCAACGCCCAGCTTGGGCTGAAGTTGCTTATATATATATATATATATATATATATATATATGTATATATGTGTGTGTGTGTGTGTGTGTGTGTGTGTGTGTGTGCGCGAGTGTCTTCCCTTATTATATATATACGAATGTGCAAACGGAACCTTTGAAATATCATGTTCCTTCAGAACGGGAGAGATCGTGGCTCTTCAAAACGTCTTGTCTTTAATATCTGTGAATTGCCATAACTCCTTAGGAAAATATTAAAATTCTTTGCGATTGCCTTCTCAGTGGTTTAGAATTCAGACTAATCCTTAAATTCAGAATAAATCAGCGCTCTATAGCTCAGTGTACGTTGTTAATTAACTCAAAGAAGCGGCAGGAAGAAGAGATGGTTCTTTTTTTTAAAGATATCTGTGCGATAATGTCTGCAACAAAAAACGACGATTCCACTTTCGACACCGATAACGATCACACTTATTGCACATCCTTGAAACAAATAGGCATTGTGATAAGTTTTAATGTGAATGTAGTATTGTTGTTTATATTATGCATTGATTATTTAGGCCTGGTTTCATAATTTTTGTATTTTTTATCATCACGTTTCGGTCACCATTGTGTTTGTCTTTCTTTCTGCATTCATTTCCAAGACAGGAGATTTCTAACTATGATAATACTTCTTTATACCGTGCGGCCTTTTTCTGGGATTACTGAGGGAAGATGATTTTTCCAGCTATCAAATATGAGAGGTGGGGGTGAAAGGTTGTAGACTATACCAAGAAGGGGTTCTAAAATAAAATATCTGATGTCATTAGGTCAAATATAAGAAAGTAAGTCGTGCCAGAAGCTCATTAACACCATCTTGTAAAATGAGTCAGCTATGTGTCATGCGTGAAACACGCTTTCGATACATGATTGACGAGGAAGATTTTTTTCCCGCAGTAGGTTGCTATTTCCTTCTTCGGTAGAACCCGATCGGTTCTGCTATTTACCCATAGCCAGGGGGAGATAAAGTGTATACATACCATTCCCAAGAGTATTATCACGTAAGTGAATGTAATGGATTCGAATACAATTCGAACTCGGTTCTCTGATTTCTCAATCCGAGCCTCTATACATTACTCCACCTTGCCCCCACCTTCTAAGATAGAAGAATAGAAAGAAACAGCAACAGATGAAGCTGAAACTGCCCAGAAAGATTCAGTGTATAAAAAAGGCAACATATAAGATTTTAAAAAAATACTGTTGAAAAAAACAAAAAAAACAACAAAAATATGGACGCTGTTTCAAAATATAATCGATATTTTATAGCAATAAGCGTTTCTTCCTGGAATTCATGCAGAAAGAATATCGAAGACTACAGTGATCGACGCTTTGTGATAAACCAATTCCATTTCTTCTACAATAAACATCAACACCACGCATTTGACTTTTGTAAGTCATAATTCTATGATTCAAATTCCACCGTTTTATTTTCTGACACTTAATTTTGCTGTGCCATGTAGTTTCTTTAATGGAACAAATGTCCCTTTTCTCTTTCTTCCATTCTGACAAATAAAAAAAAATGCTTAGTAAGAATTACATGTTGCCAATCCAGTGATTGCATGATTGGATGTGTTCCAAATATCTTTAACAATGCAATTTCATGAAGATCTTCAATCCAGCTGTCTTTGTCTCCCTCTTCAAAACCAAAAAAAAAACAAAAACAAAAATACTTGCATGATAAATCGATCAGCTGAGATAATTATACCAGCTTAATGGAGCGTCTAGCGCCATTCTGGAGCTTCGCGAAGCACCGACTCTTTATTTTCGCTTTACCTCATATCGGACATAATGGGCTGGAATTGAAGACGGTCTGAATTCTTCATTGCAGTCGGTGGTTGTCATGGCTGGCTTTCAGACCTACGTGATCGACATGGCGTTGGATCACAGTTTCTATTCCGCGCGGAAGAACATATTATCATTGAAATGGCGAAAATGGGAGAGATTATGCTTGTGTCTACTTAGGCCAGCATCGTCCGGCCCGGTGCCACATATATGTGACGCCCATTGATGATCGGAATCATTACATCATAGTAACGATCTCCTAGAACAGCTCGCTATGGTATATAGCATGGCAATGTGCTTTAGTACGTTGTTCGGGTAGCATAACGATTATCAGCGTAGAAGGCGGGCTAGGTAGGCTGAATTTCGGATTCGGCCTAGTCTACTACGTTCAATTTAGTACTAATGCTCTTGGGAAAGGTATGAATCTATCTCTTCTCCCTCCTTAAATAGCAGTATTGATTTGAGGCCAATCTAGGAGAAGGGTAACTCACGAGAGTGCAATAGGAAACCACTCCATTACGCATTCCCAGTTCAAAGGGGCATGCATGCACCGAATTCCTACAGACTTCTCCGTGGAATATCGCGCCATATTCTTCTATGCTAGACGTTGGTGTCTGGTTTATATTTACGGAAGGGATTTGCTAAGGACAAGCCCAACCTGATTGTCAATGAAAGCTAGAAAGGCTAGCCTGCTTTGGTGTTAACCCCTGGCTGGGATTTATACGTTTTTAAAACCTATCACCGCAAGCAAGACAATAATGCCCCTGGGTCATAATGTGCTACTGACTGTGAAATAATATTAGAAAAAGAAACGTTACTAAGGATATAGAACAATTAAAGAATACGAACTAAGAAGACAGAAGATAACAATTGATATTGCATTTACATTATTTGGAGTTGGCAAGAAAGAGAGATCAACAAGCTAGAAGCGCTGGGAAGAAATTGTTAGCATAGAACTTACGGTTACATCTGATTGTTTGATCTGTAAAACCTAGCTGCCACTCGAATACTGGACTTGAATTCTACTTCTTCCCCGCAGGCAAGGCTTAGTAGCAGGGTAGACTGAGCTCTTTTGCGTTGCTTAGAAACAAGTCTAGCAGAAGGACAACTTTGAATTAAAAAATGTAGATAGCAACTCCAATCCCGTATAAACCTTCTTGCCACAGAAATCGGATAGTGGTCCCATGCTCCACAGGACACACCCACATACACACATACACGCACACACATCAATATATATATATATATATATATATATATATATATATATATATATATTATGAAATGGGTTAAGTCCGACAATTATTTAATATATCTTCTCTTTATACATTATTTTTATAGATTTAACTTACGTAAATGCTTTGCTTTTTAATTAAACAATATTAATTACTAAACTCTAACCTTTATGGGAACCGTGATAAAATTTTTAATTTAATATATATATATATATATATATATATATATATATATATATATATATATATATATATATATATTAAATTAAAAATTATATATATATATATATATATATATATATATATATATATATATATATATATATATATATATATATATATATCCGAATGGACATTGAAGTGAATACCCTAAGGCGACAGTCTAATAACAAAACAAGAGGTTGCAGATAAATAGTGTATTGAACAGCAAATTCAACAGAAGTGTGTTACACGACTTGGGTGTGGGTGTCAGTTGAGCAGCGTTCAGTCTATATCACAGTTAATATTTAACAGCCCCCCACAAGAGTGTATGTGGCACAAGACCGGTTGATAGTGGGTAGTCCGAGCCCGTAGGCTCGGACAGAAATATTCCCTTTGAACCCGCCTAAACGGGTTCAGGAACTGTCTACCTCCCTGGATGAAACTTTGCCCTGCGGCAAAGCCTCGTCCGAGTTCCTCTTTGCCGAGGCAGGGAGTTCGACAGTTGAACAGTTTAGATCACTGTTAATATTTAACAGCCCCCCATAAGGGTGTATGTGGCACTAGGCCGGTTTAGTGGGGATTCTACGAGCCCGTAGGCTCGTCCAAAAATATTCCCTGTGAAACCATAATAACGGGAACAGGGACTGTCTACCTCCCAGGACGAAAATTTGCCCTGCGGCAAAGCTTCGTCCGAGTTCCTCTCCGCCGAGGCAGAGAGTTTGACAGTAATGAACAGTCTAGCACTGTTCCCCCGAGGCTTACTTTCCTACTACTTTATAGTAAATGGAAGAGTCCACAATAACTTCATTAGAGGGAAGACACCACAACACACTTCTAGGTGTTGACTTCAATGTCCACTTTTGTATTTACATACGCTTTATCCCTGATATTGAGCACTTTAAACCATAAATATAGCATAACTGTATATGTATATATATATATATATATATATATATATATATATATATATATATATATATATATATATATATATATACATATATATGGAGAAATATAGTCTTAAAGTGTGCTATATTTATGGGATAAAGTGCTCAATATCAGAGATAGAGCGTGTGTAAATATAAAAGTGAACATAGAACACTTGGAGGCGACAGTCAGTTTCATGCTAGATGCAATCGTCAAGCAACTAGTGCTATTATTTTTCTCGGCTATTTATATATACAGGTCAGTGGTGCATTGTGGGTAGTCTATTGTGGCGGTTATTTACCGGAAGTCGTGTATTTATTTATTTATTTGTGTCAAATTATTTTTATTTTTTATCTTATATATTTATTTATGATATTTATGATATATATATATATATATATATATATATATATATATATATATATATATATATATATATAGCTGTATGTGTGTGCGTGCTTGTGTGCGTGTGTGTGTGTGTGTGTGCGGGAGAGATTATATTCACATTGCATTTTACATGAGTGTCGCTCGTAAACGCTTCTATTTTATTATACAGGGTTGGACAAAATAATTGAAACACTTGTTAAATTCAAAGAAAAATTATTTAATATGGAGTTGGTCCTCCTTTAGCCTTACATACAGTTTTAATACAACTAGGAATGGAATCATACAGCTTCCTGACTTCATTCAGAGGAATTTTCAGCCATCCTTGCATTAACACCCCCTCCAGCTCTTTAAGACACGCTAACTTGTCGCTCCAAAATGAACCACAGATGTTTAATAATATTGATATCTGAAGATTGGCGAGGCCACTCCATGTGATCTAGCTCACTTTCATGCTCTTTATACCAATTCTTAACCTCTCAAGTGGTATGTATTGGAGCATTATTGTCTTCGAGGATGCAGTCACTATCAGGGAATAAACTCTGGGCCATTGGATGAACGTGATCTCCCAAAATGTTCAGGTAATCTTTGCTGTTGATTCTACCATACAAGGCAACTATTCGACTGAGACATTTCTATGATATGGTGGCCCAAACTATCACTGATCCACATCCATGCTACAATGTTGGAAGAAGGCAGTCAGGGTTGTAAGCTTCTTTGGGCTGCCTCCACACATAAACTTGACCTGAAGTGGGAAAAAGAGAAAAACTGGATTCGTCTGAGAATATGACTTGCTTCAATTGGTCTGCAGACCAGTCATTGTGATCTCTGCACCACTTCAACCTCTTCTGAATGTTGCGAGTGGAGAGAAGAAAGGTTTTCTTACAGCGGCTCTTCCATGATATGCAGCCTTATGGAGCTCACGATGAACAGTTTTAGTAGAAACTGGACAATTCAGATGATTATTCAACTCAGCAGTCACTTTGGCCGCAGTAGTCTGATGATTTTTTGCCACATTGTGTTTCAATGCACATCGGTCCCTATCAGTAAGTTTGCAAGTCCGGCCCGAATTGTTACGGTTTCTCGAGGTTTTGCCCTTTTTCTCAAATTGTGTCATAGTTCTTGATATGGTAGCTCTTGAAACACTAAACAGTTCAGAAACCTTAGTGATCGAGGCACCTGCCATGCGAGCTTCAATTATTTGCCCTTTTTCAAACTTGGAGAGGTCACGCATTTAGCTTAAATTTTACTAAATTCTAAAAATAGATAAGACAAAGACAGTAAATTAGATAAATAAACGTAGATATAACCTGCAATTACAAAGTTTTAGTTAAAGTTCTTAATATAATGGGTCTTTGAAATATAGTAGTCGAACTTGCAGCTGTTCCAATTATTTTGTCCAACCCCTGTATATGCCTGAAACTTCGTAAGATGTAGAATTGTGTAATTGACACACCCATATAGAAAATTACATCCACTGAAATTCATCGTGGTTTGCTGACCGTTTACAAAACGAGTGGATTCGATTACTGGCAGAAAATAATACATTACAACAGCATCCTACACAGATTTCAACCAATGTTCTTAAGAGTAACATGAAGATTTATTTATAATTGTGACGAAAAAAAACAACAAACAAAACTGAGAACTTGCTTCATCCACCGATGATCATTTCTTCCTGAATTTTGTTGTTGCGGCTTTTGTAAATACATAAAATATTACTTTCGGAACGTCTCTTCTACATATATATGTTGATTCCATATATATAATGAAATAATTTAATTCCGTTACAAATCAAACCCATACATCTTATCGCTGGAATAATATATATGTATTTTCTAGTGCTGGAGCAACTCAGTGCTGGGAAATGGCTAAAAGCCCATAATTTCGTGTTTGCTTTGTTGATGCATCAAAATATTGATCTCTGACTTTTCAGTTAATCTTTTTGTGTTGGGTGCCTTATATACATAATCTTAGCCATGCAAAAGCAAGTGCCGATATTTCATGTAATGTCAAAGGCACCCATCCAGACAATAGAAAAACAAATACGCACACATTATTATATATATATATATATAAATACGAGTAAAGTTTGTGACTTAGCTGGTTGATTTTACATTCAGCATCCCGATTCCAGAGTTTCATAGGCAGAGCTGTGCGACCACTCTTTAGGGGCTATTAGCAATTTACTGCTTATATTTTTAAATTTGAGTTTTTCTACACTTTTCATTAGTGTAAGTATTTTTTTCCGTATTGTTCGTGTTCGTCCGTGTGTTTTCAGGTGGGCGGTCATGCGCCTGTCTGTGTAGATGTGCGTTCTCGCTAGGAAGCCCGTCTGCGCGGATGTGCGTTCGTGTAGGATGTCGTGATCATTTGTCCATTTCGATTTTTTTTTCACTTTCCACTCGCTCTTTAGCTTTTTCTGTCTCTTTTTTTCTTTTTCGTCTTTTCTTTCGACAGTTGCCGTCTGTGGCGAAATTCTACAATCTCTAGACATGCCACCGTTGCTAATTTTGGGGCGTTCCAGTTTGTTTTTTTGCTAGAAAAGTTGTATTTAGCATTTTACATAAAGAATTGACATTAATGCTTAAAAGATAAATATTACATTATACATATATATATATATATATATATATATATATATATATATATATATATATATATATATATGCGCACATACACATATATATCTTCAATGGGCTATTATTTGGTTTTCTTATTTGGTTTTGGTGGTATCATAAGTATTATTTTTAGGAGGTTAAATTTACAATTAAAATTCTATTTATTATTGTTTCAACTTATGTGAATATGTGTGTATTTATACGCTTATGCATACGCACACGTGCATATCCACGCAAGCACGTATATAGGTACACATACGTCCACATATGTAGATATAAACGTGCGTACACCGGCACATCTACACTTATGTCTGTACTTTGTTATCAACAAACTAGTGTTTAATGGTGCAGTTATTTTTATATTTTTAGGGTATTAATTATGGTTGGTTGGTTGGTTGGTTAATAGAAAGTGTTGCACGCGCTGCACACATGCAGCACATATGTAACTGTTGAATACAGTATATGTATTAAAGTATTTGCTTCTATCATATGTTATCTTTTAACTAATGTTTCATTTTTATGTAATGGTGAGTCTTTTACTTGTTTTTGCCTTGGTGTTATATATTAAAGTATTAATTATGGAGGGTTATTTTTATGCATATTTCGAAGTTTGTGTGTTTGTATGTATATATTTATGGGTACATGCACGAACGCGTATAGGCGTGTATACTTATTATTTGTTCGTTTATTTATTTATTAATAAATTAAATTAAAATTTTAACGCAATGTCATATTTATTTCATATATTTAAAGTTTATATTAGATTTATTTCATTTATTTGTTTATTTTATTAGTGTTTAGATGACAAATTAACTATTTATTTATATGCCTACATTTACTAATTATTTCAGTTTTCTTGTTCAAGAATTTATTTTGGTTTTAAAAACTAATTATTACTAATTTTTCCTCTAAGCGCCATTTACATTTTTTTACTGTTAATACTATATGAGACTTGACTTTTCATAATTTCCCATTTGATTTTGGTGGGGATATTGTTTTATTTTTGGCTCCATATATATTTTGAAAATTTGTATTGTTGTACACACACACACACGCACACACACACACACACACACACACACACACATATATATATATATACATATATATATATATATATGAATAATCGATTTTGGGGATTTAGGCTAATTTTATAGTAATTCGTCGAGCTTAGAAGCCTCAACAGAATGCAGAAAGCACTGGACGGCCGTTTCGTCCTATCTGGGACTCATCCACTACCGAGAATCGAACTCGGTGACGAAGAAGACATAAACTGGACTCGATATAGCGCCGCTACTCACTCATTCCGTTCACCGATACACATCCAAGTATACAGAGTTATCCAGCGTCCCCGAATAACTTCGGAAACTCTGCCCCAAGTACCACGACTACTATATATATATATATATATATATATATATATATATATATATATACACATCTATCTAGCATGATTGGCTGTTAATCTTGTTATCACATCTTATTTTTAAGTAGAATTTGGTATTTTTTGAAGTGGGAGCCTAACATTTCTTTATATATAATTAAAATATGTTTATATATAAAAACTCCTTTTCGGCCTTCTATTAGTTTCAATTCAACAACTCATTCTTCATAGAATGTGCGTAATATCCGGGTTGAATTTCTGGAGTTACATATATTTCCGCCCTACCCTTACCACTGACTCGGACATTTAGTCTGACTGAGGCGGTGATATGGGTAGGTTCTGTATGTATTTTTCGACTGCAATCAAATTTAAATTTTAAATCTCTCATTTAAATACGAGCATAGTATATCTACCGGGGTTGGATAAGACCGAGGTACTTTGTAGATTCTGTTATATAATTTATATGATCTGTTATAATAAATACATTGATCTCTTTTTGGGATCTGTTTTAATATTTGATATAATTAGTATCCACTTGGATAAAATACCAACGGATTTATTACCTGTACTATATATATATATATATATATATATATATATATATATATATATATATATATATATATATATATATATTTTATGTATATAAGAGAACTCGACATCAAATCATGTTATAAGAGTATTTTTAATATACATGAAATAACATATGTATTTTTTAATCTTAGCAATGTTATTCACGGTTAGAGATTTTGAAAAATAACTGGCTCTTTATAAATAGCATTTCCGCGAACTCATGTTATGACACATTCCTTGAAAATAATAAAGCTCGGGAAAAGATATTTATAAACTCCTAAACATTTTGAAAAATCGTTAAGCGTGAAAATAAGATACACATGACACACACACACACACACACACACACACACACACACACACACACACACACACACATATATATATATATATATTACGAGAAATATATTTTTGTGATACCTTTTGTTATACGTCGTGACATGCGATATATTATATTTTTTATAATATTAATGTGTTATGAGCTTCTTGCTTAATGGCCATAACGTCTATAATCAACGAATTGCTACCTTCGTGTATATGCATAAAATTAGTATTTCCCGATTGTAAACATTCAAATAGATGAATTTTTAAGTCAGAGTTACAACTATAAATTACGGCAAACCAAATAAACATAAATTATTTACAATGTTTAACTGAAATAATTTCGCTTATGTAAAAAGACTAATTAATCCACAAATAGAGATTTAATCTCCTTAAATATTCGATGTAAACTGAAAACAGAATTTTTTTGATATTTCAAAGCAATATTTCTTCTTTTAATTTAGCATCTGAACAATCGTTCAGATTTTATTTAATTGAATTTTGAAGACACTATTTAGATCTTTGTATAGAGATATTTTTTATTACATTTGTGCCACTTTGCTCATATAACTTTCACCATCTTTGAAGAAGTCCTATCCTCACAGAAATTGCCTTTTTTCCAGGTGATGAATTGGTCTAAGCGGTTTTAACCTCTATATAATTAAATTCTTCCCATTAAGAGAATGTTGTACGGATGTATGAATTTCTGTCGGGCCTGCAAAGCGACATGAGTTTTAGAATCACCCTGAGAGAGACTACACCTTCCTGATTAGCCAATTCCGGATGCTTTACATGGATTAATCCCATTAATCGGTCTAACTTGGAAGAATACTGGATTCAAACATCCGATTTTACGAAGAAGCTTGTATTACACAAAGACCTTCCAACCCCATCCTATAGAAAACTTCATCTTCTTTGGATGCAGATAGGCTTTTGGGGTGGTTAACAATGGCTTTCATTGTTTTGCCCAACATTTCTTGCTCCACATTGTTGTAAACAATCCATTTTTCATCACCTGTGATTGTTCCTTTCAAAAATAGATAGTATTTCCCTTCCTATCACCTCCTGAATTCTGTTAACACCTTCCTTGACTTTCTGGAATGAGGAGTTATCATTATATGTACTATTTACATTCAGACGATTATCCTCATCTTTGTTATTATCACAACATTTCAACTATTTTGTCATCTTACCTTGATCAGGTGTATATCGATCCGGGTTACACTCCAAGGAATTCCAAACGAAACACTTTATTTAATCTATGAGGGTAGATGTTCACGTTCCACTGCTCATGTCTAGGAATATCTCTTCTAGTTCTTATTTTTTTAAATTCGGTGTCATAATAATTGTGAGTTCAATCCTTGAGCCGAGCACTGTGTACGTGGACTAAGTGGGAACGGGGCGAGCAATAACTGAGATGTACTAAAAATAAGAACTACACGATATATCCCTAGATGATCACCTGATGAAGGTAGGTGGGCACAACGGTCGAAACGTTGTGATAGCAAAAACATAGATGAGTAAAATAGTCCAAATATAAATAGGGTAAATAATAATAATAATAATAATAATAATAATAATAATAATAATAATAATAATAATAATAATAATAATAATAAATGGTATGAACACCACCCAAACTTGGTTACGGAGAAAGGACCTGGGACAATTTTATGGGACTACACAATACACACAGACACAACAATCAAGGCTAACCGCCCAGACATTGTTAGTAGATACCACAAAATACGCCTCCTTATTGATTTGGCAGTCCCTGCAGATTGCAATATATCTTTGAAGATCTTCAAAAACTATTAAAATATAAGGACCTTGAAAGAGAAATCTCAAAAATCTGGCTCATGCGAACATCAACAATCCCTGTTGTAGTTGGAACCCTCAGATTGGTTGGAAAAGATTCCAGTAGACGCATTAAAGAAATTCCTGGAAGCCATGTTTTAAAGAAATACAAAAAAGTCATTCTCACGACTACAGCCCACACCTTACGAAGGGTTTTATCCATGTAAAATGTGTGTGTGCGTGTGTGTGTGTGTGTGTGTGTGTGTGTGTGTGTGTTTTAATTGGTCAGTGGAAAATGTCATGATGCCATTTATGACCTTAGGTCTCGTGGTGGGGGGGGGGGAGAAATGTGTACACACCAAAAATTAAAGGAAATAAAACAACAACAACAACAATAATAATAATAATAATAATCAATGCTTGTTAACTAGGAATTATCAAGCACATATACTAAAATACTGTGTTAGCCCAAGATGCAGATCCTGTGACAAATATCCAGAAACCATTGATCATCTTCTATCAGGTTGCACGATATTGGCACCCACTGAATATAAAACCCGGAATGACAGAGTGGGCCAATATCTGAACTGGAAAATTTGCAACTTCTACGGGAAAGAAACTGAAAGAAAGAGTAAGGATGAGAGGATTTCCCTGTCCGCTCGGTGGCAGTGGCCGGCAAACAAATCGTTTTTTTTTCACCGCCATACACGAGGATTCTTATTAAGTAGCAATTCAGTACAATTTAGTTTGCTTTCTGACGATCTCTTCCTATTTCTTGTTCGGGATTTGTTTTCATCCTTCCATATGCCAATTTGAGTTTCTGCGTCAAAATTTCCTTGTGACACATTTTCATCTGGAAAATCGGAAATACTTTTGAAAGCCAATATATAATAATAATAATAATAATAATAATAATAATAATAATAATAATAATAATAATAATAATAATAATGTGGCATGACAGAGTGGGCCAATATCTGCACTGGAAAATTTGCAACTCCTACGGGAAGGAAACTGAAAGAAACTGGTACGAACACCACCTTGACCCGGTTACGGAGACAGGACCTGTTACAATTCTATGGGACTACACAATATACACTGTCAGAACAATCAAAGCCAACCACCCAGACATTGTTATTAAAGACCACAAACAAAGTGCCTCCTTATTGATATGGCAGTCCCTGCAGACTGCAATGTATCTTTGAAGATATTCGAAAAACTGTCAAAATACAAGGACCTTGAAATAGAAATCTCAAAAATGTGGCACATGGGAACATCAACAATCCCTGTTGTAGTTGGAGCCCTTGGAATGGTTGGAAAAGATTCCAGTAGGCTGATTGATGGGATCCCTGGAAGTCCATGCCTCAGAGAGATACAAAAAATTGTTCTGACAAGTACAGCCCACACTTTACGAAGGGCTTTATCTATGTAATTATTTTTATTTTTTTTTCTTTGCAGTGGAAAGTGTCATGATGCCATATTTAACCGTAGGTCCCTGGGCGGGACCCGGAAAGAAATGTGTAAACGCCAGATATAAAAGGAAATAAAAATATTATTATTAATAATAATAATAATAATAATAATAATAATAATAATAATAATAATAATAATAATAATAATAATAATAATAATAATATAGTGGTGTGATAGATAGCCTTCAGATGTGTATATAAAATAAGCTTTGGAGGAAATAAAAGTCTGTAAAAACAAATATAAATTGATAAATGCGAATGTATTTTCACATAGGTTTAACTGTGTGTCACATTGTACACTTCAATATAAATAACCTCGTCCAAAAATAAATTAACTTCAATGATCATGGAGTATGAAAATCCGTGCTTCATTTTCTCATAGTCGCTGAACATAGTCAACTTGCATCAACGATTTTTATTTACGCGCGAATAAGTAAATCAACCATGTGAAATGTTTCTCAGCCTGGGTTAATATATTCAATACAAATCTATTTTTAGGACTAGGATAGATTTAATTTCCTTTACGGCTTACCAACACTTTGTGGATTACTTAAAACCTAAACATATTTTGGCTAAGAATATTTATTTTCTTTCGCGTGAATATTGCATTAAAATATTTCGAGATTAACAATGATTTTTTTTTTCAATTATCTGTCCTAACATTTTGCCCATTGCTGGGCGATATGGATTGAAGGATATTTGCGCGTATTTGAGCATAACGAACCGGGCTGAAATTCGAACGCCTCTTTTATTCAGGGCCATTATTGATTAGACCTAAGTATCATACGTTAGAAATTGCACCACTCGCACACCCGGCTTCAACGATAAATATTTCAAAGTGAACTTTTTTTCAGAAAAGCTAAATTGAAATAAGGAATAGAAGGCGACGGTTAAATTTTACTTAACGTTTTAAAACTAGAAACGGAGTCTAAACTCTTGTTCAGAATGTTCCTTATAAAGGGGAGCGAGTCAGGAAAGCTTCATGCGTAAAATTAATTTACGTATTCATTTAAATATCAATTATAATTAAAACATTTACATTGATTTAAACATTTATTCACTTTGAACCAGGAAACCGAGGTATCAATTTGTTTTTGATTTTTACAGAATAGGAAGAAATGTGCTAACGTTTGGTTATTTTATCATTAGGATTTTTTTAAAAATTAGTTTGAATAAATATAACAATAATTAAATATTTAATTACATTGAATCAATAACATATGTGTGTGTGTTTGTGTGTGTTTTTTAAATATGAGAATATATTTGTAAAACGACAACATGACTAAAAACTGATGTTACCCAATTTGTTTCATGCTCTGAGGGACATTATCAAGGCCAAAAAATTACATCAGATGACAAAATTAGTCGGCTAAGATAAGTCCGCCTTCTCTCTCTCTCTATTTATCTATCTCTCTCTCTCTCTCTATATATATATATATATATATGTATGTATGTATGTATGTATGTATGTATATATATATATATATATGTGTGTGTGTGTGTGTGTGTATATATATAAAAGTGACCATTGAAGCCAACACTCAGAGGCGACAGACTGTTTCATGCTAAACGCAATCATCAGGCCACATGCGTTGTGTTATTTCTCAACTATTTATATATATATGGGTCAGTGGTGTATTGTAGGTAAGTCTATTGCATTGTAGGTAGTCTATTCTAATAGTTATTTTGTCGGGAGCCGTTTGTTAATTTATTTATTATTTACTTTATTGATTTATTTGGATTAAGTAAGTTTTTTTTGCTTTTGCCTATTTATTTTTATTTTATTTATTTTAATTTATTCTTTTCAGTTTTCGATTTTTAATTAATATAGTAAAAAAATATTTTCGTGCCTGCATTTTGAGATGAGTTCTGATCGTTTATTTAGTAGTTTGTTTTGGTCTGGGAAGGTAATTACGGCTATATTTTCCTCCTAGGAGGTTTTGCAGTTTTTGGATTGATTGTTGTAGGCTGGTGAACACCAGCCCACAACAATCAATACAAACACTGTAAGTATCTAAATAAATTCTAACCTTTAGAATAAAATACCCACAATGCAATAGACTACCCACAATCATTACTCTGTCAGGGTGATTCACTTCTGCATTGGGGGTGACCTGATCTCGACAGTCAAAAAGATGCCTCGGAAGGCTATATGAGATTCCACTGGCTGATCGGCAACGAGGGAAAGAGGTGCAGAAAGTGGCACTGGATCGATTTGAGTCCATTCACAGAACTAATCTACAATGCAAACTAAATGCTCGGTGCTATCAACGTTTTGGTTTGCTGCCCCAGGCTTCTCTAGCCGTTGCGGGCGTCTGATATTACTTTGTCTCGCATTCAACAGTCACAGCAGTGTATCAACATAGTACCTTCGCAAGTAGCTTGGATTTCCGGCTTGCTTCTCTACAGTAGAACCCTATACGGATGCCGGAATCCGGTAATTCCCATCTCTTCAATGGTTAAGTAGTTCAAGGTCGGGAAGGTACGCCTTCACATGATCATGAGGGACTAGACCGATGAGTTTGCCCGCAGCTTACAGCCAAATTGGCATCAAATAGTCGGCAGTAGAAGCCATCATGGAAGCATAATCCACCCTGCGAACCAAGGAGATTAATGGGTGACCCAAACCAAATGAACTGGCCTCTGCAGCACAAGTAACCCATTTTTCTCCAAACAGGATCAAAAGGGAAATCAGGACATGGTGATTGAAGAAATCAGTTATTTCGAAGAAGAGCAGCTAGCAACTACTGCTGTTTCTCTGTCTAAACAATGTACTTGAACTACATTGAGTGATATTCATCCGCTGAAGCTATCACTGAATAACCTTATTGCATGGAACCATTGCAAGTATCATTCCTCTTGCGATCTATCTATGATCTCTTTCCAAATGCGACCAACCTCAAGCATTGGCGGTACACTGACACTAATGTATGCGAATTATGTCAAAGTGATCGAGGCACTTTACGTTACGTGCTATCTGCATGTCAACAATCACTGCAGATGTACACGTGGTGTCATAACAAAGTGCTGGAAATGGTCATGGACTTAGTCAATACAGAGTGTGAAGCAGCCAACAAACAGCCTGTAACGGTCAGAGAACGTAAGATTCATTTTTACAACATGATACTACTTAGTGGAGCCCGTGATGTGTGGGTGTTAGTTGATCTTATTGGTTACTGCAAGATTCATTAACACTTTGAAGAGTTTGCTGCTTTCCTATACAAGAACACCAAGGTAACTCGTTCAGGTTTTATTTGTTTTTCAGCCAAAATTCGTTAAAATTCTCTCTGAAAAATAAGAAAATATATAAAAAAATAGATATTTAAATCATGATTAATTAATTAACTCCTATGGTACCCGATTTTTACCTCACCCTGTATTTTTACATATATTTATATGTCAGTGTATGTATTTGTGTGTAAAACTATGGATAGAGAAGGACATGTGATTAAATACTAACAGATATCACATTTTATAACTTCATGCAGAATTCATTATCTTAAATTCTGAATTCCCTAAACTTCAAAGACGGTTCTGTCATTGTCCTAATATTGCGCAAGACTTTCCATCAATTTCTTAAAACCGAATATATAAAGATGCTCACCCGAGGCGCAGATTACTGAAGTTCTTCACAAAAGTGGGTTCCTATGAAGTAAAACATTCATGAAATCTTAGGCGGAAACTTCCGTCTTTTCTATGTTAAATGTCTTGGTTTATGGCACATCCATTTATAAATATCATGTAATAGTTGTACTATTAAATAGTTCTATAATTTCCAATTTGAAATCTTTTCAATATATACTAAATTAGAAGGGCTTATGTTCCGGAAAAACGGGAAAACAGGACGGAAAAAAGGAATGGCCTACTTGAAACGAATAATCGTGAATTTGAAATGGAAATTCTTTTTTCTAACAATTGGATTTACCAACTACCATTTTTATTTGTTACTATGTTTGGCTTTCCTAACTCACTCGTCTCGCAGACATCAAAGTATAAAGTCGGTAATAGCTGTCTATATCTCTGAGATGATTACTTACATTATTTACCTTATTCGGACTATTAATCATTCACAGGGCTAGATTGTTCTAGTCCCACGTGCCATGCATCCTCCAGAAATCTCAGCTATTTCCCTTAGACTCATCTCTCCAAGTTTGGTTCACCACTGCTGTTACCTGGTATTGAACTAACACTCTTTTAGTTAGTCACTGGATCAAACCAAAGACTTTATCCATTGAGCCATGAGTCCTTGAGGAAGAGGCATGACACGTGGAATTAGTTTAGACGACAATTTATCCATCGCAGACTGTATGTAGTTCAGTTGGTCCGAAGTGAAGAAATTTTTAGCAGATTTATTTACAATTCGTTTTGTTTTGTTAGGAAATACACCAAATATTTGTTCAGATTAATCATGTTGGCTCATATTGTGGATTATATAGCGCCAAGCTTGTTGAGAAATCCCTTCGTCAAAAGTTAATATCATCTCGCTTTAGTCGAACTTGTTTGTCTCACTCCAGGTATAATGATAGGGAACTGTTTTAAAATGTCAGGTGTTATTTTCACTGAAACATGTTTTCCGCCAAGATCCTAATCACAGCCAGGTGCCTGATGAAATTTTATTTTCGACAGATTTTTTTTTTTGCTAAAGCAAATCTGAATTTTCTTCTTTTTCAAAAACTAATTTGAAAAGTTCTCTAACAGATTTAAACTGATCTTTTTTTTTTAATTTTTAATTTTGATTTTTGAATTAAATCTAGTTTTCCTCCCTCCTCTTGGATAGTTATCAAAAATACACAAATTGATTTTTTCCTTCTATGGTTCAGTCCTAGCATACGTACATTATTCAAGTTGTTTTTATTCAGTCAGGCTTCAATGACCGGGGTTTTATAGATAGGACTCGTGAACTGATATCAATTATGGTCACTATTTACATCATTCGGATTATTGTCCTCATCTTTGTCGCCATATTTATTACAACGTTTCGGCCGTTGTACGCTCTAACCTTCTTCAAGTGGTTGGAATGTCGAACTGAACCCTTTATTTCGCTCACTGGGGTACATTGTTCTAGTTCCACATGCCATGTTTAATGGATGTCAGTTATTAGTTATCTCCTGTTAATTTTCCTCTGAAAGTTCTCCACTGCCTTAACCGGGTATTGAACTCACACTCTTTGGGTTCAGTCACTGGATCTAGCTAAAGGCTTTATCCACTGTGCCGTATGTCCTTGAGGACACATGGCACAGTGGATAAAGGTGTCAGACATTCCAAACACCTGAAGAATGCCGGAGCGTACAATGGCCGAAACGTTGTAATAAATATGGCGACAAAGATGGGGACAATAGACCGAATAATGTAAATAATGATACATAATACCTAATCTCAGAAATATAGGCCTATCAATTATGGCGGTGAAAAGGTTTCCTCGCTAGGCTCTGTAGTGAGTTCGAAATGTATTAATTACTTCTCATCTGTAACCTTGTGCCAAGCAAAGAGGGGTAAGTATCAATGGCCCTTTTCAAATGGACGTCTCGTTAGAAACAATAAGTAGCAAAGGCAGACGACGAATATGAGTTTGATCTTCAGTAGGTGTTACCCTCTCTTAACATTATTGTATGTTACTTTTATATTCTATGTCATTTTAAGAAGTCGATAATCACAGCTCTCTACATCTTTGTTCTGGTAAGAGCCAGTTACCCTCCTTACTATCATGAATGGACTGATCCATTCATGATAAGTAGTCCTGGGAAATTGTATGGAGGAGATTTACGATAATGCTATTGCAGTAATATGATTGGCCGAGTATTAAAACTACTGACAGAATACAGTGTCCTTTTTTTAAGGTTTGGACGTATCCAACTAACATCAGTTATCCTTATTTTTGTTTGTTTTAATAGTTTAGTTTGTTTTTTGGGTTCATCCAAATGAAGTATTATGCACACTATTTACATTAAATGAGGTATTATGTACACTATTTACATTATTCGAACTATTGTCCTCATCTTTGTCGCCATATTTATTACATTTTCGCCTTTCAGTATCTGTCTATATTTCTGAGATGAGGTATTATGTACACTATTTACATTATTCGGACTATTGTCCTCATCTTTGTCGCCATATTTAGTACAACGTTTCCGCCTCCTTCAGCTGGTTGGAATGTCGAACTGAACCCTTTATTTCGATCACTGGGGTAGACTGTTATAGTTTCACGTGCCATGTTTAATGGATGCCAGTTATCTCCTGTTAATTCCTTCTCCAAGTTCTGCACTTGCTTAACCGGGTATTGAACTCACACTCTTTGGGTCCTGTCACTGGATCTAACCAAAGCCCAAAAAGTGTGAGTTCAGTAGGGTATCGCTATATTTGTACCATATTATCTACTAAAAGCTCAATGTTGTACATGTATCTGTCTAAAATAAGTAATTTTACACCATATTAGAGAATAGAAATGAACCAGATGTTTAGCCATTGTGTGATCCGTCTGCTAATTTCTGCTTCCAAAGTCATGACCGGTAATACCTTTTAAGGTGTTAATTCATCTGTCATAATTTTCTATCTGATTTGGTCTTTATATATCTATATATTAATAAACTATGGAAATAAAAAAATATATATATATTGTTTTTCATTAAGAATAAAGAGAAAATAAAACCGTAAGCAAACTTTATCTTGTAAGCAAAGCTGGGTATATTTGCGATCTTGCTGTTTCAAATGTGTTTTATAACTTGAGTAAAATTTCTGAAAATGCGTACCTGTGTATAATACGTCTCTGTTTGGCCTTTAATTTTGGATATTCTTTAGTATACTACACAAGAATATACGACAATCATAAATTTTATTTTTGCTCAGAAGTATTTACTATATATATATATATATATATATATATATATATATATATATATATATATATGTAAAGAAATAATCACGCATAGAATCAATCAGCAATATTAATGCGATTATTGGCGCTATCACATCGCTAGTAGAATATAATGGATGCATTAAAATACTGTTAATCCATAAAATTGCTGATTGATTCTATGCTTGATTATTTCTTTGTATATAAAATACATGCTGCCTAATGTTTTATATATATATATATATATATATATATATATATATATATATATATATATATTTCGGCTATACATTTAGCCATTTTCAAGGATTATATTTTAACTGTTAAAATTAGAAATAGTTTTATTGTATGTATGTTTTATAAAATGTTTTCATTTTTTTGTTTCAAAACACGGTCAAGATATTATGTCCATGTTCAAATTTAAAAGTATTAAGTGTTAGTTTGATTGTTTTTATTAATAAGACTTCCATTATTTTTAGCCTTTTTTTGCATGGGGATGATGCTATTATTTTAGTGTTGTCGACAAGTATGTTCCGAATGGTGTCCGGTAGGTCTCCATGAATATTTAAATGAGATCTAATTGAGCTATTGTCTGAAAGGTGCAGAGTAGTCTGCGTGTTAAACGCGTAGTGTGGCCTATATGATTATTTAAGAAAGATGATTCTTGAGGAATACTATTCCTTAATGGGCATTTGAATTCGTACATATTATTTGCCCTATTTAATTTTGTTCTAGGAGGGGAATTATTATTTTTAACTATTTGGTTAGAGGTTTTAATTTTTTTATAAAAAATAATTAATCTACATTTTTGCTATTGTCAACTGGTGTTATGCATATAATAAATATAAGCAATTATATGTATATATATATATATATGTATATATATATATGCAATTATATTATATATATATGCAATTTATATATATATATATGCAATTTATATATATATATGCAATTTAATATATAAATATATGCAATTATATATATATATATTCAATTTTATATATATATATACAATTTTATATATATATATAAGAAGTCTTGTATAAATATGTATGCAATTTTTTATATATATGTGCAATTTATCATGTATATATATATGCAATTATATATATAAATGCAATTATATATATATATATGCAATTTTATATATATATATATATACAATTTTATATATATGTATTCAATTTATATATATATGCAATTTATATATATATATATGCAATTTTATATAAATATATATATTCAATATTATATATATATATATGCAATTTTTTATATATATATATGCAATTTAATATATATATATATGCCATTATATATATATATATGCAATTGTTTTATATATATATATGCAATTATATATACATATGCAATTATATATATATATATATACGTAATTTTATTTTATATATATACAATTTTATATACATATATTCAATTTATATATATTTATGCAATTTTTTATATATATATATATATGCAATTTTATATATATATATATTCAATATTATATACATATATATATATATATGCAATTATATATATATATATATATATATGCAATTATATATATATATATATATATATATATATATATATACAATTTTATATATATATATGCAATTTTTTATGTATATATATTTGAAATTATATATATTTATATGCAATTTTACATATATATATATAAGCAATTATATATATATATATATATATATATATATATATATATATATATTATTTATATATTATATATGCGCGGTACTTATTGGAAAGCGCTCAATATCAGTGATAGAGCTAACATATTTAGTTGGATTGATATGGGTTTTACGCTATTTGTGATCATCAGACAAATTATATATATATATATATATATATATATATGTGTGTGTGTGTGTGTGTGTGTGTGTGTGTGTGTGCACACTTTATTTTTCTAATAGTTACTTTCTTTTACTTTGTTAAATGACCAATTTACATTTTATTTTAACATTTACTGTGTATAAATCTCATTTATTTTTCAAGTATATACTTTTAAACACATTGACGAAAACGTGTTAACTTGTAGTTGGCGATTTTTATTATGACACCAACGACGAGTTATCTTGGCATTTCTGAGACATTTTATGTGCGGGTGCCAACAATGAGTTTATTTCCAGTGATACTTTTAGCGTCAAAACAATGTTAAGACTTCAGTTGAAGCTATAAATAAACTCATAAAAGTTTCTTATTGCTTAGGTTGGCTATTATAAAGTTTGAAGCAAGATTTCGTAATTGACCTCTGGCAGTCAAGGCGTTAAATTTTAGTTTTCCAATTGATCGCAACGTTTTTAAATAGCAGTGTTACCATGCTAGCAAATTTTCAAGTTTCGTTTAGATATGCGTGGATAATGTTCGCGTAAATGGAATGAAAGTTCAACAAGAAAATGAAGATATATAATCATGCAACTTTTTTTTTAGATAGTCCATATTACATACTTTATTTCATATGAATTATGTATATGTATGTACTACTACAGTTCAAATGATTGAATCCAGCGCCATGTGACTAAGCTTATCAGACAATATGAAAGGAAATTACTTAAAATAAATAGACAGAACTTGTCTATATTATTTAATGAAACATGCATTAATGAAAAATTGCTGCCTATATATATATATATATATATATATATATATATATATTTCTAAAGAAGTAATATTGTATTTATTAATCAGACATATTTTATCACTTTAAATGTTAGTTTCGTGGATGCCCATATTTGAATAGACGCTCCGTTTACTGGTATACTGGTATCCCCTGAAGTAATTTTTAAAGTCATAAAGTCACTAAAAGTGTATTAATTCTTTAGAAGCTGTTTTATTTGCGTTAGGGTATGCAACTGAGCAGATATGAACGTTCAAGGATCTGAATAGAATTTGCTCGGTCGACGAGACCCAACATGGCCGTGTTTAGACCAATTCGACCACGAAGGGTCTCGCCGAATCTAATGACGGTTTCTTCTGCTTTCGAATCCTGCCGTAGAACGCATCTTTTTTCAATATTCAGCTCGTGAGACGAAAATAAATAAATATATAAATAAATATACAACGTCTACTCAACTATGGGTCTCCACTAAAAATATAGTTGAAAGTGATTATACAGTGTGTTCATAAAATTCGTGTGGACTTTAAAAATTTCTAACTTTATTTGTATTTGCGATAGAAATAATTTGTAAAAAGTATTAAAAAGAAGGAAATCTATATTTTTTTAAGGTTTTAGTGAAATTTTATTTCAGTTTCCACATGTCCTCCATCATTAGCAATACAAAGGGTTATACGATTTTGCAGTTCACGGAAAACATTTGCCAACTGATTTACAGTAATGCCTGAAATCACATTAGTTATTTTAGCTATACGTAAAACTAGGTACATTAAACTTTATAACATTTTTTACAGATTATTTTTATCGCAAATACAAATAAAGTTATAAATGTTTTTAAAGTGCTCACGAACTTTATGGACACCCTGTATATAGTGGAATCTTTCGAGCTGTATTTGCGTCCATCTTGGTCTTATGTTCGATGAAGTTAAAGTTAGTCGATTTCTACATTAAATAAAAAACAAAGCTTTAACTTATGTTCGTGTTACTTTCTGGAACAGATAACGATATAAAAGTATTGATTTTGTTGTGTCTACTTAAATTACACTGTGCAGCAGATGTTTCATGAGGAGATCAACATCGGTGTGGAGTCTCTACGCCAAGATCGTCGATGCCAATTTGGAGAAAAGTAAAAAAAAAAAAAAAAAAAAAAAAAAACAAATAATCTGGACAGAAAGCTGAATGATATTTTACCGACAGTTAAGAATGGACGTCAATATTTTGAGTACAAAGCGCTCTGTCGTTTAAAGAGATAAACATTAACTGCATTTAATTACTATATTCATATGTATTTGTGGGATTTATAGAGGTTAAATATGGCTATGCATAATAATTCATCTCAGAATGTCTGTTATAATGAACATTGGTTGAAAGTTCTTCTTTAGAACATATAGCAAGTCGTTCGTTTTGGAGATTACCAAGTGCAAATGGAGGTCAAGCTATCGGAAGTCGTTGTTGGATGGGGAAAAGAGAAGAATCCAAAATCTGAAAAGGACAGAGGCTTTCCTCAGAAGATTGTTCGCAAAATGGTTATAAAATAAAACGTTTCAATTTCGACAATTTCAGAATCGGCATCTTAGAAGATTACTCTAAAACCAACCGGTACGTTTTCCCTAAAATGTCTGTTTCGTTTCAGAACTACATAAATCCGCCGGCTATCCCAATAGTAGAGGCAGTGATCTTAAAGGATACGCTACTCCCGCTTCGATCCTTATTCTCGATTCCCCAAGAGTGATATTAATCATCCAGTATCCCCACGCACTGGGCTGGATGAGATTTACAGCCTAATTTGGCAAAGTTCCTAATGTTGATGTCTCGATAAAATCGCCCAGCATCCTAGCTCTTGCCGAGCTTTGCAACATTGTCCTCTTAGCAAATCAGATGCCTCTGTGATATGTACTGATATTTAGTCTTCTAAAATCCAGTCCTAAACAATCTAACATATCTTGTTGAAGGAAAAAAATAAAATAAAAAGTAAATAACGTTTTAGAAGTAGAGAGTTGAAATAGACCTTAGAAGGAACCGGAAAGCCAATATATCTACTCCCATTGACGTAAACACCCAGCGCCGAAAGTTTGTTTAATCAATTGAGCCCTGCGCTCCTGAACAGTTTTAACCCTTCCATATGAGTTCCTGAGTCAAAATTCTCAAATAATTAACAGCTAATATTTCACAATAGATCTAATAATAGTTACAAGTGTTTACCCACCGTTCAACCGGTGCCTGGGCATTCGGTCATTTTTCTCTGCCACATTTCAACTGTTGGCTTTGCATTAGGTCATTTTTCTCTACCACCAGTAAAGCAGGTTTCAGAGCTTAAAGGGTTAATGATTAAAAGGAACCTTCAGGCCGTTGTATGTTGGGTTTTGACTCAACTCTTTATATATATATTGCTCAGTAATGTATAATATATAGATGTATTTCATTATTCTTACAGTTATTGGGTGATTCGTAAAAATGTGCCATTGGCCACATATATAAATAGTCGAGTCAAAACACAGCACACATATCCTGATGTTTGCGCTTAACCCTGAAACAGACTGTCGCTGCTGGGTGTTGACCTCAATGCCCACTTATGTATTTGCACACTATCCCTAATATTGAGCACTTAAACCATAAATATAACATAACTTTAAACTATATTTCTACTGGATTTTAAAATTAAATACATATAAACTAGGGTTAAATAAAGACTTGGATATTTTAAATCTTTATAAATATTTCAATAGTTAAACAAAAAAAAATTGTTAGATATAGTTAAAGAATTTGTTAAACAAAATCTAAAATATTACTACAGTTAGATTTAGGTTAGAAATATTCAAACACAGTTGCATTCCATATCACGTGACACCCGCGTCTCGCGACGAACGCTACTTAATGTGAACAAACTTCTGAAAACAGCCATTTCTGAAGAAAGATTGGGGCCGATCTGAAATATCAAATATATATATATATATATATATATATATATATATATATATATATATACTTTCACAAACAAAACATTCAATTTTTTTAAATTTGCAACTTTTCATTTGTTTATTCTATATTATATATATATATATATATATATATATATATATATATATATATATATATATGTGTGTGTGTGTGTGTGTGTGTGTGTGTGTGTTTGTGTGTATATGATAAAAATATACTTATACTTGCACGTACATATATTCAATCCTCTCATCAACGGACTCCGTCCTGGGTAAGACGATAAACTACATCCGCGTCCTGGGTAGAACGATAAACTACATCCGCGTCCTGGGTATGACGATAAACTACATTCGACAGCAAGGCCTCCGTTCAGGAGGTTTTGAGGAGCGTGGAACCACCTCTTAATTGCTAGTTTTCTCAGGTTCACCCAGACCCGGGGTGATAGCACCTGTTAGGATCCCAGCTATAGGCAAATAGTTAACCCTCAAATAGGGGACAAAACACTATGAATGTGTAAAAAATAGGTTTTAATAACAGGACATACTTAAAAAAAAAAATGATTACCAGCAACACATTTTTTGAAAAAAAAAATTACCAGCGAAGGAAAATTATTACCAGAAATAGATTTTTTGAAAAAAGTATTGCCAATAATGAAAATTTTGTCGGCATTAAATAATCGATATGACGAAACAAATCAAAATAAAGTCAAATCAACAGACTAATAGGTATGATGGGATGGGAGGGGGGCGTTAAAGCCGAGTGTCCGTAGATGGGAAGGAATTATTTTTGAGTTATAAAACCACTATAGTAGCTACCAGTAAATAATATAAACATGTATATATGGCATAGATGGCATAGATAAATATATGCTTAATAGATATATTAATCAAAATAATAGAAATAATTGATTTTTCACAGCTACTTTCTCAAGCACGCGTTAATTTATCGTACTTTATATACTGTACACCCGTCTCACAATTGTTTAAAATTGAAAGGCCAGCCACCGAAGCCAAGCGGTCACTTTGAGAACTAATACGACTCGTTCCGATAAGCCTGCAAATTCTGAAATACATTGCTGACGATTTCGAAGTTTGTTTTTTTCTGCATAACGTTTTTTTTTTTTAATTTCCCCGCAGAAGTCTGTTGATAGGGTCGGGTGAGGGGTCCTTGGGTGAGAGGTTTGTATATTTCTTTTTCGGGTGTTAAAAAATACAGTGCTCAATTTTATATGACAGAGCTATTAAATATCTATTAGTGAATATAAATAATATCCAACGTCGATAGCACGACTCAGGGTTTCATGAAACTTGCAGTATATATATATATATATATATATATATATATATATATATATGAAAAACCACATATGTGTAAAAACTACAATTCATCAGCCAGGAAGATAGCTATTTGCTATCTTCCTGGCTGATGAATTGTGGTTTTTACAGGTCTCCTGAGAATTGGATCCCTTACCAATTAGACAATCAGCAATTCGAAAATGAAAGGTGCAAGGCCAGATGAGTACTTTGCGTGTGATAGGACATTCCAGCTAAGCTGTAAAAATATCAGCTATGTCTGCAAACAGAAATGAGATCTAGTGTCCTCCTTATGATGACGACATCCATCTGATTGGTCAATTCCGTACCAATTTAAATGATTGCTGTCATTAATCAATTCAATTAGAAAGAGTATTGTTGGAATTCAACGCCTGATATTAAGGAATAAGCACATAATGCAAAATGTTCTTTCAGTCCCAATACATGAACATCATCACCTTCCTCAGACGTATACCGGCTTTTGAAGTGATAACCCGTTATTCCGCCCAGTTTTTCGCTCCACAATTACTTTTCAACGCCTGTGGTCATTCTTTTCGAAAAATGACCAGAGGGAAATGAGTTCCATTAACTTTTGTTTGGTCGAATCGTAAGGCACCCAAACCTCATAGCGATTACCGAGCTAAGTGGTTTGAAATGACTTATCACGTTCAGGTGAGAAATGCGGAGTATATCTGCAATGTCTTTTCAAGAAGCGGTTGGATATATTGCCCGACGCTCGTTGCGTCACCAAAAGGGGAAATGCAGAGGAGGGCTTAGAAAATTTTCCACGATATTACCGTAAAACCCACATTAAACCTCGAACATGTGTCACATTCCGTAGCAATCTGGGCACGCTGAAAAATATCATGTGTCGTCTCAATCCGGTACGACCTTTCTCTTTCACATCAAAATTCCGACTGCTGAACCTAGAGAACCACTTAGGATTTGTACTCTTCGTTATGGTCACATCTCCATTTGTGTTCTTCGTACAACGTTTTTGTTTTGGTCTTGGTATCCTTCCCCCTATTAAATGGTCATCAAATGGTGAAAATGCATGATATTTTTCTCTATTTTTCCCTTTAACGTAAACACATTTATAATTCACGACTCACGTATCATGTCGAAATACACGTAGAGGACAAGGATAGGAAGTCCAAAGAAGCAGCGTGCACTCTATCTGTAAGTGTTTTCCGTGATGATTCGATATCGTAAGGAATCTTAATCTCGGAGTTGAACAGATCAACAACACGATACTGCGCCTTCTGACTGTCCATACGGAAGGCAGTAAGGATTTGATGCCATGAGATTTTCTCCCCAGCCATTAAAGGGACGGTGTCACCTGTGATTTTCGTGGCCAGGTCTGTTCAACCCCACCCATATATATATATATATATATATATATATATGTTTAAAGACATTTTTATGTTTAACATTCTTTTTATAGATACAAGTATTTAAGTAAATGTTCTGTTTATAATAAACAGTATTAAATAACATTTATATATATATATATATATATATATATATATATATATATATATATATATATATGTAGTCGTACTCTCTTTGAAAAACCTTGGATATATCGGCTTGTCGTAGAACAAACCTGTGCCCCAGGGAAAAAGAGAAACAAAAAAAGAAAGAACCAAGAACATGAAACTAAGGCGAAAACAATCGTCCAGAATTCAAGCTCAGAGTCCAAAGAAATAAACCTCCAAAACGAGTAAAAGTGCTCAATACACGAAGTAGAGCAAACCTAATATAAACCTAAAGATCCAGGTAAACCTACCTAGGTTTCACCTAAACGGGTCGTCAGCGTAAAACAGGCCCTCGACCTGGCTCTTTAGGTTTTTATACACATATATATATATATATATATATATATATATATATATATATATATATAATCTGGGTGTAACAAAAAAATTGTCCAATTGTTAGATTAACTTTGAACCGTTGTGTCTTAGAAATAATTAAAAATAGCTTGCTGAAACTCTCCGAGTATTTTTATAACACTATTGAACTTTACTTTGAACAATAAGAAAGTATTTAGCTCTAAGTTGACATCACGATCCCTCTTGCCGTTGTGACTTCCTGATCCAGCTTTCCTCTGTTATGTTCCCTCCTTGTTAAAATTATTCACCATTCTCTTAATGTGTTCTTGAATGCACTTTGAAGATGGAAGCAGAAGTATAAATATTGGTATCATTACTGAAGTTCTGAATCACCTTTTTTCACTCATCACTGGGAATATATATTGGGGCTGATACAAAACTATTTTAACCTGTTCTCTTTCTAGCTGAATAACTCAAAGGGTTTTTCGGTGATTCTTCGACAAATGGTGTCAAGATTGCTAAACGTCTCATCTGAATGTCTGGAACAAAGAAACTCAATTAGTTCAATGCTTGTTTAGATATTAAAGATTTTGTGGGATAGACGATTATCCCATGATGTTATGCGTTTGGACAATTTTACTGTTACACCCAGTGAAAGCGCGAATTTATAAACAGTGACTATTACTGCTGATAATGCAAGACTCTCCCAAGGGATTGAGTTCTCTGGGTAATTGGCGTATTTATGCAAAATTTAGCCTTTCTCGCTTCTGGTCACCGATAACCTAGGGGGTTATAATCTCCGACTGATGCCAAATCAGTCGGGTTTCGGGCCCGTTTTGAAGCCACACTGATGAGCTGTGATACAGCAAAATGATCAGTTTATGGATGACGATATATATATATATATATATATATATATATATATATATATATATATATATATATATATTAATTGGTACTATAAAATTAAAAAATACAATCTGATTTACATTTGTTCCGGTTTCGGAATTGCTCGGATCGAGAATATTTATGCGCCTCTCATTCTAATCATACATGACTGGGAGTTTTGAGATAAAGGCACCAGTTACCCAGAGAACTCAATCCGTTGGGAGAGTCTTGCATTATCAGCAGTAATAGTCACTGTTTACAAATTCGCACTTTCTCTGGGTCTAACAGTAAAATTGTTGAAACGAATAACATCATGGGATAATTGTCTAGCCCCAAAAATCTTTAATATCTAAACAAACATTGAACTAATTGAGTATCCTTGTTCAAAATATTCAGATGAGATGTTTAGCAAACTTGACACCATTTGTCGAGGAATCGCTGAAAAACCCTTTGAGTTATTCATCTAGAAAGAGAATAGGTTAAAATAGTTTTGTATCAGTCCCACAATATCTTCACAAGTTAGCTTATATATGATATAATAAACAAGATACATTCCGTTTACATGCGTTTACATAGCTAATACGAACATACGACTAATATCTACATAGACCAAATCTGGAATAAAAAATAATTAGCAAATGATTTGGTAAAAGATACATACATTTAAGTAAATATTTCGCAACGATTTATTGTGAATTAAAAATTTTTAGGGCCTTGGTTTTTACCTTTTATCTTAATTCCCAGCGATTTGCTATCGATAGTAAATAGATCGCCATTTCGCAATCTAACTTTGTTTTAAGAACATTACGATGACGTGAATAGCAAACTATCTGCTATTTGTAACTCCATATATTTATATGTAAATCCCATTATACATACTATCTCTGTCACACACACACGCGCACGAGCACACACACACACACATATATATATATAGAGAGATAGATATATATATACATATATATTTATATAGGTAAATTATTTTAGACAGAGGAAATAAATTCTAAAAAGGTCATAAATCAAAAAAAAAAAACAATAATAAATAACATGGCAGTCTCTGTAGACTGCAGTGTATCTTTGAAGATCATCAAAAAGCTGTCACAATACAAGGACCTTGAAATAGAAATCTCAAATATGTGACACATGGAAACATCAACAATCCCTGTTGTAGTTGATGCCCTAGGATTGGTTGAAATAGATTCCAGTAGACTAATTGAAGGGTTTCCTGGAAGTCCATGCCTCAAAAAGATAAAAAAATTGTTCTGACAATTACAGCCTACACTTTACGAACGGCTTTACCTATGAATTTTTTTTTTTTTTGTCAGTGGAAAGTGTCATGATGCCATTTATAACCTTAGGTCCCTGGGTGGGACCCGGAAAGAAATGTGTAAACGCCAGATATCGAAGGAAATAAAAATGACAACAATAATAATAATAATAATAATAATAATAATAATAATAATAATAATGATAATGATGATGATGAAGATGATGAAGATGATGATGCGCACTGAAAGATATGCAATTAGCACAAAATAGACATCAGTGAGAGATGGTATGAGCACCAACCAGACACAGTTACCCAAATTAAAGATGTAACTATCCTGGACATTCCAATTCAAACGGACAGGGGGAAAAGTCAACAGACCTGATATTGCCATAAAAAACAAGAAATTCAGGAAGTGTATGCTTATTGACATAGCAGTACCATCTGAGAGAATCATCTCCATGAAAGCTTCGAGAAGTTGTCCAAATACAAGGACCTGGAGATCGAGATTAACAGGAAGTGGGAAATGAAGACTGAGACAGTACCAGTAGTAATCGGAGCACTGGGCCTCGTGAGAATAGGAATGAACAATTTCACTAACGGTTTCCCAGGTAACATCAACATACAAGTTGCCCAGAAGATCGCACTACTAGGAACATCCCATATACTAAAAAAAGTGCTATCAAATGTCAATTCTCCGATAGGGCCTAAGGACCCAGCTCTACAGGATACAAAGCAGGAAACATAACATACACAAATAATAATAACATGATAAAGAGTGGTACCGGATATCATGGGAGTAAAATTCATAGTAACAACAGCATCTCAGACCTACAAAAGATTACTTTGTATAAAACTGCACATATCATCAGCAAAAGGCTCTAAACGAAATTCTCCATCTAAATTATTGATCCGTAGATCCTGCAGGGCACTTAGTAATTAGCATTTAAAACTGCTCTCTGGCAAGATGAAACCAATCACAACAATAATAATATGAATAATACCTTGAAAGGCCCGTGAAAATTTCACGGTTTTCCTATTATAATATTTTGATGAATCTTAATTATTAAGTTAATGATGGTGTAAGTTCATGGAGACTTCTGTAGAAATTTCCCCTGTCGCAACGTTAAATATTTGAGATTAACAACTTTAACAAAATATTGCAATAGCAAACATAAATATGAATGATGGTTGTTATGTTAAGAATTGTGTACAAATGAAAAGATTTGGAATTAAAAACTTCTTACATTTCATTGAAACAGACGTTAACGCTTCTGTCTTTCCTTGTTTCTTTTTTCTTCTTTCTTTCATTCATATGTCTTGTTTTTCTACGCAGTCAAAACGGGATAGTACATTATTTCTGAAGTATTATCAGGAAACATTAAACAATTCTATCTTTCCTTCTTTCAAGCCAAAGCCACGTCTTACGAACATTTCTCTTAATAAGAATTTTAAAGTAATTCAGCAGACGATGTTAATTTATTCATGGAAACTATTTTTTTTTTTCGTTTTTTAGGTGGGATTGCCTTACCCGGTTTCCGTCGTTCAATATTGTGTATCTAAAAAATTCCGTTTTTATCATAGTCGTCATGACTTCTCGGCTTTCTGGCTAAGCTCAAAATGTAGTATCTGTTATTATCAGTTTAATCTAATTCTCTCTCCCTTTTTCTCTCTCTCCAGCTCTATCTTACCGTCTTTCTTTCTTTTACTTTTTCACCGACACCAAGTAATGTATTTTCCCTTCTTTCTACGCGATCAAAATTGTCCATTATTAATGAGTATTGACAGGACGTAACGGTCGCGCAATCTAACGAAAAGAGAAACAAACACAATTATAGTAGGATAATATTTGTATATTAATACATCATTAGAAAAATAGAAGCAGGATGACAAAAATGTTAAAAATCTAAAATTTCAGATATGCCTCTGCCCTTCTCCATGAAAAATAAATTAGAGTTTACTTCGTTCTGTGTATGAAAATAAACTACACTCGCCAGGAAGACCTCTGAAACATTTTGAGGAGCGTAGAACCAGATTTTAACTGCGGTTGTTCCCAAGTGTCCCCCTGATCCAGTGTGATAACACCTAATACGGTCTGAATTATTCAGCAGACGATGTTACAAATACTGAACACCGTAACTGGGGTCAAATCACTGAAATATAAAAATAATTTAGAAAAAATTGCCAGTAATACAATTTTGGGGAAAAAATATTTTAAAAAACTCACAAGAAAAGAAAATTTCGGTATTAAATGATCTGTAAGGATATACCATTAAATAAACCAAACCCAAAATTAGACTTTTATTCTGAAGTTGTTTTGCGCATGTGTAGATTTTTCAATAATTCTTGACTATTAGCAGACGGTAGAACCATGAATAGTTATTCAATATTATTTATGATTTAGTGTATATTATTTTAACCTTAGCGAGGGAAATATTTTCATTTTTCAGATTGTTGTCGCCATCTTTATTGTCATGTTCACGATGTTTCAGCTGTTGTACGCTTTATTCCACAGAGTTAAAAGCTTTGGTTGGATCCAGTGACTTGACCCAAAGAATTGTGAGTTCATTATCTGGCTACGGCAGTGGTGGTGAACAAAAACTTTGAGAGTTGAGTTAAAGGGAGATAACTGGGATATCCGGAAGAGACATGGCGCGTAAAGCTAGAAAAATCAACCCCGGTGGACGAAATAAAGGGTTCAGTGCGAAATTCCAATCACCTGAAGAAGGCCGGAGCGTACAACGGCCGAAACATCGTGAACATGGAAATAAAGATGAGGAAAACAGCCCGAACAATGTAAATAATGTAGATATTTACAATAGCTCATCTCAGAAATAGAGACAGATCCTGAAGAAGGCCGAGGCCTACGACGGCCCCAACGGCGTGAACATGGCAATAAAGAGGAACTCAACAGTCTAAACAATGTAAATATTTTCAATACCTCATCTCAGAAATAGAGACAGATCCGGAAGAAAGCCGGAGCGTACAACGGCCGAAACGTCGTGAACATGGCAATAAAGATGAACACAAAAGTCCGAACAATGTAAATAATATAAATATTTACAATACCTCATCTCAGAAATAGAGACAGATATATATAGTGAATGTAAAGTAATTTTTTGATATACGATTTCCCAAATCTTTCCTCCCTGGGTGCGGGCGACTTCCTTTCTCTCGTGGGTGTGGGATTTTCGTATTTATTAATGTGTCTGAATGCATGTGTGATACTGCCTTGTGTGTGAATGATTGTGTGTAAATTTCTCTACTCGTGATAGAAGAAAGTTCTTTCATACTTTTTCCCTGCTATCCATCCCAGTAAATATATTTAGTAAAGATATTTAGGCAGGTTACTCGATATTTCCGTAGAGGTATAAGATTTTGCTCATTAAACAAACTGACAGTAGGAAAATTAATTAATTTAATTGGACACGATAACTCAACAAAAAAAAAAAACGAAGGCGATACTCCGATCTATATCGACGAAAACATTTTGGTTTGGGACGAGTGTAGGTTGGAATATGTCATTTATAATTTTTTCTAATAGCGGCAGACCACTTCCGTCAGCTCTAGCAAGAACTAAGTCTATCTGACTCTCTTCGCTTTCACCATTTTCCAAAGTCTGGAAGCAGTTACATCGTTTCGATTTTGAAGCAGATGAATTAACCAAAATGGTTTCTTCCTCTCTTATCATCCGTTCCTGTGACATATTGACGACGTGGTCACATCTCAATTACATCATATTTTCTTTATCCATTCACAGTGACGACCCGGGAAACAACGTCGAAAAACTAACCATATGCTGCTCCAAAGAGCAACGCTTCATTTCAAGCTGTTCCATTGTCTTTTATTGTGTTTTGTGAGTGTCGAATTCTCCAATCTCTCTTTCTTCATGATATTTTCGAGAATTTCGCATTGTATTCTAAGTACAAGTGTCATTTTGTTCTTACTTCCCTTAAAACACCTCCTTGATTACATGTTCGATCCATGGCATTCTCAGCATCCTTCTGTAGCACTATATCTACTACATCGATCATATTTTCACTGCCATATAATGGGACTGATATTTAATATCTTTCTTTTTTTAATATTCTGTTTTATAAGATTCTGGAGTCGAGTAGTCTATCGACAATTCTTCAGTAGGGACCCCAACGCTGCAACAACAGACACAATCAACGGGATTTTAATTTTAATTAACTTAATTACACGGAGATCATAGCGAGCATCGTTTTGGGGAGCAAGCGAGAAGAAGAAGTCGATAAAAAGAGAACAGATATCAACAAATCAACCAGTTACTTATCCTCTCCAGATGCGTAGCTTATGTCCTTGCCGAAACCACGGATACGCAAATGATTCAGGGTGAGGAAGGCTCGGACGAACTTCCGGGCTCTTTACTTCTCTACTATCGCAAACATACTCCTCATTTTTCTGCGTGATTTATTGTTATATCAAAATTTAGATAAAGACAATTCATCATTTTCAGCATTACAGGTCAATAGGAGTCTTTCCTACCCACTCAGTTCTACCCTTCAATATTCTGAAAAATAAGTCAGAGCATAGAAGTATTGCAATTATCTTTTTACTATTTTCGTCTTGTCTACACATTCTGTAACTGCATGATCCTGCGAAATGTCGAAACACATAGTGCCTAATTAAAGAGACCTATTTTTAATTCTATTTAATTAAATTTAAGTTCGTTACAAGCTGCCAAAATTTTTGAAAGCATTTTTTGATTCATTGATTTAGTTAATGAAATGTTTTAAAAAAAGGAAAATAAATTCTCTATTATTCTAAATTTGGCGATAGATAAAACGATACTTTTTAAACTTTTGATGGGCTACTTTATTTCTAAAGATTCGTAACAGTACTCTTGCCAGACGACTTTCATATGTCGTGTTCCAGAAACTCTTAGTATTTACTGACACACGCAGATCAACCAAGTTTTGACAAAAAATTCAGAAGAGAAATTACAATCGTTTCAGATTGTCTTCACAATGACCTTTGAAATTTCAAGAATAAAAATATCATTACGCTAGAAAATCAATAGCCGAAGAATTTATTTCGTGGTTTCAGGCATCTTGTTCCACTTAATCAGGCGTCTTGTTCACCTTTGGAAGGCGTGGTCGAATCAAATATCTTTCGAAGATTCATGTTTAGATTTTACATCTCTGTAATATAACGTATTATCCAGATAAGGAACTGAAAAGGTTGAGTCATGTAAAGATAGACATTCCCGCTAAACTTCGCGGAGGATATGTATCGATTCTCGGCACTTAGATGTCTGTTATTCGCAGGCTTACCTTCCTGCTTTCTGACTTGCCGACTGCACGGCCATGTTGCGGAAGGAACGAAATTGAAAGCAGACGATAACCTTAACCACATATTCAAACATGCACACATTCTCATAAAAAAATCGCAAAACTTGTTTGGACGGTAGATATATTTCGGCATTTGTCAAAAGTTAAATATTGTTTACAGACGACTGGTATATTTTATGGGCGATTATCGCACCTATCTTAATTCTAATAGAAAAAGAAATATAAACATATGAAACGAACCCTAGTTAAATAAGATATATTTTTCCTGGAACAACTCCAATGCTTTGTGTCATAATGTTCTTCCAGCTAATGTCACTGACTGACGTTCGAATCCAGATAAAATATAGGATTTCGAAAGATAGTTTCATTGGAGCTATATTTAAAATATGAAAGTGATACTTGAAATATTAGGATGCATTATGAGGAAAAATGACCAGAGAAATGTAACATATACAAGACACAGTGAAAGATGGAGTGGCCGAGCCAGGGTCGGATTTAGATGAAGAAGGCTTTAGGATATTCCATTTGTGAGGCCCCCTCCAAATCCCATATTAATACGAGTAGAGGAAAATGAAAGAGTATTAAACAATTTCAGTAAAGCCGATGATGATGACGGGTATTTAAAATTACTGAAGGGTCACTTAAAGTCTACAATGCGTGATGACAGCATGTGTAATAAAGGTTACGACAGTGTTAAAAAATATTATAAACCTTGGCTGGAGGCCACATAGAGGCCTTAAGCTATAGTTAAATCTGGCATTGGGCAGAGCGAAACACTGATTAACTCGCCTAATTGGGTGAACAGATTGGGGAGCTGAGACGATTATGGATGGTAACTAGTCAAACGTTACATAGAGTTACAAGAGATAGAAAGTTGTGGAGAGCCATAATCGCCGATCTCGTGTAGGGAAACAGCACACAAAAGAAGAAAAAATTTTTGGGTCGAGGGAAAACTGGGATGCTATATATTAGGGTCATCGCTGGAAAACTTAAAATAAATGATCCTCATTGACATTAAATTCGAATCACATCAGCTGGTATTTCTATACGTGAACCCTGAACGACAATAGCAGATTTTGAATATTCCGTTTTATTTATATCATTATTTATTATTGGGCAATAGGCCGGCAGCAGAATGGAATTTCGGGATCGCAAACAAACGGATGATCAAAAGGAAGGTTTTTCCCATGACGCTGTTTTTACTTCGGTAATATTTATTGTTTTAAATAGCGATTATAAGAATTGTTATAAAAAACTAAACATATGAAACTCAATATACATGTCTTGCTCTCACGTGGGTGTGTGATTTTGTCTAAATCTGACCGTATGGAGAAAGAAATGAATCTAAAGTGGCCGTTTCAATTAATTTGCACAAGGATGTATACTTCGAAATTCAGTAGAGAAGCCTTAAGTCAGAAACAGAGGATTGAATATTGATTTTCAAGGCAGTCGAGAGAGAGAGAGAGAGAGAGAGAGTGGGGGAGAGAAGGAGAGAGTCAATTTCGTGCAATATAGATGTGACAGTCCAAACCATTTGTATTTGTAGCGACTGAATATCTCGTTGACTTAATTGCTTCTTGAAATAATGAACGATTTGCCCTCTGCATCTCAAATCAGATTGGACCAGTACTAATGAACGGAGAGTTTCGTGACGATTTATGAAGCATTAAATGTTAATAATAATATTAGCCCATTTCCTTATGAGGAAGCATTCGGCATTTATTGACCGAGCAGCCAGTGCTACTCTAGTTGCGCTTATCTTCACTTTGTGGGCAGCGGGATTGGATCAAAGTGTAGTATATGTTATTATCTCTAATGGTAATTGTAATATTAAACATTTGCTTATAAGGAATAATCGGCATTTATTGAGTGAGTAGCCACTGCTTCTCGGGTTGCGCTTTTCTTCACCCCTGACCATCAGGATGGGATCAAAGGGTAATATGTGTTCTCTTTATCTTTAATGGTAACGGTAACATTTGCTATTTCTTTATAAGGAAACATCCAGCATTTATTGACGGAATAGCCTTGCGATAAAATTCAGTTATCTTTCTCTCCATGTTTGATTGGGTTTTCCTTCCTTTGAAGCCGTGTGAACCATTGGCACATTTATTTCTCTTTCAATTACATGTACTATCTATTGTAGTTGTTTAGCTACTCTTGAAAGTGCTCAAGTGATGTAGTTTCTGTTATTTGGTACAATAGTTTATTGCCAAACTATATTCTGCTAGTATATTGAATCAGTATAGTCTATGTAGGAGGCACGGTGGAGTAATGTATAGCGGCATGGATTGAGGAATCGGAGAGCAGAGTTCGAATTCCAGTCGAATCCTCGGGAAAGGTGTGAATCCTCTTCTTCTCCCTCCAGCTATTGCTAAATAGCAGGACAGACTGGGTTCTATAGCCTTGATTGGCAACTGGTCTAGGAGAAAGACAACTCTGAATTCAAACCCGGAGTGGAGCCCCGAAGACGGATGGACGGCACTTTGTGCTACCTTCCGGCAACTCCTGCAGCCGCGTTGGTACGAAACTACTGGTTTATCCTCTCTTTTGGACTCTGCTAGCAAGACTAAGAGGGGGAGCTAGACGTCTGGGCAGCCCTAGTTCTCCAAACATCTCGCCCCGGCTCGTAGCGCACCGGAGACGGACGGACAGACGGATGCCAACGACGACGACGATAGTCTATGTATCCTGTAGTTATGCCCAGTTGAATTTTATGAGTATCTATTCAACCATCTGTCCAAAGAATTGAGTAAACGCTATTCGTATCACCGTCGTACGGCATGATGAGAAATGTGGGACGTTATTTTGAAAGTTACGTAAATTCCTGAATTTGAATATTTTAGCAACACACTTATATATATATATATATATATATATATATATATATATATATATATATAATGTGTGATGACATTTCTTTACATTTGGATACGCTATGAGCAGATGTGAATGTACGTGAGAGAATCATGGAAGATTGTAGTTTAAAAGCAGTAAAATCGACCTTGCTAACCGAACGCTCCTCTGTGGCCAAATCGGTTAAGGGTACGGTAGGCTAAATGACGGTTCCGTACAGGATACAGGTTCGATTTCGTTCGGAGGACGAATATTTTCTATGAAAATTTCTCGGACATTCAGGCCGGTAAATGTTGTTTAATACTGTTTATTATAAACAGAGAATTTACTTAAATATTTGTATCTATAAAAAGAATGTATAAACATAAAAATATATATTTATAAGTGAGTGTGTATTTAGGCAGCAATCCTTCTTTCATGCATATTTCATTGAATACGACAGACAATGTTCTTTAATTTAGTTTTTTTTTTAATATACAATTTCTCATGCGATCTCATAATTTTCTTCTTTTCAGATAATAAATTATATAAAAACTGTCCGAATGGCTAAATGTATAGCCGAAAGCGCTTTCTGGCAATCATGCAGTTAACAGAGCAAATTTCTCCTTCAAGTTTTGGCTTGTTTTGTTTTGCATTGTTTAAATCTTTTATTGTTTTAGATGTAGTTGTGACAAAATTCATGTTGAGTTTCAATAAATTCTATTCAGTTGTAGCTGTGATAGTGTTAGTGGGTAGCATAATATATTTTTTTGATTCGTTGGGTCTGTCAGGAAGATCACCTTTTCTATTTTGTAATATTTTATTAGCCTTTTACGCATTGAATATGAAATAAGATATCTTGAAGCTATTTTCAATATATTTTCCTCTTGATGTAAACAGTGAGGGCTGCAAATTCTAAGTGCTCTTAAATAGAATCCAATGATCATTCTCGATGTTATCTTGTTGCTATGATGGCAATAGACGTTCATTATACCATTTTTATTGGTTGAATTTCGGGGTGGGGGGAATTAAGTTTTAGGCTGCTGTCAACTGGGTGCGACATCAATGGCACATACTAATAGAATATTAACAATATATCGGAAGTAAGCTGATTGTTTAGGTCAAATTTTTTGCTAAGAAGCACATTCGAGAAATTCTAAGAAGATTCCAAAATATTTGACCTAAACAATCAGCTTATTTCCGATATAGTGTTAATACTCTATTAAAATATCCCCGTGTTACAGACTTACTGGATATTGTGCATAAGCTAAACAAAGTCGAACATCCATTTGAATTTACATACGAAATGGAGAAAATAATATTTTACCTTTCTTAGATATCATTTTACACTGACTTGACAGCAGCCTACATTTACTACCTCTCTATATAAAAAACATATCATCTAGCATAAACACAGGCTCTGTCAACTATAAAACTGAATATCCTATTACAATACAGCGATTAAACAAAATTTAATAAAGCTTGCAAAAGTTAACTCTTCCACAAAAAAAATTAAACAGACTCTCATTTATAATAACTTTTCTAATTACATCTTTGGTGGACAAATTAGACGAGTCATTAGAAAAATTAACAGGAGTTAAATGGAAAGATTTTTTCCTCAAATAACCGTAAACATGTCAGCCTACTATGTGAAAGTTTGCACTAGCGGTTTTAATACTTATTTCTTAAAAAAACACTACACACAATACTTAGTTACCTATATATATATATATATATATATATATATATATATATATATATATATATATATACAGTGTAACTCGGATATAAGAGAGTTGTCGGGACAGGATAATAAGTCTCTTATATCCGGGTTTATCTTATATCCGGGTTCGGTCTATTATATATACATTAACACAGGCTCTAATTTGGGATCAGATAAAATCTCTCTTATATTCGGGTTTCTCTTATATCCGGGTTACACTGTATATATATATATATATATATATATATATATATATATATATATATATATATAATAATGCTAAATTGCAGAATTGATCCATTTGTATATAGACAGAATTATTATGTAGAAAGTCTACATACATAAAAATCAGTGAATACTTTGAAGACTCTTCGGTAAATCGAATAGAGTTCTCTCAGTCACTGTGTGTTTATTTAAAAATAAATACGCTTAAATTCAGCTTCATCCCTTTGGCTTAGTGGTAGACTTCTCGACCGACGCCTGTTCAGTCGGGTTTCTATCCTAGCTAGAGGCAACCGGATGTCTAGTCACACTGATGAGCTGTGATAAAGCGAAACAGTCTGTCTGTGGATGACTCTATATATATATATATATTTGACTATATATATATATATATATATTTGACTATATATATATATATATATTTGACTATATATATATATATATATATATATATATATATATATATATATATATATATATATAATTCCTCATGGTATCCTGTAACTTTAAAAGAGCCAGATTAGGCTAAATATAGAGTACTGATTGAGTATTGATGGTATATATGGGCAGGATCTTCATTTTCATGTCTCAGTAGAGTCCAAAAGTGTCTCCTCGTTCTTGTGACTGACAAACTACTAGTCACGCTACAACGTCTTACTCACAGACGATAAGTCTAAACCTCTTACTGCTGTATCGTTTTTTTTTGTTCATGGGATGTGCCTGGACGAACCACATTCCTTAGTTCCTCCAGTTCTAACCTCCCCGTCTAAGACCCGCTACGCAAGGCCCATTAAAGAGGACCACTCTCATTCTTTTCGTATTGCATATATTTGATAAAATAACTAAATTTAGGAAAATACCACACTGCCAATACCACGCTCTGGTGGGGGTGATACTTAGGGGGCTGAGGTTATTCATATTTTATTCAAAAAGACACTTTAATTTAAATAAAATATAGTTAAATTCGAAAACACATAACACGACTAATGTTGATTGTAACTCATGTCTATGTCTGTTAATTATTTATTTAACTAAAGTTTTTTTTCCAATTCAAATACAAATATACCTTGAAATGTAGACATAAATGATTCTCAAAACTAAACTCTCAATAAATCTTACTTCTACTCTCTTTGAAAATACTTAGTAATTGAATTCATTTACGGATAAATGTTTGCTTCTTTAATGTAATGTTTAAAAGTAAAACTTTATTTACTTAAAAAAACTAAATTCCCCTCCAAAATAAATAGTAAATAATTATTTTTCGAAGTAAGGCCCGTTATAGTTTTGGCTTTAAAACTGTTTAAATTAAATATGTTTAAATATATCTTAACTTTGTTTATTTACTTTATTTATGTTTTCGCCACACACACATACGAATATTTGAATAAATAAATATTAAACTTTTAAAAATAATTGTATTTAATATTCTTCTTTTAAATTTACTTTGTTGAATTAATATTCATTTTTTTAAGTTACCCTTTTTTTTTTACTATAGATGTGAAAATAAGGTCAAGAGAAAAGAATGGGACGAAAGAAAGAAGATGACGATACGTAACTTAAAGAAATGAAAACATATTACTGTGGAAAAATATTACATACATTTATATCGTTTCGACAGAATTAAAAAGAGAAAAACAATCGATAATCCAAACCGGGAATAAGAATTATGACAGTTCGTTTTTACTTTTTAATTCTGAGAATTTCGATGAATTTTAATTTTAAAATATTTTCATAAATACAAATCATCCGATGATATTTTTTTCTATAAAAAGCTGACTTGGGTGATAATGGGTCTGGATATATATTTACTTTGTTATATTTTATTTATTATTTTGTTTTAGCCGGATACACACGCACAAACACGGACAGACAACTGCTCTTCATATATGTATAGATATCACTAATGTCACTTACATTACATAAGAATATATTCAAGGGCACATTTTGTGAAGTAAGTTTTACTCATTTAGTTTCAATGACATAAAAACAATATGAAAAGATATTAAAAAAAAACAGGAATTAAAAGATTTAGTTTATCAGTACTTTTGAGAAATACTCATTTATTGAATAAGTATTCAACACACTTTATTTACTCCGCATTTGGATCCGCTGTGCTGTGTAAACGAGTGGTTTGCGCTATCAGTATTTGTCAGCATGCACATGACTTCTGGGGTCGAAAAATGGGTGCGCTGATACGGAATGAAACAGTGCGCGATGTGTCAGGAGAGCCTGTCTTTCGGTCTGTTTCTTGACTTGCCTTGAGGCGCTGAATGCATCAGTTTGTTTGGAAGTGGTAGGCTCTCTTGGAGCAGAAATTGCGCCCCTTGAACCAATCAACAGCACTGTGTTCCAGAATGCGTGGTTAGAGTTTGATCAACTTGACATTAATTTAAATGGCATAGTTCAGTGATCCGTCAGTTGCATTCAACTGGCGGATGATCTTGGTGAGACGATGATTGGGTAATATTTTCTTGATCATCCCACGATGACAGTGGTGTGCTAAAAATGGCTTTCTTGCAGTAGGACTTTTCTTCAATGGAGAACAGCTATCTGTCCATGGGTCGTCTACCGACAATTTTACAACTGTACAGTGTACATAACTGATCACCTTCACCTCTTGGCTCGTTACTCACTTGTCGTAATGGGACGAAAGAAAGAAGATGACGATACGTAACTTAAAGAAATGGAAATATATTACTGTGGAAAAACATTAGCACGAAAACTTTTTCATTCTCGACATCGGGGCTCATATCCGTGTATATTATTATACCATTTACTCATATCTCGATAGTATGGAGTATTGCTGCCATATATCGTCTGGAGCCCCTTCTGTTTGTCTCAAGGTTCTTGATAAAATCCAGAGACGGATATGCAATGTAATTGGCCCTGATCTGGCATCTCGTCTGCAGTCGCTCTCTCACAGTCGTGCCGTCGCCTTCCTCTGTCTTTTTTACAAATACTTTCACGGTAACTGCTCCGATGAGCTGCTTTCGCTGGTTCCTAGACTTCATGAATTTAAGCGTTCTACTAGGCTGGGATCTCGCTCTCACCCTTTCACTGTCGAAACTGTTAAATGTAGCTGTCTCTCCTACTCCAATAGCTTCATGTCTCTCATTTCTCGCCTGTGTAACTTCCTCCCCTTTTTCTGTTTCCCTCATAGCTATAATCTCCAACTACTCAAATGTAATGTCAATCGACATCTCCAGATGCCTTGATCTATCCTCTATTCTTCTCTTTATCCTTTCCTCTATCACTCCTATTTGCTCTCGCTCCAATTCTCTGTAACCCCTTGCGTGCTAGTGGTTTCCCGCCTTGCTTGGGGTGAAAAGCTTCAAAAAAAGAAGAAAAGAAAAAAAAAGTAAGTCTGATCAGTTTGACGGGGTCAAATTGCCAGCTGATATCCAAAATAACCTTCTGTTGTTAACTGGAGCAAATAATGGCTTGCTAATTTTAAAGCCATCAAAACTATACTGTTCTCTGTTAATCATCTGAAAGAACCGTCGCTAGCTTCCATTAGCATGGCTGATGCTGACCACCAATAGAATGATTCCCGGACTAACATTTACGGCTGACATGAAGTGGAAACACGATATTAAAGTTCTGGTAAGGTCAGATGCTAAAACATTTTTTCTCTCCAGAGTCTATACTTTATATCTATAATTCGCCCATGCTTAGAATATTGATGTCACATATGGTCCTATGATGATATTTATCTAGATTTCCTTGATAAAATCAAAAGAGGAATCACACATATTATTGGACCGGGTCTGAGGTTTTTCCCACTGCCCTAAACATGCCTCTCTTTGCCTTTTCTATAAATACCTTCATGGTAATTGTTTGGATGAGTAGTTCGCTAGAGTGCCTAGACTCTGAAATTAAGCGCAGTTCCCGACTGAAGAAGATGTCTCAACAATTTACATTTAAGCTGACTAGATCTAACCATAATTTATATGCTAACAGTTTCTTTTCTCATGCCTCTGGCTTGTGAAACTTCATGCTTTTCACCCAAAAATATTTAAATGTCATGTCAATCGCTATCTACTGTCGTCCTGATTATTTTTTCCCTGTTCTTGCTCCTTCTAATTCTTCGACACCTAATAACCCCTTCTGTCTTAACGATTTTATTGTCTGGGTTAGGGTGAACTCCAATATAAAAACAAAAACAAAAAAGACTTTAGCTGTAAAATTTGGCGAAGGTCTTCTCATTGACCACCTTAAACGATACATATATCTAAATTAACTGATTTTTTCTAACATTGCATAAATAGCCCCTAGACGTTGGTTAAAGTATTTTTTATTTAGCATCAGTGTACCAAGTCAAAGCTACTCATACTGCACCTGTTAAAATATATATATATATATATATATATATATATATATATATATATTTATATATATATATATATTATTTTTACACAATAGTGCTCAATGTAAATTTACAGAGCATTAATATTATAAATTAATTGATTTAAAATATGTGTTTTCGCTACACAGTGATAACCATGTTTCAAAAATGGAAGCTAGAGCCTTCGAATTTAATTTTGTTATTAAATTAAAGACATTAGTTCCAGACTTTAGCTTCCATTTTTGAAACATGGCTATCACTTTGTAGCGAAAAATATTTTAAATCAATTAATTTATAATATATATATATATATATATATATATATATATATGGTGTATCAAAATACTTTTACAAACTTAGGGGTCATGTTCCTCATAACAAAGCATACGACCAAAAGCCATCGTTATATCTCAACACCCAAACTCATAATAAAATTTCAAATGTCCTCCATTTGTTTCTACACATGCATGCACCCGTCGGATCATTCACCGACGGACCCTTTTACATACTCCCACACGGTCTCGAATGGTTTCACAGCGTCCCATGACACGTTGATGAACCATCTTTGCATTATTTGGGATATTATTATGATGTGAATAGAAAATTTATTTACAAACTTTGGAGGCGGTTTTCTCACACCAAAACAAAAGTCTATATAAACATACGTCTACAAATCCTTCATTTTTGAGTTATTAAATTTAAAACAGTTTACGGTAGATGACTTTGTGTTGCCATAGGGACTGGGTTACTTTTGTCGTTTGTGTACATTTATGGCTAGTCTATCTTCAAAGTTTAACGTATGTAGTAGCGAGTTAACTAAGAAGTGTTCCGTTTAACAATGGCAGGATATTCATATCGTGAGCAGACAGATATAAATTTTACATACGGCATCGCAAATGGTAATGAACAGATGTATCAGATTGCGTTTCCAGACCGAAGACAGTCGAGTCATCCAACCTTCGCTGCAGTTTGTCTCGTTGTTGAGGCAGGATCCGTGGCACCATGAGCTATGGATCGAGGAATACTGAGATCAGCTCGTACGCCCCACCACAAAGAATACATTCTACAGACGAAACTATAAACGAAGGATTTGTGGACATATGTTTATATGAAAGTTTTCTTTGTTTTAGTGTGGGTAACCTACCTCCAAAGTTTGTAAAAATATTGTTGATACACCATATATCTATTTTCTTACTCTGTCCTGGTGGACATTGAGTTCTACCTGGATTCTATCCTCTTGGGAATATATATATATATATATATATATATATATATATATATATATATATATATATTGACCACTAATACTATTTCTCTCTCTCTCTCTCTCTATATATATATATATAAATATATATATATATCGATATATATTATATTATATATATATATGGATATATACATAAATATATATATATATATATATATATATATATATATATATATATATATGGATATATATATATATATATATGGATATATATTATATATATATATTATATAATATATATCGACATTTATATCGATAAATATATATATTTATAGATATATATATATTATAATATATATATCGATATATATATATATTGTCATATATATATATATATATATATATATATATATATATATATATATATCGAGGGAGAGAGGCGAAAAATTCAAACGCAACTATATTCAAACTAAAAATAATAATTGTTTGATACGTCTGAGAACCTTTCAACAAGTCCTGGATTCGGCTTTCCAAGTTAAATTTTGTTTTAGAACCTCTTCCCGATAACATATTTTAGAATGCCTACCGTCGGCGCGTAGGTAAATTTAATCATGTCTATGTTCATTTTATTTCTGACATTCTAGTCTATTTTCGGTGATAATAGTATAACCCTCGAATCATAGACTATTACAATCCTCTGCGTTTCTCAACAGGACCAGAATAAAATTGGATGACAGTTACAATGGACTATTACAAATTTCTGCCTTTCTCAATAGCAGTACGATAACAAAAAAAGCAAAAATAAAGTAACAAAAATAAAAGATAATGTAAGACAACAAAAATAGAGTAACAAAAAGAAATACATGAATTTAAGCGTGTTACCTGATTAGCATCTAGGTCTCCGACTTTCACTGTTGAAATAATTAAATGCAACCGCCACTTCTACTTCAGTATTGGCTTTTCTCGCACTTTCCACATTTGGAACTCTTTTCGTTTCCTTGATACCCTGATAAGTACAATCTTCAAAATTTAAAATGTTAAATCAATCGTAAAATTCTGTGTTGAACCCTGTTCATTATTTGTCCTTTCCTAAGCCCTTCCTTTTCTCAATCTTCTCTTTCACTTACACTCCCTGTAACCCAGTAATACCCTTCGTACTAGTCGCATTAACGCCTAGATTGGGGTGAAATAATATATATATATATATATATATATTCTTGTGTTTTTCAGAGTACGTGCCGTTGCGTGTGCATGCAGATAAGTTGATATGCATATTTATGTTGATATATAGAAATATATATATTCGCTAAGAAGGGTACCTCGAGACAGTGAAATGGGTAGGAAGTTTGGCTTGGAGGACAATGACGACTGAGTAGTGAGTTCGATCCTCACGGGGTGCCCCATACTTTCGGCAAATCTAAGCTACGCATGGGAAATCATTATATACGCTAAGAATTAAATAAGTCTATCAAATTCCGGCATATATATATATATATTAACATGGATATTTTTATTTTTATTAAATGAAATATTTTCTCTGTTTTTTATGAATATTTAGTTATGCATCTGTGTACAGTTAATTACATAGAAAGAGTTTTTCTTCCTTAGTTGGAAATACACTAAATTAAAAATTTCTATGTGTACGAATATTTGTTTCCCCTACTATGTGTGTGTGTGTATATATATATATATATATATATATATATATATATATATATATATATATATATATATATATATATACAGTGGTTGGACAAAATAATTGAAACACTTGTGAAATTCAAAGAAATTTTATTTAATATGGAGTTGGTCCTCCTTTAGCCTCACATACAGCTTTAAAAAATATTAAATAATTAAAATGTTTAGACACCCTGAGTTGTAATTTAATATTCTTTCGTTTTTATTACTTTTTCATTTAGATTCTTTGATTGTTTCGGCCAACATGGCCATCACCTGGAGGGAAAAAATTCTGCTTGCTGGTAGCAGTGAACTACAGAAATGAATATCTTGATGGAGAAAAAAAAAAAAAAAAATATATATATATATATATATATATATATATATATATATATATATATATATATATATATATACACACACACATATATATATATATATATATATATATATATTTATATGATGGTATTCGATTACTTCGAACACTTCTAAAGTTATCTCCCTAACAATTTACCATGTAACTCTTACATTTACATCACAAAAATGCATTTATTTAAGTAGAATTATTTAAAAATATATTACGATATTTTTTTTTTTTAAGCGTATCACCCCAAGCAAGGCTGGTGGCCACTATCACGCATGGGTTGGAGGAAGAGCAGATAGGAGTGGTAAAGGAAGGGATGTGGAGAAAGACAAGGACGGAGGGTCGATCAAGGCAAGGGGGTTACAGGAGATTTAGAGCGAGAGCAGATAGGATTGAAAGATGAAAGGAAGTGGAGAAGGGAAGTGGATAGATCAAGGCAACTGGAGATGACGATTGACGCTACACTTAAACCGTTGGAGATTGTATTTGTCAGGGAAACAGTAATAGGGAAGGGAGTTCCATAGTCGAGATGTGCGAGACATGAAGCTATTGGAGTAGAAGAGACGTCTACATCTAACAGTTTCAACGGTGAAGGGGTGGGAACGGGATGCCAGCCTCGTAGGACGCTTAAATTCACGAGGCTTAGGGACAAGCGAAAGTAACTCCTCGGAGCAATTACCGTGGAAGTACTTGTAGAAAAGGCAGAGCGATGCAACATCGCGTCTGTGAGAGAGCGACTGCAGACGAGATGACAGATCAGGGCCAATCACATTGCATATCCGTCTCTGGATCTTATCAAGAACCCTGAGGCAACGCGCAGGGGCCCCAGACCATAAATGGCAGCAACAAATTGAATTATTTATAAAAATAACCAATAATAAAAATAATAGAAAAATTGCAATGTGAGCACTAGTAAAGATGATTGCTGAGAAATTAGATTTTTTATGTCCCAGAAATTCATACACAGATGTCCCCAGATGTCCCCCCAGGCGTTGGTTTGATCCATTGACTAGACCCAAAGAGTTGTGAGTTCAATACTTGGAGAGTTCAATTGAAGGGAAATACGAGCGACATCGGAGAGAGGCGTGGATCTAGAACAATATGCCCCGGTGGACGAAATAAAAGGTTAGTATCGAAATTCCAATCACCTGAAGAAGGCCATAGCGTGCAACATGTGAAACGTTGTGAATATGGCAATGAAGATGAGGATAACAGTCCGAATAATGCAAATAAAGTAAGTAATTATAATACGACATCTCAGAGATATAGACAGGTAATTTTATAGAGAAAATAGTATTGTTTTTCTAAGTTGAATTATTGCTTCATCCAACAGAGTAACTGAATCTGTTGTAGTTTTCCATAGAAATAAATGCAGGCAATAATTCGGAGCTTAACTTGTAGATATAAAGAAAAAAATCGTTCTGTTTGACCTCAGAAAAATCAATATTTGTTATTCTTATTTTCAGAATTAGCTTGGTTCCAGCAAAATTGCTCAAAGAAGGAATTCTTTGATTTTGTCTAAGGCTTAGTTTCGGACTGAATTATTTGCATATCTCTTCTACTGCATTTTTTTTTTCATCGGAACCACCATCTTGGCTGTGATTTTTTCTTCGAATTTCCATGGAAACATGAAGTCAATCCTTTCGACCTTGATTTGCACTAGATAGTCGAAAGGGCAGAAGAAAGAAAAAAAATCATGGTTGATGTTAATCTTCTTCCTTGCCGCACATTTTGTATTTTAGTCTTTGTCCCCTTTACGCTTTTTCTAGGAGATTTATTAGTGCATGAACGACGGCACTTATGGCGCTTGTTCTGGAAAATGCAAATCTCTGCGTGCGGGTGTGCCCGTGGGTGTGCGTGCGGGTGTGTCTGGGTGCGGAGCAAATGAGATCATAAATTTTCTTATTCATCTAAAATGACAGACAATTTGTATGCATAAACCATACAACTGGTCTTAGCCTTAGCCGTTTTTAGACCGAAGTGGATAAATTTCTTTAAAATCTACGTTGCGATATAAGCACCGACAATGTCTCTTTTCTTTTCCCGGCATCCTCTATTTCTTTTCCGGTCTTTCTTTGTCTACTACAAAACCACACACACACACACACGCACACACACACACACACATATATATATATATATATATATATATATATATATATATATATATATATATGCACATTACATTGAATACCACAGACCACGTGCTTTTATTTAGTTTTTATACAATTACTCATGCAATCTAATTATTTTTCTCTTTTCGAATGATAAAGACTGTCCAAAAGATTATTTTTATCCAAGCGCTTTCGGCTATACATTTAGCCATTTTCAAGGATTAAATATTTTAACTGTTAAATAAGAAATAGTTTGTATTATAAAATGTTTTCATTTTTTCGAAACACGGTCGAGATATTGTGTTCATGTACAAAGTTGATATTATTAAGTGTTGTTGTTTTTTGTTTTTATTAATAAGGCTTCCATTATTTTTAGCCTTTTTTAATGTAGGTGATGTCATAATATTAGTGTTGTCAACATACATGCAACAAAGTATTTCTTATTTAACAGTTAAAATATTTAATCCTTGAAAATGGCTAAATGTATAGCCGAAAGCGCTCGGATAAAAAGATCATTCGGACGGTTTTTTTATTATTTATCATCCGAAAAGAAAAAAAAAATATTAGATCGCATGAGAAATTGTATAAAAAACTAAATAAAAGCACCTTGTCTGTCGTATTCAATGAAATGTGCATGAAAAAAGGATTGCTGCCTAAATACACACACACACGCACACACATACATATATACATACATATATATATATATATATATATATATATATATATATATATATATATATATATATATATTGCTAAAGAATTAATGGTTTTCTTTTTAATGCGACATTTTTCTTACTTTGAAAAAAATGGACGTCTATTTCAAATAAGTACTGTCTACTATCATAACGCTTGAAGTAATATATATATATATATGTGTGTGTGTGTGTGTGTGTGTGTGTCCTTCCTTGTAAGCACTTATTCCATCAGAAGAACTTTTGTTTGCCTTATATATCTTTTGTACGTACCTATTGACCTTGTACACATTCTATTGTCTTTTGTCTTTACTATATTGCTTGCTGAGTACATTTATTTACTTGTAGTATGCAGCCATCTATTGTATAATAGTGTGCACTTTATTTATTACATCGTCTTGTGCATAAACCTGATGTTAATAAGTTACGTGTCACCGTGATGAATAAATTGAAACATTTTATTGTCTCAGACACACTTTTAATTTTATTGTTTATGTCACGTTTTACATATCAACTAAAAAACATCCACTGTTCATAATGATTTGTTTATTTGATTTAACTTGGTCTTATTTACATTTAAGCGTGTGTCCTAATTGAATCAATAAACTACGAATTTAGGAAAGACTGTTTTGTATAATCTTTGCTTAGATTTTATAATCCACCATTTGAGCCCGCGTTCAGTGCTTGGGAAATTGTTGGAATTGTATGAATGCTTGGCAATGCATTTGATCAACATTTGATACTAATAATATAATGTGTGGTCTCCAGTTTACGGTGAAACTTTGACGGAAAGTGTTCCCCTCGATTCACAACATTGTTTTTAAAAATCTTAACAGCAAGAGGAGAACGTTTTAAATTAATCATTATGGTAATGGTATTATCATCTCTTTCCTCATAAAGAAACATTCTTCATTCATTGACTCAGTAGCGAATAAGACTATTGACATTTGTCAAAACACTAGCAGCATGGCCTGGCGTTGCCCGTGCTTGATTCAAAAATCGTACGACTCATACAGCAATCGCTATCACTTGACTTAAAAATATTTTTGCCCTTCCTTGCATTTAAAGGAGTGCCCTTTGCCGTGCTAATGTTGCTACATGCCTTACTTCTTGCCTATCTCACACTGCGAATTTCTTCTAAGCTCTATACTAAACATTAAATCTGTTACGAAAAAAGAACTAAACAAAATGAACACAAACCGATCAGCTGTAAAAAGGACTCGTAACTGGAAAAACAGAATGAAAAAAGAATGTTAACAACAAATACTTTTTCACACCCAACCAGTTCTGCGGAATCAGAATCAACGTTGAGTTTAAGAAAGCGAATGAGTCAATTGGAGTAAAGTGCCATGCAGATTTAAATTTTTCCCACTTGTGACGAATCCAGCTATCGATTTTTTTAAAATCCTAGTTAACATTCGTGTCAGTCAGCTGTTGGCTCTCACGCTGGCCAACAGAATCTTCCTGCCTATTCATGGCAGCCAGCTATAGGCTCTCATTCTGGCCAGTAGAACTACATGAAACCTACCGTAGAAGCATGAAAAAATCGATTATTTCCACTATCGATGGGAGTTGCGAAATGCAAAGTCGGTCCTGGCCTTTTTGCTAACTTGGAGCATGTGCATGTACATTTTGGTACAAATCCGTCGAAAATTGTGGCCGTGCATTCGTTACACACACACACACACACACACACACACACATCCTGCCTTTTATAAATAGAGATTATTTGAAAACAATTTCTCATAAAATAATTTTCTCAAGTCCAATAGCTGTTATCGCTTTTTCACGCTTGCTTCTGAATCTTGGCTGAAGTATTATCGAACGATAAAATCTTGATCACATCATTATTTTCTCTTAGAGTTATATGGGCCATCAATCTTAATGGCTGTTTTTATTGCAACCCTTAAAGTGATAACGTTTCTGTAATTTGGTACACTACTTTGTGATTCTGAAGTGTAAATCCCCAAGGTTTACAGAAAAGTGGTCCCTGCTAGGACCTACGGGTTTCATTCGCAGAAAGACATTTTAAACTAAAGTCTGAGGAAACGATTGTATACAGCTGTCAGATTAGTTATCTCAAAATGAGTTTGGTACAGTGCATGATATATATATATATATATATATATATATATATATATATATATATATATATATATAATATTATTAGTAGTAGTAATATAGTAATAATATAAATATGAGTAACTACACTCGTTTCGGAAAACTTCGGTTTCTTGATTGCAAATGATCAAATCAATATCGAAGTAAAAAAAGTTATAAAAAAGAAAGAGCCGAGAACATGAACGCCTGTCGAAAACAATCGTTCAGCATTCAGGTCCAAAGCCCAAAGAAAAAAACCCGATACGAGTACGCAACTAACTAAATAAATTTTTAAAACTTGGAAATAAGTTTGGGAATAATCGAAATTAATTGCGAAATCCAGCGAAAGTCATACATGAAAAAAAATAATTGTCTGTAAGTAAAATAAGGACCTACGTACATCAAATTGTATTTAAATTAACAGGCAGCAGAAGAATTATCATTGATCTTTGAAAAGCAATACTGCAATACTGAAATGCACCGATCAATTTTGACTTCTATAATTTAGTGTTGCCTTCTCATCTACTCCTCCCTACCTACTGTGATAAAATCCAAATCAAGAGCCCTCCATAGGAGCTAGCCTGAATGCCGCCCATTACGGCAGCTTTCAAGCTAGTATACAAAAACACACACACACACACACACACACACACACACACACACACACACACACACACACACACACACACACACATATATATATATATATATATAATATTATTAGTAGAAGAAATCTGCACTCGTTTCGGAAAACCTTCGGTTTCTTGATTTACAAAAAAAGGTATAAAAAAAGAAAGAGCCGAGAAGATGAACGTCTGTCGAAAACAATCGTTCAGCATGCAGGTCCAAAGCCCAAAGGAAAAAAACCCGATACGAGTACGCAACTGTTGGATTTTTTTTTTGTCTTTGGTCACATGGTTTTGGTCATTTATTTATTGACTATAAGTATACCGTTTCCTTTTTACCTGTTTAGCCAGCCTTCCCTGACGTTCCCCTTAAGTGAAACCTTGGTAGGTTTGTCTGGCTCTGTAGGTTTAACTATATATATATATATATATATGAAACTCTGTAAATTTTTAATGATTATGGTGCCATGAATTATATACATATGAATGTTTCGATTTGACGATAATATTTAAGAACATGATTTGAGTTTTATGTAACTATTTTGGTTTTGTAGCAAATCCGGTGTATGGCGAAACCACCCCTAACACAGGTCCTTCTTATCCACTTTATCAATGTATTATAACTGATCCAAACATCGAAGTGTTTGAAGTGTTCTCTAGTTACTAAATCTCTTCACTAAAGGAAAAACTACATGATACAGATGATTAAAAATGCATCAGATTAAAATAAAATTATAAAATTAGCTATGCATTAATTAAAGAAAGTGGAAATGAAAGAGAAAAATATCCAAACAATGCTTTAAAAAATGATCATCACTTTTTTGGGACTTTGTAAATGGTTCAACAGTTATAAGTCTTTAATATTGTATCACGCATGGTCTTCCATTTTAATACAGTAATGACTGGAACCACGAGATTTGTTACTAGCACTAATAAAAGTCTGGTAATATAACCGTCATATCGTAACCAGGTTTTAGTTGCATAAACCTTGGATTGCGAGTCGCTTCGGTATTCCCTTTATTACATCGACTTTATAAAAGAAATATTAGAAATAACGGAAACAAAAGAAGAAAGAAACAGAAGTAGCCATTTGTCCAAGTGAAATAAAGAGAGAGAAGGGGAGAATAAAGAGGGAAATAGAAACAAAAAATAGAGAAGGAATGATTTGTGTGTGAATAAATGGGAGGAGGAGGGGGAATAATAATAATAATAATAATAATAATAATAATAATAATAATAATAAGAAGAAGAAGAAGAAGAAGAAGAAGAAGAAGAAGAAGAAGAAGAAGAAGAAGAAGAAGAAGAAGAAAAAGAAGAAGAAGAAGAAATCTGTGAGTGAACCATAGAAATATACAGAAATAGATGTGTGTGTCTGTGTGAATTATATATATATATATATATATATATATATATATATACAAGTATAGGATTGGTGTATACGGAATAAATTCCAATAACCAACAAATACTATTCTTAAACGAGTGCTCAATACAGAGTAGAGCAAATATAATTCATTCGAAAATTATAACATAAATATGTTATAAAATCACTACGAAAAAAGCCATTTTGTTTCAATACTTTTGGTGTTTTATCAAGTAAAGATGTCATCACTTGATAAAACACCAGAAGTGATGAAACAAAACGGCTATTTTTGTAGTGATTTTATAACATATGTATCATAAATGATTACACACACACACACACACACACACACACACACACACACACACACACATATATATATATATATATATATATATATATATATATATATATATATATATATATATATATATATAAAGAGAGAGAAAGTGAAGTAATATGACGCGAAATAAAATGATCTGATGAGAAACAGATTTTATGCATGAGCAATGTGTAACTATTTAATCCTTGGAATGACATTTTGAAATAAAAATCTTGCCTGGTTGGTCAATATCGCCCCTACCTTCATAAAGCGAGTAGTTTGAAGGTCAGAGTTAATAACCCGATAAGATTCTCTTGATAGCAGAGGGTTATTCCAGGAATTGGCAGATTTCGAGGCATCCTATTTGACAGAATACTTCCTCATTCATATTCAGTTCTTCTACTATTAGTCATACACTTCATTTATTTCTTGAATAAATTTCAATAATGTAGTCATGGGTTCACCGTACAGCCTCAATCTCAACGTGGCACTGGCTAGTTCTGCCCGTTCTTGATTACTGTTGTGACTAAATGTGTTTTTTTTTTTGCATTCACCATCAAAAGCATATAAACATACATTTTCTTAATTTGACGAGGCCTAATCCAGTGCTGTGCTTTCACTGGACGATGTGTAACATTTGCGTGTACATAAGGAGGTCAATATGAATATATTACAATTAACATTGCACAAGACGAAATGGGGAGAAGTGGTAGGAGAAACCAACCTACATTTAAAATAAGCATTTAAAAAATTAACTTCATACATCTGCTAGAAAAGCGACCGATGATATTGGGGAAAATACAAAATTATTTTTAGCACGCAACACTTTATTACATACATAGCCTTGATATTTACAATTTATGGTCCAGTACAAAGAGAAATGGCAGTGGAGGCTAGAAAGTCTTAGAAATATCGAGGGAGTGCTTGCCTACCCAGAAAATAAGTATTCAAAATCATTCTATTTTTTTTTTTTTACCTGGGCTTAGATAACTATGTCGGCCACGAATCAGGTGAGCACTTTTCTTTTATTTTCCCAATTCCTGCTGTTTCTCTTTACTCAGAAGAATATACCAAAATGGCATCGCTTCAGCCCGTCTTATGAAGGCATATCCATTTTTTCGGATGACCGATTTCCAAACATAAAATAACCTCCACACAAAAATAATCCAAGGGCTGATTCCATTGAAGCACTTAAAACCAACAAAATACTCGCCTGGATACCTCAGGATAAAGTCGATAGTGACGGAAGTTTCAGCTTACGAAAATAGAGATTTTATAGAAAATAAAATGCAGTTCCTAAAGTTTCAAAACATTTCAAGGCGATAAATCGACTAAGACGGAAACGGTTGTTGAGATTAAAAGAAACTGGCAAAACGTTACTTATGAAAGATTATAATTAAATAAAGAATATGATTCAAGGAGACAGAAGATGACGATTGGCGTTGCATTCACATTTTTCAAGATTGTAGTTGACAGTAAAGCAAGTAAACGAAAGAAGTTTCATAATCGATAAGTGTGAGAGAAAAAAACTATGAACATAGAACTTACGTTTTCATCTAGCAATATCAACAGTAAAATGATGAGACCTAACTGCTAATCTAGTACTATTCATAAATTCATGATATCGCTGTATCAGAAAGAAAAGTTAATCAGGAAAATTACCTTGAAAGTACTTATAGAAATGGCGGAGGGAAGCTTCATTAAGATGGTGAGGGAAATGACTAAAGCCGAGATGCCAGGTCAGTAACAATGACATTGCAGATACATTTTTGGATTTCGTCAACAATCACTATATAAATAGAGTACACTAAAACGGTTCTTTGCATAAATCAGAACACCTTTTTGCACCGTCCATAATATCATTCGCTACTAGAATAATAAGGTCCAAATATCTTTTCTTTTCTTTTATGGATCATGTTCTATCGGACAAGACTGTCCTTAACTTCGTATATTTTCTTACTCTCGGTAACTGCTGACGCTTTAATATGACTTTTTGTTCTTATTATACCTGCCGACAATATGAGACCGAAAATAAAGCTTTGTTTACAATGTCTCAATTCTTCATAGAACACACGATGGCTAATTATGCTGGCCTTTTGTCAGACTATACCATGCTTAGACAAATACCCACATAGACACCTAACCTAAAATAATGATCATCTCTCAAACTGTTATTGCTCTACTATATTTCATACTGCATGGTGCTCCATTGACATGACAAATCTGAGTGTATGGCTAATATATGTTTCACCTTGATGCAGGGGTTAACAAGATAGTCTCTTAATCATTTTCTACAGCAGTGATTTACATATTTACTGGGTACTCTATACACAGGACCATGTGTCAGACTTAGAGAAGGTTACAGATGTAAGTCTGTATTAAGTAGGGGTTAATGAGCAGGCTATTAAAATTGTAAAGTAGTATGATATTCACTAAGTGCGCCACACTTACGGCCTTATGCCGCACTAAGTAAAGATTATTAAATAAAACAATGCACCATTAATTACACACATATATATATATATATATATATATATATATATATATATATATATATATATATATATATATATGTATATATATATATATATATATAATTATTTATTCGAAAATTATATATATATATAATTATTTATTCGAAAATTATAACATAAGCATGTTATAAAATCACTACAAAAATAGCAATTTTGTTTCAACACTTCTGGTGTCTTCTCAGGTGATGGTGTTGAATGTAGAATGGTTATTGGAATTTATTCGGAATACGCCAATCCTATACTTGGATATATATATATATATATATATATATATATATATATATATATATATATATATATATATATATATATATATATATATATACGATTAGGACCCACTACATTAGCCTCCATATTCCATCAGTGAAAATTAAGTTCCACTCGAACAGCGTCACGCAAACCAGACTCCCAAGAGAATGTTCACCCGATCACTACAGTCTTAAGCTGTTCAAGTTTAGAGTTAACTTGTTATCTTCCCCCTCATCTCCATATAAATGACTACTTAACGTCGAGTGTCCTGCAGGCCTTGTGCAGGTTGAACTTTACAGTGTGTGTGTGTGTGTGTGTGTGTGTGTGTGTGTGTACAATGATGGCCATCGACAAATTCTTTGTATTTATTATCTGTGAATTGCTAAATACTCTTGGGAAAAGTTGTTGCTTTCTCCAGAGTTTTTTTTCTATAATTATAACTAGTCACCCATGACTAGCGAAGCAACGGTTTCATGCCTTTTTCGCAGGAATTAGAGCAAAAAATAGAACGCAACAGACTTGCCCAGAATACCAATATAATCGAATTGTTTCTGAAATGTTCTGGTTATTTGAGGCCTGAAATGGTTTCCTCAAAGAGAAAACAGATCGATAAGAAATTTGGTACTTGATAGATTATGGAAACTTATATTCTGTAGGAGATCACTTTAAGACTTGCAAATCCTGACTGAAAATAAATGGACATTTGACACTGATAAATCTTTAAGATTAATTAGGAAAAAGTGAAAAAGAAATGGACCAGTAATGATAATAATGAAATTAACTGTTTTTATGCCGGTGTAGGTAAACCACAGTTCTTTTCCCTTGGGTTGAGCTCATGCCAGTTTGGCCCCTTTAGAGAGGAGAACTCTTCTGTCCCCTTTTAGTTCTTGCTTCCGTTTTTTGAGGATTGACCTCTTTATCTTCCTGAACACACGTGGAAACTGGTCAACATGTGCACGGCCCAGCGAAAGAAAAAAACTAATTTCTATTCACTTATCTGCGAGCGATCATAGGCCATAAAGCTGGTATGTTATTTCTTTGTTCTCGGTTTGTAAACCTCCTCGTTCCTTTGGGACAATATGAACAATGATTTGATTTGGGACATATGTAAATCTTTTTAATACATGTATGTAAGTTGTTTTCCTTATTAAATGTTTTGTTAGTTACGGTCGCGTATTTTTCTTTCTATATTCGCATTCATTATTAGTGTAACAATGGCTACGCTAATGCTAATCTTAGTATCGGTGTGCTACTGGAAGGCTAAAACACGTTATTCTTCCTAACACTAAATGGCCGGTCAGCTATGTCTGACTGATAAACCGATACTAATACCGGGAAACTATGGCATTTATGGATTGAATAATCTAATGTTACTGACGATTGAAATTTATAAAATCTTTTTTCTTAAAACAATTTTTAAGGAAAATAATCATCTCTAATCCACTATTATAGCTTTTCTAGTATTTATGAAGGTTCCATTCCAGACATTTTATTTTGGACAGCGAGCAAAGCGAAAATCTTGACTACATTATTTTCTATCCTAGCTACCTAGCTGTGCAACCCATTTTGGTTGTTGCGGCTGTTGGAAGTGTTCAAATGACCTTCTGTTTATTATATGTTAAATATATTTGTTTTGTTTTGTAGTGCCAGTCAGTAGGTGCAAGCGTATAATGGAAATGTTTGCAAAAATAATTTAACCCCTCAAAAAAGACAGCACTTTTGAGAGTTGTCAGAACATGGAAATGTGATGATAAAACAGGAGATTTCTCGAATGATTAGCAAGCACGAAACTCGACAAGTGATTTGATTAATGACAGAGCCCTTCCTTCCACCTCGTGTTGCAAGTGCGACGCAACGAACAAGCTGGGTTGGGATTTTCTTCTACGTCTGGCTTATTAGCAAGACCTGTAACTTCAGGCTAATATCTGATTACGTCGTTCTAGCATTTTATGTGAGATCATGTGATTAAAAAAATTCGAGATATCTAAAGACTACTTGAAGATAGATAATTTAATTCAAACTGAAATTTATTTTACCGGTGAACGTTGAGAATACTATGCAAAAAAAAGAAGCAAAACAAAAACAAAAAAAAAAAACACGTAACGAGAAAGTCTTAAAAAAAAAGAAACTAGAAGTAAAATTATTTATAACCCGAACGAGACAGCTGACATTTCTGAGACGGAAACATCCATCACTACTGGAAGGTGCGATAACAGTTAGTGGACGTGAAAACCCAGTTTTCCTGAAAGATTGGCTTAATAGGAAGGTTTTATAATTTTTAATCGACAGTTGTACCTACTACTCGGTCAATAAATGCCGAATGTTTTTTCACAAGAAAACAGCAAACATTATCAGACTGAGGAAAGAAGGTCTATATAATTTATCATTTATGGAACATTCTGGAGACCAGAGAAACAAAGAGTATTTTAATGGATTGCGGATTAAAGAACATAGTGGAATGGTAAAACCGCAAAAGTTTCAGCAACAAAGAGATGAAGGTTTTTTTGTAAGCATTTCACTCCAAGCAAGGCGGGAAGCCACTAGCACGCAAGGGGTTAGAGAGGATTTGGAGCGAGAGCAGATAGGAGTGATAGAGGAAAGGATGAGTAGATAGGATAGTGGATAGGCAAATGGAGATGTCGATTGACATTACATTTGAATAGTTGGAGATTATAGCTATCAGGGAAAAAGGTAAAGGGAAGGGAGTTCCACAGGCGAGAGGTGCGAGATATGAAGCTATTGGAGTAGAAGAGACGGCTATATTTAACAGTTTCAACTGTGAAAGGGTGCGAGCGGGATGCCAGCCTTGTAGGACGCTTGAATTCATGAAGTCTGGGAACCAGCGAAAGCAGCTCATCGGAGCAATTACCATGAAAGTATTTGTAAAAAAGACAGAGAGAGGCGACGGCACGTCTGTGAGAGAACGACTGCAGACGAGATGCCAGATCAGGGCCAATTACATTGCATATCCGTCTCTAGATCTTATCAAGAACGCCCAGACAAACAGAAGGGGCTCCAGATCATATATGGCAGGAAGTTGTGGAGAGCAATGATCGACAACATCCTGAAATGAAGAAAGTAGACCCAGTATATTCTAATAACATCGCCGTATACTAAAATTTGCATAGGCCAACAAATATTTAATATGATTTTGTCATTCATAAATCGATATCTGATGAAAGAGTAGCCATACATGAAATGATTTAAAATAGATCGAAAATATTGTTGTTAATTGTTCAGGCTTCGGTAGGCGTGACCATTATAGAATTACCCGGCTGGTTCCAAAGATTTAAAAATAGTCCAATATCTTTGCATTTATGCGTCTTTTACTTGTGCAATTAAACTGATACATATCTCTGCTACTGGGCCAGGGAGCTGTATTTAATCGCAAGTGTACCAAATAGACGAGCCGGAATGACTGTTCGTTTTTGTAGAAAAATCCACGCAGGATAGTCTAATTCCACGTAACCGTATGTCAAAAAATGAGAAGAAATTCTCCAACTCCTTATTTTGAGTATTCTTAGCAAAAGGGTTTCATAATTAAAAATTATATTAAAAAATATAATAAATAGTATAAAAATAATAAAAATATTCCAAACTTTAAGTGTTAATTCCGAAATATTGTAGTGGGAAGTGGCTTCGTATCTTTTATGTTTATTTTCAGTGGTTTCACATGCAATTTTAGAGGTACATTCAATAGGAGTTGATAGCATTGCCTATCGTCCGGATCACACTCCTCCCCGGTTTCTTGAGCAGGAATAAAGATTTATTCTTTGTTCCCTGTTTCGGATTGGGTTTCCTTTACCTTCCAATTTTTTCTCGTTTTCTTTCACTTTCAGTAGCCCCTTGCGTCTTAGTGGTTTTATCGTCTTGCTTGGGGTGAATTGCTAAAAGGAGGAAGCTTGGTATATATTATATTTATTTCCAGTGGTTCCACATGCATTTTTAGAGGCATATTTAATAGAAGTAGATATGTTTGTCTATCGTTCGGTTCACACACCTACCCGGTTTTTTGAACAGGAATAAGGATTTATTCTTTGTTCACTGTTCCGGATTGGGTTTCCGGTTCCATCAAATATTACTCTTTTTCTTTCACATTCAGTAGTCCCTTGCGTCTTAGTGGTATTATCGTCTTGCCTTGGGTCAATTGATAAAACGATGAGGCTTGGTGTATTTTTTATTTATTTTCAGTGATTTCACATGCATTTTTAGAGACACATTCAATAGTAGATAGGTTTGTCTATCGCTCAGTTCACACTCCTCCTCGATTTTTTGAACAGGAATAAAGATTTATTTTTTATTCACTGTTCCGGATTAGGATTCCTGTTCCTTCCAATGTTTTCTCGTTTTCTTTCATTTTTAGTAGACCCTTGCATCCTAGTGGTATTACTGTCTTGCTTGGAGTGAATTAATAAAAGGAGGAGGCTTGGTATATTTATATTTATTTTCAGTGGTTTCACATGCATTTTTAGAGGCATATTCAATAGAAGTAGATAGGTTTGTCTATCGTCCGGTTCACACTCCTCCCTGTTTTTTTTTAACAGGAATAAAGATGTATTCTTTGTTCACTGTTCCAGATTGTGTTTCCGGTTCCTTCCAATGTTTTCTCGTTTTCTTTCACTTTCAGTAGACCCTTGCGTCTTAGTGGTATTATCGTCTTTCTTGGGATGAATTAATAAAAGGCTTGGTATATTTTTATATATATTTTCAGTGGTTTCACATGCATTTTTAGAGGCATATTAAATAGGAGTAGATAGGTTTGTCTATCGTCCGTTTCACACTTCTCTCCGGGTTTTTGAACAGGTATAGAGGTTTATTCCTTGTTCCCTATCCCGGATTGGGTTTCCAGTTCTTTCCAATGTCTTCTCATTTGGTATTATCAAAATAAAACATCTATCATGAACAATGTGTTATCAGGTGATCTATAGAGAATATATCAGCAAAGGGAGACAGTGAACGATCTGGGCAGCGCAGTAACACAGCCAATGTTGTGGTTACAGTAAAAATATGAACTAAAAGTATCTTTAGTGACGGTTTCCAGTAGTTCATTGATTTTTTACGGCCTATCAACACTTTGCAGATTATTTTTAGATTGTAAGTATTTTTTTTATAGATAATGATTTTAATGGTACAAGTTCCACTAATTGAATCATAGTTGCAGGAGAAGAGGTGAATTCATACCTTTTCTAAGAGCATTTGAGTGCAAATGAATTTACTGAAACCGACTGGAATTGGGACTCGCTTCACTGATTTTGATTTCCCAGTCGTTATCAATTACACCACCCTCACACCCAAGATTACTGCATCTGGTATTCCCAAGCGGTAACCCATGTAGGCACTAACCAATTTAGACTTTTCTTATCTTGATCATGCAAAAACCGGTGTTTCAACGTGATATGGCCGTAAGCCACCAGTAAGGGAAAAAGAAATCCTCAACGTACAGAGACTGGAATTCACTCATAATCACTTGGAGTTAGTACCTTTAGAAAAAGCATGAATCACTATCTCTCTGCATTCAGTCGGTGATTGGATGAGTGGAAAAGTATTCTCACATATATACTTTTCCTGCAAAACATTCTCGCATGTATAAATTTCCTGTTCAAGCAATAGCAATGAAAAGTTACAGACATATTAGTGTCTTTGATAATCAATTGTAAGCAATACTCGTAATAAACGTGACAGTGTGATATCCAGCAGTGTATTGCGCATGGGTAGTAAAACAGGTAGAATGAAAATAGAGGGCTGCAAAAGTAGGTATACAAAAATATTGTGGCATTTTTGTATACTCAATACAATACGTTTTGTGCACACGTTTTATTAATGTATACCTACTTTTTCTGTATTACATATAATAAAATATATACACTACTGATTGCATCATCAACTTCTATTTCTTGTGGTCATAAGATCGGTTCATCTCCATTCTTACGATATTATCCACACTTTTCTCTCGTGGACTCGATTTATTTTTCCTCAGCGCTGTTCTCTGGAGGATGGTCTTAGCAGAGACTATCAGAGATTGTTAATTAGTCCTACGATCTTCTTTTTGCTGTGTCCCTTCTAGAGTTAAGCGATCATGGCTCTCTACAACATCCTGTCCTCTGTAGTTCTTAACAATGTTGGTTTTTTTACTAACCCTCCCACTCTCTGTTCTGCCATGCATTTATATAAGCTCGTTGGGCAGCTGACTCGCCCTTTCCCTCTGACCATCTTGCCGTCAGTATATCCTGAGTGTGTCAAGTTTTGCAAGCTTTCTTTCTTCATTATGTGTACCAGAAATGTCTAATTCTGCGTAAAGATGCCATTACTGTTTCTATTTTCCTTAAATCTGTCACTTTGCATTCTCGTTCCATTCACGTTATTATCGGCATTCATCCGTAGAACCATATTTCTGTTTTATATTCATCCGGGAGTTTCCGTATACTGTCTAATTTTCTTTTTACTTTCCCTGTGGTAAGATTTTCATACCGACCAAAATTCTGCCATATTGTTTAAAAGCCTTTTCCTTTGTTAAATAGTCGTTGAAGGAGTTGCCAAAGAGATTTTTAAAGAATTTCGATACCGCTGTTTATAATAATCCCAGGAATTGTTTGCATACAAGAAAATAGATGGAACCAGTGCATGCATGATATTAAGCTTTGTTCCGGAGTCGGATTCTTATTAGACTGGTACAAGGCATCTACCATATTTTTTCTACAAAAACATTGATAGGATTAATAATTTTGACATAATGTGTTGTGTGGCCCTTAGGCAAATTTTGATTACTTTTTAGTACTTCTACTAATCCCTGAAAATCTGGAACCGAGTGTTAATAATTTTAGTAACAAACTGAAGAAATACTTGCGGTTAAAGATTAAAACAAAACAACGAATAGACGATTTTGTCGTTCCCGGTAAAATATACACTACATCTATTGTGGTGGTAAATATACAGGACTTGGACAAAATAATTGGAACAGCTGCGAAATCCATTCCTATATTTCAGAGACCTATTATATTAAGAACTTTAACTAAAACTTCGTAATTGCAGGTTATATCTATTGTAAATACGTTTATTTGTCTAATTTACTGTCTTAAGATAAATGCGTGACCTCTCTGAGTTCGTAAAAGAGCAAATTGTTGGAGCTCGCATGGCAGGAGCCTCGATCGCTAAGGTTGCTGAAGTGTTTCGTTTTTCAAGAGCTACCATATCAATAACTATGACGCAATTTGAGAAACAGTGCAAGACCTCTAGCAACCGTACCAATTCGGGCCGGACTTGCAAACTTACTGACAGGGACTGATGTGCATTGAAACGCAATCATCGGAAAAATGCGGCCAAAGTGACTGCTGAGTTGAATAATCATCTGAATAGTTCAGTTTCTACTAAAACTGTTCGCCGTGAGCTCCATAAGACTGCATATCATGGACGAGTCGCTGTGAGGAAACCTCTTCTCTCCACTCGCAACATTCAGAAGAGGTTCAAGTGGTGCAGAGGTCACAATGCTTGGTCTGAAGACCAATGGAAGCAAGTCATATTCTCAAACAAGTCCAGTTTTTAGCTTTTCCCAACTTCAGGGCGAGTTTATGTGTGGAGGCAGCCCAAAGAAGCTTACAACCCTGACTGCCTTCTTCCAACAGTGAAGCATGGAGGTGGATCAGTGATAGTTTGGGCCGCCTTATCATTGAAATGTCTCAGTCCAATAGTTATCCTACATGGTTCAATCAACAGCAAAGATTACCTGAACATTTTGGGTGATCATGTTCATCCAATGGCCAAGACTTTATTCCCTGATGCTGACTGCATCTTCCAAGACGATAATGCTCCAAAAATACTGCTCGAGTGGTTAAGAATTGGTATGAAGAGCATGCAAGTGAGCTAGAACACATGGAGTGGCCTCCCCAATCTGAAGATATCAATATTATTGAACATTTGTGGTGCATTTTGGAGCGACAAGTTAGGAGCCGCTATCCTCCACCATCGTGTCTTAAAGAGCTGGAGAAGGTTTTAAGGGAAGAATGACTGAAGATTCCTCTGGATGAAGTCAGGAAGCTGTATGATTCCATTCCTAGACGTATTAAAGCTGTCTGTGAGGCTAAAGGAGGACCAACTCCATATTAAATAAAATTTCTTTGAATTTAACAAGTGTTTCAATTATTTTGTCCAACCCCTGTAGATAGTTTTAAAAGTAAGAATATATTATATTTGAGATTTTCAGAAGACAGTGTACGTAGGGCTTGCACAATATGGATTCTGTGGAATGGTACTTTTGTCTTCATTGGGTGCACCTGAAGTGTATTGGCAAGAGAACTATGCGTTTGGGATTTGCAAAGACGGATATGTTTGTAGTGCTTAAAATATTCAGTGACTTCTATATTTCTTTTAATACAGACGATGAATAAATGATTTTAACTTATGTTTTAACAACTGATGGTGTAAAAGATTAACAGTGGATGGGGAAAATAAATAAACTTATGTCTGAAATCTGTGTGTTCTTGTTTTTAACATTATTTGCCTTCATAAAAATAAAAATATTTACAGGAAAAATACCCTGGCGGGGTCTGTTTTACAGAGACCGATAAAAAAAGGTGAAAAGCGTGACTGTCTATTTAATTTTAATAGCCTCATCCTAGAAAAAAAAGAAAGAAAAAAACGGAAGTTAAATAATAATAATTTTAACATAACATCATAAGATCAGAGAAATAATGATATGTTTACGATGTACAAAGAATATTTCCATATAAAATAATTTGTTTTATACGGAATGACGTTCTTATTATTTCGAGGATATTATTTTATGCAATAATTATTTATATTTATATTTCTTTAAATCTGTTTATGATATATTTTCTTTATTTCATATCTTGGAGCATTATCATTAAGCGACTGCAGATACCAGATTTACTATTATTATAGAAATTATTTTGTTCTGCATGATAAAATAATTTTGATGGTAATGTGCTAACAAAAACTATGCAACTATGTGCCATTTTTGATATGTTAAGGAAACGAACACACACGAAAAGAAATCGTAGCAATATAATATAGCTAAAGGAAAAAAATAAGAGAAAAACCTATTTTCAAATCGACACACTTCGATCGATTTTGGTTCATTACAGAATTTTATTTTTTTGTTGCAAAATGGTGTAAATTTGCATTTAATATATGAAGTTAGCTTCAATTTTACGCATAATCCTTAAACAGCAGAATGTATTATTAATGATTATTGAACATGGTTAAAATTTAGGAAACAATTTTGCAACATAGTGCGAAATCGTTCATGATAGATGAGGAAAAGCGAACGAAATGAAGATAGTAAAATCCTTTTGAGATAAAAATTGTCATATTTCTATGTCAAATTATTTTTTAAAAAAATAGAAACTAGAAGGTAACATTTATTTTCCTGTTATCATATTTTTATATCTCTATTTCTTTTCATTTTTCAATTTCCATATGATTTTGTTCCGGTTTCTGTGACAATAACACGCATAGAAAAATCGCTTCATTATTTCGATGATGAACACGGACATAAACCACACATTTACATTATTAAATTGCAAATAGGATTGGAAATTGATTAATTCTTTAGGCTAAACCATTCTAACAGTATTGAGCTATCAAATATATTACTGTGATTTGCCTTTTTTTTTCTCTTGGGCTATGTTACTGGAAGCAAAATAGACAAATTGGTTCATTATAATATAGACTGTTATAAGAACAGCATGTAATGGAATCATACAGTCCACTAAACCTCGAGTCATAATATTTTCATGCATCTCTATTTTATACTATTGTTAACTCAATACATGGCGCAAGAGCCAATCAAGGTAGAGGGTTACTGAATGAAGTTGTTGTAACGATGTTAAGGAAGAGGTGTATATTATGAGGATATATATGAGAGAAGACGCGTGACACTAGACTTGAAGAAGTTAACATTGTAGTTGGATAGGGGGGCATACTCTCGGGAATATGCAACACAATGTCACAGTTCAGGGAAGAATCTATTTGAGTAGAATTTCCTCTTTACCAAAGCAATAAAAAGGGCATGATGATGAGTTGAGGCCGTGTACATGGCATGACAGATACTAGATGTGAATCTCTAAACTGTGGGAACAGTTTCGTCAGTGGGAAAGATGTTGTAAAGTGAAAAATAATTTATTAACCACAACAATAAATATGGCAAAAGGATGAGTTTGAGCCGAATGTACTGTAGTAGGAATAGTTGTAGAATTTAATTATTGATCCATAATGAAGGACTGACTAAATTTAGCTTATCTTGGCACAAGGTCACTTATACAGAGAAGCTCGAACTCTGTATAAAGGAAACAGTCTATGATGCTAGCTTGGTGATCATTTCTGTACGGCAATGATTAAATTCTGTAAAGGCTTAGCTTATTTACTCTATTTACATTGTTCGGTCTGTTCTCTTCATCCTTATTGACATATTAACGACGTTTCGGCCGTTATACGCTCCGGCCTTCATCAGTTGATATATTTTGGAATATATAACCGAACCCTTTATTTAGTGTAAGGGCAAATATTTTTTAATTTCCGTTTTTGGACATCTTAGTTTCAGTTAATTCTTCTTAGTAACTCAACTCTCCAAGTTTTTCTTCCATCTGCTGTAGCCAGATATTGAACTCTCAACTCTTTGACTCAAATCACGTTTAGAAAAACTCAATCAAAGCTTTACTCTACTGGGCCATGTGCCACTGGGCTAAATAAATGAAAGAATATCACCTGAAAAATGCCGGCGTGTATACCGACCGAAACGCAGTGAATATGGCAGTAAAGATCACAACATTCCGAACAATGTAAATAGTGTAAATAGTTAAAATACCTAATCTCAGAAATATAGTCATAAAACCACAAGTGTTGATCGTGTAAGGATCGACCCCCAACATTTATAATGTGTTTTGAGAGTTAATGCTGATGTATCCAGTTATGCATAAGGGTCTGTCTTCTTCCAGCAAATGGTTATAAGTGATAAGCACTCAGCGGTGACGCAGTTTAATACAGATTTAAATTTCTACAAAGCAAGGCATTTCCCGCCTATAAATGTAGATTATGAAGTGTTGAACCCACTACAATGAGAATGGTTTGTGAACCTCACTTGCTAACTACTGTTACACGACACGATAACTATGTTTAGTACATAAATTTGGACTAATTTTGGTGCAAATCAATATTTAAGGTAAAAGTGAAAAGACAGGATTAGCTCTTCCAAAAAAGCAATGGTTGTCTTGGTGAGAGTCTTTTTCACACTAAAAGACACAAGGGGTTATTGGGTGTTAAACAATTAGAAAAACAGAAACATTACTAATGAACGAAACAAAAAAAGAGTAATCAGGAGGACAGTAGATAACAATTGACATTACATTTGAATTTTTGAAGATTAAAATTGGCTGGAAAGTATGGAGCGGGAAGAGAGTTCCACAAGGGATAAGTGCGAGAAAAAATGTTAGCATAAAATTTAAGGTTACATCTTGCCAACTTGCCTATAACTTAATGAGATCTCGACGCCAATCTCGTATTGAGCTTAAATTAAAAAAAATCTAGGTACCATAACGAATAGTTAATTCGAACAATTACCATGAAACAACTGCTTTTAATGACAGCGACGAAAAAAATAAAACTCTTACTCAAAGTAAAATTCGTAAAGAAACATATTTTTTATTAATGTAATCAAATGTCTAAAAAATGAACAAAAGCCTTGCATAAAATTTATCTTTTGCGCCTTAAACTCTCAAGGTAGGTTAAGGGTTCTTTCAAGATAAAAAACAAAAACTTACCAAAGTCTGGCATGAGATTAAAAGTGTAGCGCATCAGATAAAAACACACACATACTACAGAAGTCTTTAAAGTCTGTTCAGTAAGTATTTCTGCGCCGCGAGGCATTCACTAGAAAATGTTACAAATTTAAGCTCTGATAACGGCTAAACTTACTACATTAAAGAGATAACAAGTCCCTAAACATCTGCAGGAAAGAGGTTTTGATTAGGTTGGTTAATTTAATGATACTTATAACTTTGCTAGACAATTTAATGTCGAATACAATTTTATAGGAGAAAACCCATAACGAATTTATAGATAGGTAAGCATAGATCCATTAGAGTCAAACAGTAGACATAGGTCCATTTTAAACTAGAACCAGTATGGTAAATATAGTTTTTTTTTAGCAAGGTATGCAAGGGGTTACGGAGAGTATTGATAAGGGAAAAGACTGGGTGTAGGCGGTGAGGAAAGAATAAAAAGAATGAAGCAGGATAAAAAGAAGAACAGGGTTTAAGACACTAGAAGATGTCGATTAACATTACATTTAAATTTTTTAAGATTATAGTTATCAGAGAAGCAAGTAAGAGGAAGGAGGTTCCACTGTGGGGAAGTACGCGGGAATAAGCTGTTGGAGTAGAAGTGGCGGTTACATTTAACTGTTTCGACAGTAAAAGGGCGGGACCGAGATGCCAACCTAGTAGCACGCTTAAATGTATGCAGTCGGAGCACCAGTGAAAATAGCTCATCAGGGCAGATGCCATGAAAATATTTATAGAAAAGTCAGAGGCCTCATCACGTTGGTGAGAAAGTGACTGAAGACAAGACCCAAGAAAGAACCGATATCCGTCTTTGGATTTTGTCGAGGACTTCGAGATGAAGAGCGGTGGTACTGGACAATATATGGCAACAGTTGCATTAGCGTCAAAAAGTAGACTTTCCTCTGTGTGACACTGGTCTACATTCGAGTAAAAATGTAGACATAGAACCGGTTTACACGACACTCGAAAAATGACATAGGTCTTTTTTAAAACGGTCTTTTCTGAAATGAGAAGTGTAGACATAGGTCCGGTTTACACGACACTCGAAAAATGACAGGTCTTTTTTAAAACGGTCTTTTCTGAAATGAGAAATATAGACATAGGTCCGGTTTGTGCAAGCAAAAAAATGGTAGACATGTTTCGATTTACACTAGAGATAGAAAAATAAACGTAGGTCTGTTTCTCATGAAAGTCAAAATGTTACATATAGGTCCAGTTTACACGAAAGTCAAAAAGGTAGGAATAAGTTTGGCTTACACTACAGTTAGAAATGTAAATGTGTCAGATTCACACTGAAATAAAAAGAAGGTAAGCATGTGTCTTGTTTAGACCTGCCTACACTCGAATTCAAAACGTAGGCAGTGGCCCGGTTTACACAGGAGCCAAACAGTTAATGATAGTTTTGTTTAAACAAAAGTCAAACAGTCAAAATTAGGTTTCTTTTACACTAAAATCAAAATGGCAAGCATAGGTCCAATTTACATTAAAGTTAGGAAGGCAGACAAAGACCCGTTTCACACGAAATATCTCTCCAGAAGATGTTTTCTTTATGGACCACCTAACCATATTAAAGGGATGCCGTCGGTGTATTCTAAGACCCATCTATGGGAAAGCGCGAACATTTTTTGAGTTACTATTGCCATCAGAGTCCATGACCTTTTATTAAAGCTTATGAGTATTGTATTTCATTAGGAAAATAATAAAATAAAATATCTTCGTTCTACCAAAGACAGACTGAAACATGTTTACTGTTTACGAATTTCCGCTGGCAAACATAATTTACTTTTGAAAGACTTCAATGATTTGCTTATTACCGAATAATAAATATTGGCGAATCATGAAAGAAATCGGTTTATAAAGCCACTTTGAAATAGTCACATAAAAAGAAAAAATACGTCCTCTTTTGTGATTTCATCGTTCGGTCGTTAAGACTTTAAATAAATAAGTAAGAGCAACGAAGATTTGCGAAAAAGATTAAGTCCATTAATTCATGAAAGAAAATAGTCGCTATTTTATCTTGTTGTTGGAATACCATTTATTGAAATTGAATTACCTTTTGTTTGCTCATTTATAAACATGACTGCTTTTTAAGTGAAACGTTCAAGGCTAATATGAAGCTTTTCTCTCTGCATGTGCAATTATGGCTCTCTACAGCTTCCTCGTCTTAGATTACTCTCTTTTATAAACTCTCGGTGAGCAGAAATTATCAGAGTCTGTTTGACTAATACTAGTGAGTTCGAATTCAATGGTTGCTCCGTATGAAATTAGACATTATTTTAAGAGTAACATATTGACATCTCGTAAAAATCAACGAAACTCAATTTAACTGAGAGAAACTGCTTGCCTTAAAGTACACAGAAATAGACAGACAAGAACGACAATGGATGCGTTTATTCACTGGATATATGTTCACCTGTATAGCGAAGCGATGACAAGAGAAAACGAAGACCAAAATATATCATCGGATTTTCGTTGGTTTATTTTGTTTAGCGGCATATCAACACCTGGTTTATTTAATACTGAAATATACATATTTTGAACACCATTTTATGGCTTCAACTAAACATATTTTAAACGGAATTGTATGCCTACAACTACTGTTAAAATGTATTGTTGGTCATTTTGCTATAAAATATATTGTTGGTCATTTTGCTATAAAAGTTATTGTTGGTAATTCTTTAAAACTATATTACTGATCATTTTGCCTTAAAATATTATTGATGGTCATTTTACTATAAATAGGTATTGTTGATCATTTTACAATATAAAAATGTATTACTTGTAATTTTACTATAAAAATGTACTTTTATGCTTTCAGTATGTGTTTTTTTTGTTTGTTTGGAGTTTCATTATTTGCTCATAGCTGAGACGCTAACAGATGCTACCAGGCCGAGTGAGCGGGAATCTGAGAACAACAGCAATTAAAATGTGGCTTCACTCTCTTCAAATCCCTCCTCTCCCGATCTGGGGCCTTGCTGCCGGATGTAGTTTATCGTCATGCTCTGGAGTTATATCATTGGATATAATGTTAACCATATTAGATATGCTGATAAGAGGCAGGGTGGGGTGGGTTCTCTATGGTGGATAAATATGTAACTAGGTTCGTTTTGGAGGCATTAAAGTTTACAAGCCATTACCTGTTCCAGTCAACCACAGATTGGAGGTCCTCTTCGAGACAAACGGCCGGGTTAGCTTTGTCAACAATGCCGGATTTACTATTCACACAGGAGTAAATAGTAGTGTCATCTGCGTAGATGCCGACTTGGAAACTGATGACATCAGGAAGATCGTTGATGAAGATTAGATATAGTGTAGGACCCATGATAAAGCCTTGTATGAAAGAAACATGAGGAGGACCCGGTTAGGACGACCTTCATTTCACGGTTTGACAGGAATTATTGCATTAAATCAGAGAAAGTTTGCGTTTAAAAAATGACCTATCTATATTATTGTTGCGTTTGTAAAATTCAAATATTTTTGGGGGGGGGGGTAACACACACATCTGAACTTAACCGTTAAAAAGAACCTGAAAACCTGGACCTTAATTTTCGGAAGCGCCATCAACTACTTCACCTCGTCTTCGGTGTTTCAAAACGCGGAGTCTTAGAGGAGCCAAACTGGAAGCATAGAAGCACCGATAAACGTACGTGACTCGTCGTTTTACAAAGCATCCGTTCCTGAGATTAAAATACTCTACTGACTCGAGAATTGTGAATGCAACTGTCATTCAGTTTACAGGTTCACTTAATCGATTCCCAATACTGACCGAAGAACTCTACAGGAGAGTGTCTGTTCATACATAGAAGAATTTATAATAGTAATGCTAGAGCACGTCGTTGTAGATTAGAAAGATCAGTTGCAATTCAGTTCGATCTCCGAGGCGTAACCAATATTTATCACTTTGTACTAAAAGTGAGCTACACTTAGAAGATAACACTGTTAGAATTATTACCAGTTTTTTAAGCCAAGCCTAAATATAAAAATTAGATCCAACAAGTATGGAATTATTTTTATCCCCTTCGTTTTAAGCATAGATTAGGTTTCAGTGTCTTTTGGAAAAATGTTCTACGTAGAGCTATCAAATTACAAAACAAACTGAATGAACCATTTCACTGCAAAAAAAAAAAATCAAGAAATAACGTTTTGTATCTATTCAAGAAAAAATAAATTGTCATTTTAGGGTATATTCAGGCAAAAATGAATATAGAAACAGTATAAGAGTAAACTAGCAAGACGGAATTTCCTTGCTAGATACGAGAAAATTAGAGAACGCTTCTTGAAATTGGTTTTATATTTCTCGATTTCATGAATTAAGATCAACTGAGCAAAAACAGCAACCTGCTAACAGATTGAAGTTAATACGATTCTAATGAAAACTATATTTAAACAAATCTTTTTTTTCTACTTCTTCTACGATTATGGCTCTCCACAATTTCCGTTCTTTTGTAGATCTTAGTAATTTTGGCTTACAGCCATTTCACGTTGAAACACCGTTTCCCATATGATCACTGAAGTTAAGCCACGTTGTGTCTGGTCACTACCTAGATGAGTACCCACTTAGAAATACCAGGTGTTATAAGCTTTGATGTGCGGATGGTGCAACATATTAATATTAAGTGGTTCATTCGCCATTCGTGCCTGACCACTTGGGAAACCATGAAAGTTGCACTACAGACGTAGGCATATGTCTATTTATTCCGTGCGGTGATATTTTAAAGGTAGAAACTCCGACTGATGTCAAATCGGTCGGGTTTCCATCCCGGTTTGAAGCAATCGGATGTGTAGGCGCACTGATGAGCTGTGATACAGAGAAAAAGACCTGTATGTCGATGGCATTAGTATGCTCTCGATAATTTCGGTAGAGCACTGTTGAGAGAGAAGGTAATTCTAAACAGCAGCCGTCTCCGCTGATGCAACGCTATTCCTTACATGAATCGAGCACTATGACTGTCTGGCATTTGATTAAATTCGTAGAAATAACACGCTAGAATTTCCCTTCCGTTTGACGTCCGCTGCGATAGCTTAGGGGTAGAAACTCCAATTGATGCCAAATCGGTTGTGTTTCGGTCCCGGTTTGAAGCAATCGGATGTCTAGCCGTACCGATGAGCTGTGATACAGCGAAACAAGCCTGTATCTGGATGACATTATATATATATATATATATATATATATATATATATATATATATATATATATATATATAATGATGTGTAGGCCTAATCCACTTTCCATTATCACTATTTTGTTATTTGGTGAGTAAAATAAAGATTTTGCGAAGTAGGTCTTGTTGGGGACTTGCCACCACTCTCTTATATATATTTAGATCAGCATATCTTTTATGAAATCCACAGATATGTACATGCAAACTTACTGGTAGAAACACATCTATCTATCTATCTATCTGTCTGTCTGTCTGTCTGTATTATTTCGTTGTCTCAGGTGATTTATTGTCCGTCCTTTCAGTCCGGAATAACACGCTTATATATGGTAAATACGAGAAATATCCGAGAGAAACGTTTCCAAAACGAGAATGGAAATAAGAAAACAAAAGAATTGATATTGATTTTAAATTGTCAATAATTCGCCTGAAATTTTTAAAGAAAACTGCAACATGTTTTGACACCTTAAAAGCATCAGGTTATTCTATAATAGCAAAACAACGCTACAATAACAAGAATACACTAGAAATATAAAATCGTAACAGAATAAGGAACAAAATATAACAAAATATTTATGCAAAACTAAAGAGAATTCTATAGAAACCGAAGCTTTCAAATGCGTAAATATAATAGATAACAAATTTATAATTATGATAGAACAAGACAATAGCAACTGACGAATAATTTAGCAATATATCTTGTTCTTTATAGCGTGTCCCTTTAGGATGTAGGCGACACTGACTCTCCACAATTTCCTTTGTGGCTCTTAATAAAGTTTGTCTTTTTTTTATCTCTCCTAAACATTGTTCCGATGTCCATTTACTTTAAGCTCATTAGGTATAATATGCGTTGTTTTCCTCTGTCCCTGTTGCACTCTACCTGTCCCGTGAGTATCCCATTTTCCAAGCACACTTGCTTCCCATCCAAAATTGATCTGCAAAAAGTTAAATGCAATGTCAAACTTTATCTTCTGTCTCCTTAATACTTCTTCCTTTATTGTCCTTTCGCCTTAATTGTGCAGTTCTCTCATATTCTCTTAGACTCATTAACCTATTGCGTATTACTGGTTTTGTTACCTTGCTTCCGGTGAAAGGATTAACAAATGAAAGCTTTACAAACTTAACATTCGAAAATAAAATCTACGTCCAATGTAACTGTGTAAAAAGTCAGGGATCGATTTGATACTTCACTGGAATTATTAACACGTCCTACTTCTAAATCTATAAAAAACAAATGCCCTGACTTTCTGAATGTTAATCAACCAAAATTATTACACTATTTACATTATTCGGACTATTGTCCTCATCTTTATCGCCATATTTATTACAACGTTTCGGCCGTTGTACGCTCCTGCCTTCTTCAGGTGGTTGGAATGCCGAACTGAACCATTTATTTCGCTCACTGGGGTGGACTCTTCTAGTTCCACGTACCATGTTTAATGGATGTCAGTTATCAGTTATCTGTTAATTCCTCTCTCCAAGTTTTCCACCACCAACCAGGTATTGAACTCACCAACTTTGGGTCCTGTCACTGGATCTAACTAACACCTTTATCCACTGTGCCATGTGCACTTGAGGACCCAAAGAGTGTGAGTTCAATACCCGCTTAAGGCAGTGGAGAACTTGGAGAGGAGAATTAACAGGAGATAACTGATAACTGACATCCATTAAACATGGCACGTTGATCTAGAACAGTCTACCCCAGTGAGCGAAATAAAGGGTTCAGTTTGACATTCCAACCACCTGAAGAAGGCAGGAGCGTACAACGGCCGAAACGTTGTAATAAATCTGGCGACAAATATGAGGACAATAGTCCGAATAATGTAAATAGTGTACATAATACCTCATCTCAAAAATATAGACAAATATTATTACGTGAAAATTTATCTCTATTCTGTATAGGTGAACCAGTCTATGTAAGTAGTACTACTGGTTTTAACTGATTATACATCGGATAGAACTTGTCAGCAATAAAAACTACATATATCTTTACTTTTGTCGATTCTTCGAAACTGCATAATGACAAAAAATATAGATTTTTTTAATATATACTCTTGTAAGGTGGCGTGTGTAGAAAATAATTAATTTTAATTTTCTGGGTAATTGGTGGTTGACATGAGATTATATCGGACAGAAAAATAATTCATTATGTCCCAATTAACAATAGAATGCATATTCTCCTTGTACCCCACTTAGCTGTAATAATTCGATCGAATTTCGTGTATAAACTGATATATGGTTTCTACAGCTATGATATTGATTTCTTGGAAGTTAAACAATTAAGGCAAGGGCATGGAAATTTGTTTATGTATTGAACGGATTCTTTCTCGTATGTGACAGTCAATTATAGAAGATCTGGAGAATTTTCCATATGACAGGACTAATTTTAGGCAAGGTGAAGAAGGCAAATAGTGCCAAGATTTTTCCATCGCTTGCGAGCTGACACAGAGAGTTGATTGGCCCATTTGCGTTTTTGATACAATAGGATATCACGCAAACATCATCGGCCTATTCCTCACAGACCCACCCGGAAAAATCCTCAGCTGAAGTGTTACCTCTCTTGAGATCTTCATAGCAGCGACTGGTCTGTGTTAAAGTTGATGCCCAACGAAAGGCATCCCTTCAAAGACCGTTTCATAGGGCGACCTTTCGGTACCCCAAAGCTGACTGGGATAGTTTCAACACTTACATGACGAAAGCTACGCTCACAGCATTTTCAAATTTAGCGCCTCCAGAACTGCTGCTTTTATCTCTGAATGGGTTATTTCTGTCATGGAAAGTTTTATATTACAGAACAAATTTATCAACATAAACCGAATAGGCACGCCTGATTCGCGTCAAAATATATAGCAGCCATAAGTCAACGCAACTACTAATATCTATAATAGAGAACGGTGTAGTAGGACTCTTACTGTATTCAAACCTGCACGCAATTATTGCAATAAAGCCCTATAAAATACAATTTACATCGATGCATAAGCAGTTCAGTAAAAGTTCGAAAACAAGATTTGGATCCCGTGTATTCTGGAAAATCATAAACCAAATTCGCAAAATGTCAGTGCCGATTATTCTAAATGTCCCTGAAGTTATTTCAATCTTGTCAGATATGGTAAAGCATTTCACAGTGAACTTGAAACTTTCCGACATTCCCCCCTTCACGAACTAATAGCTCTCTCACGGACTGGAAAGTCTTCAGATTATCACAATCCTTGACCGTCTTTCACGATAAAATCCAGGTGTTTTTTTTTTAGCCCTGAGATAACTCTGAACTTGGCTACCTTCTACCTGAAGGAGAAGTCCTTCCCAAGTCTATGGGAAGTGTCAAGAGTATGCCAACTTTTGAATAATGCGGGTGAGCACTTGTCTCCCTCTCAATATCGGCTCACCAGGTACCTTCAAGTCATCAAAAAACGCTTTGAGGCTAACATCAACAAGAAAGTCGTTGATCGCCTCAACAGGCACCGTCAACTGGGATGCAGATAGAAAGGCTCCATTTATGTGGTCATATGCAATAATCATTCAATAAAATTCAGCAACCATCAGCTAAATTATATATTAAATCGTAATAGAACTTTCAATCTGATTTGAAGAAATATTTGAGCAATTTTTGAACTTCTAGAAATTGTAGGGAGTGTTGATCAGACAAAGAATGATGTATGAAGCGAAACAAGTGAAAATCTGAAAGAGAGACGCGGGGAGCTATTCGTAGCATGTGAAAGAATTCCATATTTCAACTCGATTCGCGTTAAATGCGTCCTAACTGGAAGAGATAAAAAGGCTAGACAATTGGTAGTCGAGTTCCTTGTCATGAAAAAATACATTTTCTATTTCAATGTATCTTACAAACGAGTTTATTGACGGTTTGTCAAACATATTTCAGATGGTCTTTGAATAGCTTTTAATCGAAAAGATTCTGACCATTTTGAAACCCATGCTGACACATACTTGCTTCTACTCTAACGTTTCCATTTGCTCTACTGAACCATTCTCTGTCACTCACTTCACTGATCAATTCTCTGCCATCAACTTCACTGATCCATTCTTTTTACTTCCGCTTCACCGATCCATTCTTTAATTGCCGCTTCACTGATCCATTCTCTGACTTCCGCTTCACTAATCCATTCTTATTACCTCCGATTCACCGATCTATTTTATGACTTCCATTTCAAAAATACATTGTCTGACTTTCGCTTCAAGGACATAGTGTCTGATATCTGCACCCCTGATCCATTGTTTGACTTCCGCTACACTGATACGGACTCTAAATTTCACTTCAATGACCGCGGCTTGCATAATAATTTTTTTCCTTCCGTTCGCCTAATCTAATCCTTGCCTTTCGCTTTCATGATAAATGGCTTGCTTCCGTTCTCCTGATTCAATCCCTCACTTTCGCTTCCATAATAAATTTTTTGCCTTCCGTTCGCCTGATCCAATCCCTGAATTTCGCTTCCATAATATATGATTTTCCTAACCCAATCCCAGACTTTCGCTTCCATAATTGGCTTGCCTTCCGTTCCCCTAACCTAATCTCTTACTTTCGCTTCCATGATAAATGGCTTGCCTTCCGTTCGCCTGATCAAATCCCTAACTTTCACTTCTATGATAAATGGCTTGCTTCCGTTCTCCTGATCGAATGCTGACTTTCGCTTCCATGATAAATAGATTGCCTTCCGTTCCCCTGATCCAATCCTTGACCTTCGCTACAATAATAAATGTTTTGTCTTCCGTTCCCCTGATCCAATCCCTGACTTTCGCTTCCATAATATATGATTTACCTTCGTAGAATTCCGGCTCACTGATCCCTACTCTGACCTCTTCTCCAATGATACTTTGTCCGTCCTCCGTTTCCCTTACCCCTTTTCTAACTTACGCTTCTATGATACAGTGTTTGTCACCATGCTTCGGTGTTCCATTCTCGTAATTCCGCTTCACTCATATATTAGATGCCTTTTGTTTCTCTGATGCATTCTCTGATTCTGCTGCACTTTCGCCAGAGTGATGTTGGAGGGTAAGCAGTGATTTTTTATTTTGTATTAGACCATAAAAGTATGGAAATAAAAAAACATTATTATTTATCGAAACAATTCTTAAAGATTCTGCACGCACAAGCATTAAAGAGATGATGATATTCCAATGATTCTTTTCAGATTTCTGTAAGATTTCACTTAAAATCTTTTTATTGAGTTAATAACATTTCCTAAATGCACTTGTGTCTTTATAATCTAATGTTATAAAAGCGCCTTCTAAATTATTCTTTACTATTGCTTTAACAAATAACAAAAAATATTTTTTTTACTATTGTTCACTCAATACAAAGTCCAAGAGACACTCAAGGTAGAAGGTCACTAAATGAGGTCTTATGGATGGAAGTTGAGCAAAAGCAGAGATGTGTAGATTATGATGATATATAGGATGGAATGAAAAAGGTTAAGATTGTAGCAATAGGGGAAACATCAACTTAGGTGTTCTTTCTCCAATGTAGCGGCTCTTTGGAATAATTTTTTGATTGCAACTTCCTCCTTATCAATGGAATATGAATGGACTGAGGATGATTTTCACCAGTGTATTACTTCCGCTTCACCAGTCTATTCTCTGACTTCCATTTCAAAGATAAATTGTCTGACATTCGCTTCAATGATATCTTTTCTGATATCGGCACCCTGGTCCATTTTCTGACTTCCGCTTCACTGATCCGTTCTCTGAATTCCTCTTCAATGATGAATCGAGCTTCTGTATCACTGATCCCACCCCTGACTTCCATGATAAATGGTATGCCTTCCGTTTCCGTCATTCCTTCCCTAACCTTTGCTTCATTGGTCCATATTCTGACTTCCGCTTCCCTTATCCATTCTCTGATGACTTCCTCTTCAATGATACATTGATTTCTTCTTCAATGAAACATTTATCTTCCCTGATACATTCTTTGACTTTCGATTCAATGACCATATCCATGACTTTCGCTTCCATGATAAATGTTTTACTTTCCGTTTCCCGAATCCAATCCCTGACTTTCGATTCCATGATAATTTGTTTGCCTTCCATTCCTCTGATCCAACCCCTGACCTTCGCTTCCATTATAAATGTCTTGCCTTTCGTTGGCCTGATCCAATTCTTGACCTTCCCTTCCATGATAAATGTTTCGTCTTCCGTTCCTCTGATATAATCCCTAAC
>OZ038481.1:118894869-118912369 GCA_964036315.1 Acanthosepion esculentum
AATCACGATCCAATTCATCCGGCCTACAAATTCAAAATTAGAATTTGTAGGTCTGATGAATTGGATCGTGATTACGATTCCAATTTCATAAATTATAACCATGGAATATTAGTGTTTGAGCTTTATATATATATATATATATATATATATATATATATATATATATATATATATATACAGAGAGAGAGAAAGAGAGAGAGAGAGAAAGATGTGTACTTCAGAGAAATCTCTCTCTAATATATGTTTCCTTAAATATAACTGACAAGTTGCAAGTTTTTTTATTTTTCTTGTGTGTGAACAAGATATTTCTTTTTTGCTTCTAGAGTATAGAGAAATTATTCAAATGATTGTTCAGTGCGCTTTTTTTTTTGTTAAATAAAATCATAACTACGTCCTTTATATGATACATGTGTACCGGAATATGAAATATTGCATTCAAAATAATGAAAATGTCAGAATGTATCCAATAAGATATTGTCTACTACTCTTGTTAATTTAGCCAGACGGTCGAAAGCAATCGAACATAAAAAAGAACGAATAACTAGAACTGTTTAGACAGAAATTTGATTCGCATGTAAAACAGTAGACATACTTTGTCGGTGGAACTGAACAAAACGTGTTTAAATATACAGTCATATATAATGCTTCATAAGTGTAAGTTGCTGAATATGTTCCTCCTCATTTACACGTATACGTATCGATTTCGATGATCGGAAAATTTCATAAGACTATGCACCATGAATTAAAATATGTGTCTATACATATATATCAACGCACAAATACAGACATATGCATACATACATACATACATACATACATACATATATACATATATATATATATATATATATATATATATATATATATACATATATATATATATATATATATATATATATATATATATATATATATATATATATATATATATGATATAAAAGGCTCAAACACTAATATTCTATGGTGATAATTTATTATATTGGAATCGTAATCACGATCCAAATCATCAGACCTAAAAATTCAAAAAGAAGTCAGAAAATATATATTTTATATATATGGATATATTTTCCGATTTCTTTTTTAATTTGTAGGTCTGATGATTGGATCGGGATTACGATTCAAATGTAATAAATTATAACCATGGAATATTCGTGTTTGAGCCTTTTATATTATATTCTTTCTCGGTTCTGGACATTGAGCTCAACCTGGATTCTATCCTCTTGAGAATTTATATATATATATATATATATATATATATATATATATATATATATATATGGGGGGTGGCTAATGAGGACACCACAATTTCCCTCCTGGCTACTCTTCCTAAAAGAACTCAATAGTGTAAAACAGACAATTGTTAATGATGGCTTCCATAACGACCTTATAGACCACCAAATTAGACTATTTCTTCTCAAAGTAAATAACAACGACAGTGAACACACAGTCAACACTAACATAAAATTTTCTACAAAAACCAAATGCACATCAACTAAAAAACAAGATGAAGTTTCACTTAGAAATATAATAAAGAAATACATTACCCCAATTGAACCGAATAAAAAAATGAAATTATCTAATACAAAAAATTTAAAACAGTAACCGTATCCTCAAAAATAACAACACATCTGAAAAATCAACATTACAACGAACGAACATTATTTATGAGTTCAAATGTCCCTTAAGTAACTGTGTCCCTGATCAAACCGAATTCATAAATAATTACATCTATCACACAACTACATACCTATCCAGACGGCTTACGTTACACTTATCCTACCGCACCTCATTTAGAATCCATTTAAACACACTCACAAACTTACTAACCTCCATCGGAAACATACTATTAGAAAGTACAAACATAATAACCTCATCCCATATAAAAAGGATAAAAATAATGGAAGCCTTAATAATAAAAACGAAAACGTCAACACTCAATAATATTAACTAGAAACATGGCCACAATGTGCTGTGTTCGAAAAGTAAAACTTCCCTATAACTCTAAAAACATAGACACAATCAATACACTCAATTAAAAAGCAAAAATAAAATCATCCTTGATAATGGCTAAAAGTATAGCCGAAAGCGCTCGGAATTATTAACATTTGGACAGTTTCTACAGACACTGTGTCCAGAAAACAAAACACTTGTTCGAACACAAGAAAAATTAAATAAATAGCTTGATCTTAGTCCCATGTTTGTCGTCCTTAATGAAACATGTATAAATGAAAGATTGCAGCCTAAATACACAATATACATATATATATATACATGTGTGTGTATAGTCAGCAAGAGAAAGTGTCTGTGCGTGTGTGTGTGTGTGTGTGTGTGTGTGTGTGTGTGTGTGTGTGTGTGTGTGTGTAGTGAGCGAGAGAAAGATGTGGCTGTGGTTCAGCTAGCCGTGTATATACAAATTTATATTACCGGAAGTGTTAATACGACTCAGCGCAATCTTTGCTCCCTGAAGTTATTCATGACGACGAAGCTAATACAAAGTGGTGACGTTATAACTGCATGGATTACAGCATTTTTCTTCCTCATAAGACTAAAGGTATTAATGACCTGAAGCAAGAATCCATTCTATAAAGCTTGGCGAAGAACTTACACCCACAGTTAAGCAATGAAATATTATCTGGGTGTGTGATTTCTGCAAGCAAACTTGTGTAGACCAGTTCAGCTAATATCACATTTGCCCCCAAAGTATAGAATTAATAATTTCAATGGAAAATAAACTTTTCAGAAAAATGATTTCGTGGCTGTAGTTGAATAAATTTGTCATTCTAACTATTATCTTTACCAATATATAAGCATGGACGTGATACGAAATAATAGTCTCATTTTCGGAATAAAATCCCGAAAGACCCCGAAGTTAGAAATCCCAAAAGATTAAAGAAATTCTGAAATTAATAATTAAAAAAAAAAATTTGTAGAGGAAAAAGCGTGCGAGAAGCGAAGAAAAGAAATAATATTCAAACACAGCTGCATAATTTTAAATAAATTGTATTATTGAGTATTTGTTTTCCCTCAAGTTGGAAGAAACCTATCACAAAATTTCTCTCAAACAAAATCTCCCAAAAATATTTTGTTTTTGTTTTTTGCAACACAGCAGAAATAACTTCGTTACTATGGCTAAAGCTGAATGCGCCTACTTAACGGGGGAGTCACGTATTTACGTTTTTATATGTATGCCCGTAATTTTCCAGCAGTGAGAGAATGGGTGCTGTTGTTACTACTAATAATATTAGTTTCTTAACATATCTTCATTCGTATGTTTTATATGTTCTAAAATTTATTTTACAATCTCGAAGCTATTTGCAAAAAAATTACTCAATAAATATGAAAAAGGTTAAGTAATTAATTATACGAAAGGTGTGAGTAATCAGCATCGCACAAGATATTGATAAGAAAATAAAGGCTTTGGTTTGGTTTGTTTTGTTTTACGAAACACTAACCTCAATGGGTTATTTAATGCCGACAACATTTTTATTGATGGTAATATTTTTCCAAAAATCTATTGTTGGTAATATTTTTCAAAAATGTATTGCTAGTAATATTTTTTTTCAAAACTATTTTGATGGTAATAATTTTCTTTTTGAAAAATATTTTCCTGATAATAATTTTTCCAAAAAAAGTATTGCTGATATTAAAACCTATTTTTATGCATTCATAGTATTTTAACCCCTTTGGTGGAAATTAATTATTTGCCCATAGCTAGGACCCTGACAGGTGCAATGACCGCGGGTCAGGGTAGACCTGGGAACACCAGCAATTAAGTGGTGGTTCCATGCACCTCAAAACCTCCTTGCTGTCAGATGTCGTTTATACCCAGGACGCAGATGTCGTTTATCACCATACCCAGGACGGGAAAATAATGGACCAAGGAAGTTAGAAGTTAGGAGTTAATGGGTTAATAAATATATTTCCCAATTTTTTAATATCTATTTTTAGATAGTAAAAAATATTGAAATTATTGCTGATCATTTTCTGGAGCAATCTCTCAAATTTCATAGCAGACAATACTCATGAGATCGTTTGATATTTGAAGGTTTTGATGACTTTTGAGATAAATTCTTTAATGGCTGATTGGTTAAAAATGTAGAAATTTGCACCTAAATGAGTCGATTTTTGTGTGAGCTGATATTTGCACAGAATTGAGATTGTTGGTGTTATTCAGTTATGTGCCATAAGTGATACACGCTTAGTCGATCATGTATCTTTCGATAAAGTGAATGTAATGGATTCGACGGGAATTCGAACTCGGTTCTTCGATTCCTCAATCCGAGTCGCTATCCACCGTGCATTCTTTGTGATATTACTTAAACCTAATGAATTGTTTTATCGTTTGTAACGTGGTTCCAAACATTTGCTTGCAGATTTCGAAAGGTAGATGACAAGAACATTGTGGCTTCGTCAAGGAGGCTGAAACAGGAAATCCTATGTTTATGATCAGAATGACATTAAAGAGAGCAATACGGTTGCAGAAGCATGTACAGTAGTGTTTTATAGATTACGCAAAAATGTTTTATAAGATACGACACAAGGATACGGGGGGAAATGCCTTTATACGGATAGAAAATGAATTGAGTTAATTTACTAAAAAAAAAGGAACGTAAGACAAGGACGCGTCTTCTCACCGGATTTTTCGACCTCTAATCTGAGGCTAACCTAAAGAAGCTTGTGACGCTACCAGCGTATATTATCGATGGTCGTAGTTTATATAAGATGGCAAACACACAAACACACTAAGAAAATACAGGACTTCCTCGACAAGGTAGTAAAGGAAAGACAGAAGAAAGGACTAATCATCAATTGTAAAAAGATATATTGTATGTTGATTTTCTAATCGTAATTTAGATGTGGCACAAGGGTAAAAATATGGGACACCCAGTAAGTCTCGAACTCATTACTCAGTCATAATTGTTCTAGCGAGACAATTTTGCTAACCATTGCACTACGTCATATTTCCCGAAATAATGTTCTAAGGTTAGGTCAGATGTGGCATAAGGTCAAAAATATAGGACACTCAGTATTGATCGTAACTATTTTAGCGAGACAAGTTTGCTAACCCTTAAACCATGTTGAAATGCCCAAGAAGACTGAGTGTATGGTTGTAAACAAGAGACACATTCCAAGATCCGAACTACGAATTCAAGATGTCAACATCAAAGAAGTACAGAAGTTTAAATATCTGGGAAGTGTTTTAATTGAGGAAGGAAAATGTGACACTGAAAACCGAACGTAAATTGGAATAACAAAGGGCGCCTTCCAAAAAAGGACTGAGAACGAGGTTAATTTTACCAAAGAAGAAAGAAAAGAATCACGTTATGTAATACTGATACTCATGTATGACAGTGAATACTGGACAATTTTCTCAACACTAAAAAAAAGAGACTTCAGAAAACGGAGATATAATTTTACAAAAACATGCTGAGAATATCATGGACTGAACATATGACTAACGAGAAAGTTTTAAGCAAAAGGGTAACTCAAAAAAGAAACTTGGAATCAGGAAAGAGGCAGCTGAAATTTCTAGGTCATATAATGCAGAAGAACTACTTTGAAAATTTAACGCTTACAGGACATTTCGATGGCAAAAGAGACAATGAGAAGTAGCGAAAAATCTACATGACGAGCTTCCGAAAATAGATGAAGCAACAGTGGAGGGGAAGGATAATAAAGAAGAAAAAAATATTGAGTTACAAAGGATAGAATATTCGGGAGAGCCATGATCGCCCACGTCCTAAAGAGACACGGAACGCAAAAGAAGGACACGGTGTGCTAGATAAGGTTTCGATAGATTCTTGTAAATTTTGTCTTTGCATCTCCTGTTTGAACATATGTCGTGTAATTCATCCATAGATTTTGTTGTTTACATATCATATCTTTTGTCGGCATTGGTCCACTTTTAATTCCCTCTGAAAAATAAGACATGTAAGCAAATGAAATCTAAAAACTTCGATACTGAATACACATCCGATGTTCAAACAGCAGATGGGAAGACAAAGAACGGCAAGATGTTAGGGGAAAGCTTATCTAATGTAAGATTAGAGAACACTGAACTTCAAAGATATACATGCCGCAACTAAAAAGATATATGCGCCAGAATAAAGAAGCTCGTTAAAAAGAATCCACCATATTTGTAAGCAATCTCTCTCTAATATTTGTTTAACTGAAATTAACTGACAAGGTAATTCTGCTAGCTTTTTTAGTTTTTTCTTGTGTGCAAACAAGGGATTTCTTTTTGGTCAGATAGTATAGAAAAAATATTCACCTGAGTGTTCGTTCGGAGCGCCCTCGGCTAAACTATGATCTATATTAAAAATATTAGATTGTGATATTGCAACTCTTTTGAGAATTACAATCATATCTCCACATATCGGCAATTGCTCATGAAGTCATTTATAATATTGTTATAATGCTACGCCATCAACACTATCACCAGCAGAAGTGATGTTTGCTAGAAAAATCAGATCAGCATTTGATAAATTGCTACCAACTAAAACAAAACAAGTAACACAGTACTCATCACCAAAACGAAAATTTCTCCCAGGAGAAAAAGGTTTTCTAAAGCCTATAAAAATAACACATCTTACTGGGAGGAAGGCACAATTGAGAAAAGAATTGGCAAGACGGTTTACATAGTTCAGGGACAAAAATTATCACACAGGAGACACGTAAACCAAATAAGGAAAAGATTGTTACAGGACGCTAACGGTCCACCTCAAGAAGAGGTAATGGACACGAATTTCGATACGTTTGATATAAAAAGACCGCAAACAATTCCAGAACCAAGAAAATCGTCTCGAAAAAGAAAATTTACAGAACCTAAGAAAAAAAGATATTAAAAACCCCTGCTACGCAAAAGCTTCGGAAAGGGGGTGTTTTGGGAACTTACCCATAATAGTAATTGACTATGCCGTACACCATAAATATTGCACCTCAAGAGAAAGCAGTAGAGTGAGTCAGTCCTTTTTGGACGTCTCACCTATCAGGTCGAACTCTCTGCCTCTGAGGCAGAGGGGAACTCTCTGCCTTTGGGCAGAGAGGAACTCGGACGAGGCTCCGCCGAAGGGCAGAGCCTCGTTCGAGGTGGTTGACCACCCCGATCCCGTTTATACGGGTTCTACGGGCAATTTTTGCCCGAGCCTACGGGCTCGGAAAGCCCACATTAAACCGGCCTTGTGCCACATTCGACACACGTGGGCGTGTTGTTAAACATCGTGTGAGTCAGTCAGACAGTGAGTCAGTCAGTCAGTCAGAGACGATTACTGTAAGACATTGGAATAGTGATACTGGTCGAGACAACATAGTTCTCTCTAACCTAACCTGACTGCCATTACTAACACTTCTACTTCTTTGTACATATTTCAGTTTGTAATATATTTGTGTTATTCCATACCTGTGTTCGAGCTATTCTTCATTGGTTCTACCTTGGACCCTCACCGTGGTACAAGGAACCTGGACCATAACAAATATGCATGTATATTTTAATTTGATATATAGCATTTAAACAAATGAACACGATAGAATATGTGGGACTAGGCAGGTCTCTTATTTTATTACGTTGTCCTTCGACATAATTGGCAAATGGTGGTAAATTAGCAATAAATGATTGATATACCCATCAATAGAACATTTTTGATCTTGTTCAAACAGAGGTCTGGCAAAATGGCATCTGATATGAAAGTACGTACGAAACAGAGGTTTGTCATTGAGCTCCGCTAAGAGAAAAATGCATCAGTTTATCGACTCTTGCTTAAGGTGTATTACGAATCAACACAGGAGTTGGGATAGACGGTGGGTAATATTTTTTAATAGTGAGGAGGGATTAAAACCTCGTTCTGGGTGGTACCGCATAGTTGAACATTTACGAAATTAAAAGAACCTCGAAAATGTATTTTTTATCATTACATCTCAAGGAAGGCAATAAAGCGACTAAGACGCAAGGGGTTACTCAGTGTTAGAGAATAGGATAAAATCTATTAAAGAGAGATAAAAAATAAAAGTATAAGAATTAAGAAAACAGAAGATGACGATTGACATTACATTATAGTAAAACTTGATGATTATATAGAGAATATATATTGTTATAATTGTAAACTCGCTCTATGTTAAAGTTCATTCCCACAAAAAAAGAATTCCACCAACTTTCCCTTTCATAGGACAATCTACCAATATACCAATGTTGACTGGGATCGCTTCAGATTATACATTGCCGAAGCTCCAAAATTCCTCATCAATATTGCTTCCAGAACAGTCTCTATCATTACCGAATGTGTTCTTCCAGGCTGTAAAGTTTCATCTCTCACAAAAATTACCAAAAAGCTTGAAGCGACAGCCTTGGTTCACATCCGAGTTTGTTGCAGTCATATCAACTACTAATAGCTCTATTATAAGGTGTTGTAACAAAGCCCTTAATGAATTTATATTTGCTCAGAGACAGTGCAAGGGAGTCCAAGCCAAAATTGAAAATAAAAAAAGAGAAATGTCTCCTGCGACTGATGGAAATTTCCAAATATGTTTCGCAACAGAGAAAATCACCAATGGCTTCCATTGTCAAATATTAATGTGAGATAAGAAAAGAAAGCATAAGATTTTTGAAGCTATCAGCAACAATAAGTTTGTCAATTATTTCAACAGAACTAACCTTATGAACGATAAACAGTATAACTTCCTCTCATGTAGATCCACCACTGATGTCATAACTGCCATTACTCATAAAGCGTTTGATAATAAATTTCACATAAGAGTAATCGTCTGAAATGTTTCGAAGACTCTTGACAAGATGCAGATAGGGTCAGATTCTGAGAGTCTTCTTTATTACCAAGTTCTTTCTATCAATTGGGTTTGTGAAAATTCAGTCCTCAGGCACCAATGAGACCGTTGTAGGTGTCCCCAAGTCTTTCTCCTCGATCCTACTCTTTTTCTGCTATATATTATCGACCTGTCTTCAGATATTCTAAGATCTCTAGTAAATATATATGCAGATGATACCACGGTTTATGGGAGCATCACCACAAATCTTAATGTCTAAAACCTAGCAGCTGATCTTCTGACCCTGCTCGCACAGTTCAAGGAGGGGAAGTGTCGTCTTGTATCATTCAATACTCCCAAAACAAACATTTTACTATAAGTAACGCTTCACTATCACAGAAAAAAAAACATTTGAGTTTTCTCCAGTGATGCTCCTTCCCTTTCATAGGACAATCTACCGATATACCAAGGTTGACTGGGATCGCTTCAGATTATACATTGCCGAAGTCTCAGAATTCCTCATCAATAAATCTTCCAGAAGAGTCTCTCTAATTACGAATGTGTTCTTTCATGCTATAAAGTTTCATCTCTCACAAAAATTACCAAAACGCTTGAAGAGCCAGCCTTGGTTCACATCCGAGTTTGTTGCAGTCATAACAAACACTAATAGATCTAATGTGATGTAACACAGCTCTTACTGATTTCAGATTTGCTCACAGACAGTGCAAGGGAGTTCTGGAAAATGCTAAAAGCAGCTATGTATAATGAGTCCAAGCCAAATTTGAAAAAAAAAATTGGGTCTTGCGACCGCTCGAAATTTCCAAATATTAGGACATCCCATAAGTTCTGTCCGAATTTTAACTTTTTGTTAAAATGAACGAGATTTAAAGTGTATTTTATAATGTCTAATGGAGCTGAACATTATTTCTATGTTTAGATGCATTTAAACTGATCAAATCTTATTTCAGAGAACAATAAAATTAAATTTTGTTTGATTAAAACCCTGCTAACATGGAAGTACCCAAGTATCATTTGAGGCATATAATGCTTTATGAGTTCAAGAAAGGAAACTCAGCAGCCGAAGCAGCTAGAAACATTCACTCAGTTTATGGAGAGGAATGTGTGAATGAAAGAACTTGCAGAAGATGGTTTGCAAAATTCAGAGGTGGAGATTTCACCCTTGAAGTTGAAAATCGAACCGGATCTCCAGTTGAGTTTGATTAAATGCTTCTTGAAGCAGCCCTTGAAGAAAACCCTGCTTTATCAGTTGAGGAATTGGCAGTGGTTCTCAGTTCAAACCATACAACTGTTCATCGTCATCTTCAACAACTTGGAAAACTTCCTAAACTTGGAAAATGGGTGTCTCATGAATTGTCTGAAAACAACCTCAAATCCCAAGTTGACATCTGCTCTTCTCTCCATTCTCGCCAACTTGTTTCACCTTTTTTGGATAGACTTGTGACTGGCGACGACAAATGGATCTTTTATCGAAATATTAAGTGTCGTAGACAGTGGCTTGGTAAAGGGGAAGGACCCCAGCCACAGCCGAGAAGGGAACTTCATGGGAAAATAGGTTCGTCTTTCAATCTGGTGGAATTGCCAAGGAATAATCCACTTTGAATTCTTACCACCTAATGCAACAATTAATGCTCAAATATACTGTCAGAAATTAGAGCGTTTAAACCAAGCTTTGAGGAAAAAAAGACCTGCTTTAGTGAATCGAAAATGGGTGATGTTTCATCAGGACAATGCGCGATCACACACAGCAAGAATGACGCCACAAAAGATCGAAGAACTTGGTTGGGAGAAAATTCCTCATCCACCTTATTCTCCTGACCTTGCTCCTTCAGATTACCATTTGTTTCGTAGCTTACAGAATCATTTGGAAGAAACAGCTTTTATAACACAGGAAGAGGTTAAAACTGACATTTGTGAGTTCTTCGAATCAAAGCCAAAAGAATTTTACAGTAATGGAATTAGTAAGCTTGTTAATAGATGGAAGGAAGTCATAGATAATCAGGGAAAATACATTGTTGATTGAATCTGAAATTAAATGTAACATTTGGTCAGTTGTTTTCTTTATTCAAAATTCGGACAGAACTTATGGGATGACCGGATATGTTTCTCAACAGAGAAAATCACCAGTGGCTTCCATTGTCAAATATTAGTGTGAGATAAAAATAGAAAGCATAAGATTTTTGAGGCTGTCATCAACAATAAGTTTGTCAATCATTTCAACAAAAACAACCTCATGAACGACAAACAGTATAGCTTTCGCTCATTTAGATCCGGGTATCCATACTCATAAAGCGTTTGATAATAAATTTCTCTTGAGAGGTTTCGCCTGCGATGTTTCGAAGTCTTTTGACAAGATGCAGACAAACGGCTGATAAGCTATGGAATTTCTGGGAGAGTCCAGTCCTTTCTGTCATTTAGGTTCGTGAAGATTCAGTCCTCAGAAGCCCATGACAGCGTTGCTAGCGTTTCTAAGGTTCTCTCCTCGATCCTACTCTTTTTCTGCTATATATTACCGACTACAGATATTCTAAGATCTCTAGAAAATATATATGCAGATGATACCACGGTTTATGGGGGCATCACCACAAATCTTAATGTCCAAATCCTAGCAGTTGATCTTTCTTCTGACCTTGCTCGCACAGTTCAAAGAGAGGTCGAACTGGCTTGTGTCATTCAATACTTCCAGAACAAATATTTACAATAAGTAACGCTTCACCGTCACAGAAAAAAATACATTTGAGTTTTCTCCAGTGATGCTCCTTCCCTGGGAAGTCTATTGGTACAGAAGCTAACAGCAGACCTCGTGGAACTCATATCTACGACTCATCGCTAAAAACGCTGGAAAAATTGTCGATTCCCTGTACTGCTTAGGAAGTACTGCCATACTTTATCGTTACAACAGTCAGTTCAGACCAAAAGTGGAATATTGCTGTTATATCTGGGCTAGAGCTTCCCACTCCTTGCTTTCCGGCCTTGGCTAAATTTAAGTACTTTGCACGGCCTCGTGGGCGATTAATTATTTTCAATCCTTCTTTCACAGTCGAAACATTGGAAGGCTTTCGCTACACCATTTCTCTTGTCATGGCAGACTTGACTTGACTTGACTTGTATCGGTTTTAACCCTTGTTGGGTTGAACCGGCTTCCACCCGAGCAAGTACAGCATCACGGACCATCGCTGCCCAGGCCCGCCGACCCTGAGCCAGGTCACACGAAATGGCAAGCCACTCGCAATTCCATCGTCGAAGACCAACTACTTGTGGACCAGATAGTACTGTCAGGTCATCCTTGATTGTGCTAGCACACGTCTTCACCTGCCCACCGACACGTCTTCGCTAGCCAGGAAGAGGAGGAAGAAGTACATCGCGGATGAGCTCTCCCTCCGTGCGTAACCGGGAAAACCTCTCGTCGCCCCCATAGTGACCACTTGAGACGCACGAATGCGGACTTTGCAGCTCGTATACAGCGTTCGACCTCAGCAGCAGCCTGCCCGGATGGTATAATGGTTGAACCGAGATAAACGAAAGACTGCACGTCCTCCAGATTGACCCCGTCCAGCGTCAGTGGCTGCCAGTTGATTGGATCAACCAGGGATGGCATAACTTTGGTCTTCGAGGCATTGATGGTCATACCCACATCCAGTGCTGCAGCTTGCACACGGTTGAGCGCTGCTTGCACATCGTCACAGTTCGATCCGACCAAGACAATGTAGTCCGCGTAGGCCAGATCAGACATCCTGACATTCCGACCAACCGCAACTCCAGCGTAGTCCCGAAGGGCCTTGCTAGCGTGTAGTCGATTGTATAGTTAAATAGGGTAGAGGATAGGGAACACCCTTGCCGCACCCCAGTCTTCACCTCAAACGTCTCCGACTCCTCACCATAAGCACGAACACGGGATCGCGTCGACCGGTAGTAGCCCCTGATGAGACGAAGGAGTTTAGCGGGCATGCCATCGGCCTCCCTAATACGCCAGAGTGAGCCTCTATCAACGCAGTCGAAGGCAGCCACAAAGTCGATGAAGCAGAGGACTGTTGGCTCCTGGTATGCCCAGCGTTGTTCGAAGGTGCGCCGAAGATCTGATCAACACAACCTCTGCCCGGGCGGAAGCCACCCTGAGATAGGCGAGTTCGCAGATCACGGATGTCCTGAAATATTCGCAGGAGAAGCACTGCAAATACTTTGGCTGCCACATCGATGAGGCTGATTCCTCGATAATTCGAGCAGAGTTTCCTAACACCCTTTTTCAAGAAAGTTAGCAGGATGGACTCGCTCCAATAGGTCTCAGAGAGCCAGACCGTATTGAAGACACGATGCACTCACGAGGCAAATACATCTGGTTCGGCTTTATATGCTTCTGCAGGTATACCATCCTCACCAGGACCCTTGTTGTTACGCAGATTGCGCAGAATATCTCGCACTTCATCTACAGTTGGGGGTGCAGTGTTACAGTCGTATTTATCGGTCGGTTTAACGGCCACTTCCGTCGCCGGAGTAGGATGATTGAGTAGCTCGTTAAAATGCTCTTTCCACTCGCCCAGGCCCGCAGTAATAGCACCATCACGGGAGCGAAGCGTCTCACTCACACCCACAGTTCCGCGCCTCGCCCGTCTCACCATCTGGTAGCGTTTGCGAGAGTCGCCACAGGCCGCTTCACGCTCAGTCTCCACGGCGAAGGCGCGCCAGTGCGCATTTCGGTCTGCGTGGATGGAGTGAGTTGCGCGGCGAGATAGATTGTGAAAGTTCGCAGCTCCCGGCAGTCGTGCTACCCTCGCCTCCTCCACCAGCCGAAGGCTCTCCTCAGTGATCCAGTCTCGATATCGGCGACGGGTAACACCAAGATGGGCGTGTGCCGCTTCGACGTTGACAGATTTGAGAGTCTGCCATTTAATTTCTGGTTGAGGCTCTGAGCTTGGTTGGAGGAGAGAGAATCGATTGTGAAGTTCCAACATGAACTGTTCTCCCGCGTGTAGCTTCAGATTGGCGATGTTGATTCGCTTCGGTATCTTGGTGGATCTCCTTGCCCGTAGTCGCAGACGAAGGCTCGCGTGGACAAGTGTATGATAGGATCCATGCGCACTGCCCATATCTTCACCCCGATAAGCTCGAGAATCAAGTATAGAGCTTACTCACCTCGCCCGCACCAGAATGTAGTCAATCTGGTTGGACATTGGAGCGCCAGGTGACGAGATGTCGTCGAGGGTGCTGGAAACGAGTGTTAGTCATCACCAGACAATTCTTGTTAGTTGTCTCCCTCATAAAGGAAGATTCATTGGGATTTGATTAAGGGAAGGGTTTTCCCGCCTTTTGTCATGTCAGATGCCCCGGCGAACTAAAACTTTTGATTCCACTAGTTGAGACCTTCACAGTGAAAACCCACAAGGTAACCTACATTAAGCCAACTCATCTCATTCTCTTCATATTACATTAGTGAGGAGGAAGTTCAACGGACAGCTTCTTCTCCAGAACTATTGCATTGTAGAACAAACTCCCGAGCTCATGCCTCCTCGCTCACTACAATGTTAGCCCCTTCAATTCAAGGATCTACCGTTATATAACCTCATAATATGCACCTTTTGCACCCTCTATGTACCCACTTACAACAATCTTATTTAGTAAGTTTCTATCTGGAGTTGCTCTTGGGCCTTGTATTCTTGGTGAACAATAGTGAGAACTTCATTTCACTCTTCTTATTTGTCTTAAACAACTTTAACATGAAAAATATGAAATACACTATTCTCAAATAATAGGCAATTTGACATGACACAGCCGCTTGTGATAACGAAAATAAAAATAGATATTCCCGAATAATAAGTAATATCACGTGAACTGCCGCTTATGATCAGAAAAATAAAATACACTCTTCTCAAATAATAAAGAATTTCCCATGGAAATGAAGTTTATGATCAGAAAAATAATATATACTATTCTCACATCAAAAGTTTCCCATAAAAATGTCAATATGATCAGAAAAATAAAATACACTGTTCTTAAATAAACGACAATTTCACATGAAAATATAACTCATGATTTGAAAAATAAGATACACTATATTAAAATAAAAAAGATTATAACGCATTTAAGCTTTATCATAAGCGGCCGCTTTTGATCTGTAAAATAAATTGCTATGATTTTTAAGTATATGAATATTTTCAGATGGTTTTGTGATCGATCTTTTATTATCGTTCTGAAACTCACTATGTAAGTATAATACTTACTATCTTAAAACCATCTTGATATCACTGATAATTGCGGAATCCATTTTGGATGTAAAATGGTTTTACTGATAGTCCGTGAATAGTTGGTCCGAATTTAAGATTATTTAAATCTTCACTTCATCTCGACTCTTAGACTGAGTTTCTTTAGGTAGGTCGTTTAGTTGCATATAAAGATCATTTTTATGGATATATTGGATGGAATTATTTGCTTGACATCCTGTTTCAAAATGGAGGTTACCATTTGCTAGTTTACCATATGAAACAAAGGAAGATTTTTAAAAGATAAATCTGTAGCATTAAAGTTGTAATTCCCTCCAATTGAAATCATTGCGAAAAGTAGTCGTTTTTTTTAAATTTTTATTTGAACATTTTCTGATCTTTTAAGAAGTATTTTTTTCCTTTCCTTCATTTCGTGTTACATTCTGTTGATAAACTTTTTACGGAAGGTAGTTGCGTTTTTCACGCAAGTACGTTTCTTTGTATTCAGAACAGTCTTCATCGAATTAGTTTCTCTGCATCTGGAATTTGTTCTTATGTCGATATTATACATATGTTAGTTCAAAACAAATTTCAGGTTTTCCTAGTATACTTTCAAGAAATTAATATCAATCTTAAAAAACCCAGGATGCGAGTTACGAATTGGCTATATCAAAGATAGTCTAAAAATTTAAATATAACATGAATGGTTTAGCAGATGACGGAAAATGTAACACTGTAACCACATTGGAATAGCAAAGCATGCCTTCTAAAAACTAAACAGTGTAATAAGAAATAGGAAACTGCTATATATCAACCCTCTTATATGGCCGTTAATGTTGGACAATTTTCTTAAAGAATTGAAACCTTGAGACAACAAAAGTATGGTTCTACAGAAGGCTGCTGAGAATGACATGGGCGGGCATATAAGAAACGATGATGTGTTGAGAAAAATGGAAGCAAAAATGACATTCATATTTCGAATCAGAAAGAGACAGCTGAATGTTTAAGACATTTAATGAGGAAAGAAAGAAAGACGAAATTTGACACTCGTAGGACCTATTGAAGGCAAGATGGACATAAAGAAATATCCAGTAACCTTAGTAACTAGCTTATGTACACCCTTTTGCAAATTAATTGAAATCATTATAAATTTATGAATAAAAATTGTTTTCATTTTTAATTCTTTATAAATATTACATTGCATTTGTTTTAATCTTATTCATTTTTTAGAATCTTGTAAACATAAAATTATTCCTGTAAATAAACAATCTAATAAGTAAATAAAATTTTAGATTTTTGTTGAAAATACTCAACAACAAAAAAAATGCATGAATTAATTTTCAAGTTTAGGTTTTATTACAATTGTAATCATTCGCTTTTTAAAACAAAAAATATTACCGAGGTGGTGAGGGTAACTAAATTAATAGCGGTTTCAAATCGTCCTTTTGACACTTCGTTTTTTGTTTGCTAGCACGAAGGTCCATATTTGATAAAATGATTTTGGGATATAAATATCCGAAGCGTATATACGAAGCGCTATCTACCCATTATGTAACCTATTCTGATAAGGGTATACAAGGCAGATGCGCCACAGCCAAAATACTTAATATGGTAACAGATTTTATAAACAGCGTACATCACGTTGCAGGTGAGGCTCATTTTTCTGTGTCTTTTTCCTTGAAGAATCATTGATGGCCTGCATTCTGCCTGAAATATTTGACTATTTCATATACCCCCTTGTCTAAATTGAAATAACAATTTCTTATTTACTTTTTTTCGTATTTTTGCAATGAAACATGGCACAGTGCACATGTTAGTACTTCGTATGTCCATTCCACGAAGTCGTTTCTTGCAGATGTACCACAGATTCTCGATTGGATTTAAATCAGGAGAGTTTCCAGGACAATAGTGCTTGGATTTGCTCACTGGTAAAGCTTGCCAGTGGCAATTTACAATTTTCGTGCGCTTTTTTTTAAGTAACGTTCATCACAGACAAGGGCCATAGGACAACTAATCAATAATCTAGACAATAGTGTCTGGGCGTGATAAAAATCTGATGCAATCACGGAGGACGCAATAGTTTTCAAGGCCAAATAAATTTCATCAACCCCCCCCGAGAATAGATTCATATTAATGGACACCACTGCAAATGACATAATCTGAAGAAAATAGAGAAATCGATTACACCCTGTCACTCCAGTAGGTCTGAAGGAAACTAAAGCAGTTGTTTCAATTGACTTACACGAGGGTGTAAATGGATCGCAGAATAGGGAGCAAAAATGATAGTAAAAATCGTTGAAAAGTACTAGAAAGGACAGGAATATTTGGAAAACTATAATCGTTCACGTCCTGATGGAAGACATCACTTAGAAGAATTAGCTTTTATATTACTGGCACTAGACCTATTTTCAAATTCTGTCGCATCTGATGACATCTTTGTATTTTTACCCCCCCCCCGCCCACGTTCATTTAGTAAATTCTTATTGATTTATTTCAGAGCACTTCGATTTTTTGTCTTCATTTACTGGTACATT
>OZ038481.1:118914869-118919869 GCA_964036315.1 Acanthosepion esculentum
GTTCAGAGACAGACGTATGCAAATATAAGCCGAGTTAGCATAGATATCAATACTGAATGGTGATCGTCTGTTTGAGGATTAAACTGATGCTTAGGCCATGACTCTATATCTTTATCTATCTCATACTTTTCATTATCTATCTAAGTGGATTAATATTCTTTGTGACGTGCGGCTAGTTTAATAGTTGTCAGCATTTAAATTGAAATCAGCTTGTCGCGTTCAAATTTGGACAGTGCCTGATTCATTCATTTGACACTAATAATCTTGGAAAAGGTAGGAATAATCATCCTATAGCTATCTTGCAGTAAGGCTCGACAGTTTTAGGATAATAGCATAGTGGATTAATGGATTACTCAGTAGAAACAGGACGAGCAATAACTGACCAATACTAACAATAAGAAATACATAATTGTTCGAGAAAAGTTTATCCCCGTAGATTAAATAAATGTTAATTTTGGAATTATCTGTCGGTTATCCGATTTGATTTACATCTGAGGGCGCAACAAACGTAAGGGAAATAGTCCGCATGTAAAGAGTGTATATAATATAACCGTAAGAATTATATATATATATATATATATATATATATATATATATATATATATATATATATATATATATATATATATATATATATATATATACATACATATACATACATATATATACATATATATATATATATATATATATATATATATATATAATGTATATATATGTATGTATATATATATATATATATATATATATATATGTATGTATATATATATATATATATATATATATATATATATATATATATATATATATATATATACATATATATATATATATATATATAGTGCGTATATTTTGGCAGCAGGTTTTCATTAAGACATGTCTCATTAAATAATTTAGACAAGTTTCGTCTACTTATTTTTAATATGATCTTCTAATATTCACGGACACGTTTCTTAGTATCCGTATTAAAGGAAGATAAGTTACCATGTTGATGCATATTCATTTATTCCGAGTATATTAGACATGAGAAAAATGTCGTCTTCAGGGTATTGTTTTATAAGTATCTTGTTTTAATTAAAATTAATTTGTTGCGATTATCTGTAAATTATATATTTTTTTAATATTTGAAGTAAAAAACACTAAACTTAAATACTCTATGATGTAAGTATACTCGTGTAGTAATGTCAAGAGAGGTAACTAAGTTATTACGATGTCTATCTATTTTTTTAAAAATATACAAAACTATTAGTTAAAGACTAGATATTTTAAAACTATCTACTGTAAACATTTTAAAACATTTGTGCAGTATTCATAATTAGTTTTATTAAGAGGTGGTTTCACATGTTTAAGAACTTTTAGTTTATTTTTATTATTTTCATGAAAAATATAGATGTATTTTCAAGAATATTTTTTCTAAATTGCGAATATAGACAGGCAAATGTTTAGAAATGTTAGATGTATCATTCAAATGAAAACTGAACCCCCGAGAAAACGTAGTTGTCGTGTGACCAACATAAATATTTTTGTTGTTGGAGATAAAATCTCCCAAATGAAATTTAAATTTATATATAATGTTAGTTTTCTTCAACACGTTAATTGTTGCCGAAGAGTCATTACGAATGTTTAAATTGGACATATTGAATTTAGTATATTATATAATTAATTTTAGTTTTTCTACTAGGAACTGTCGTGGATATATTAGTGTTTATTAATTTTTTTAATGGTATTTTCAACATGTTTATAATTAGAATGTATTTGATTGCTATATAAAAGATTAATATATTTAGGGTTATTTAAAGAAGTATTATATTCTATTTGTTTTATATTAAAATTCATAATAGAACATCTTATTTGTTCATCAACAATATAATTAGGGAAATTATTATTAATTAGAGTTTGTTTTATATATTTTAGTTCAATGTAGAAAAATCTGTTAATTGTTGTACGATTTCTTATTTTTTTTTATAATTGCTGTTTTATAGTAATTTGGACATTCACTCTTATAATTAAGAGTTCACAAATTTATGCTAGTCGGTTTTTATATGGGAAATAGTTAATTTATTACTAGTAGTATTTATCAATATATATAAAAAGGAATTGTATAACTATTATTAAGTTAGTATGTAAATTTAAGGACAGAATTATTTTGGAATTGTTTTTGAAGTTGGTATATTTCATCCATACTCTTGATAAGGACATCATCGAGATATCTTAAGTAGATGGAGATTTTTTTTAAATATATTAAATATATTATTTCCAAGACTAGACATAGACATAACTAAATGTTTGACCCACAGAACTGATCCCCCATAAAAACACCATCCCGTAGAATGGGACTTGAATAGTGCAAGTTAACAATAGTTTCCGTAATATACTCGGTCTAAATTTAAGTGGGGGCAGAGATGGATTATTGTATATATTTCTTATAACAACATCAATAGTTTCGCTAACTGAGACATTAGTGAATAAATTTGGAACATCAAGTGAAGCTATGGTTTCCTTATCGTTTTGTTTTCTTTTTTTAAGAATTTGAACAACTTCAACAGTTGATTTTATGCTATATTTACTGGGTCTGTATGGTGTGTTGAGTTGGTTTATAATTTTTGTTAATTGATACACAGGAGTGGTAATTACCGCTATCTATCCTCTCTATGTTTTGTGTTTTTATAGTGCCCTATACGTAACCAGGCCTAGAATCCCCAACTATTTTAGGAAGTTTAAAACTATCTTGTTCAACATTATTAACAGTGATAATTTTGTTAATTTTTAATTTCATTTGGATAGTAGGATTCCTGGTGACTGTTTAAAATTTCGTATATTCATTAAGTATTTGTTCAACTTTTGTATTATAATCCGATGTGTTCAAAACAACAAAGATATTTGTTTTGACTGCATTTTTAACGATTATATCCGGATGAATTTGTAGATGATTGGCGGAGAATTGTGATGGTTTTCTTAATATTTTTGAAGGGTTTTTACTTTTCGTATTCTTAAACCTAACTGCCTCGGCTTTGAGTAAGTTCCAAAATTCTGATGTTGTTGTGATCAGTTGTTCTTCCTGAAGTTTTCGTTACTTTGATATAACATCTTAATTTCATTTTTTTTTTCTTTGTTAGACTATTATACTTACGGTATATATAGCAGTTTCCAATTTCCCAGGTTAAGCAATTTCCCTTTGTTGTTGAGTTAAGTCATAGTTGTATATATTAATAAATTTATTCATTTTGTTCGAAAGATATATATATATATATATATATATATATATATATATATATATATATATATATATATATATATATATATATATGTGTGTGTGTGTGTGTGTGTGTGTGTGTGTGTGTGTATTATTTTAATAACTATTACCTATACTCAGACGGTGTGAAAAAAGCCCAGATAATACAATTTGTAAATAAAAAACATATTCGAAGAAACCGATATCAGGGTAAAAAATCAGTATAAAAATAAAAGACTAAAGACATCCCTCGCAGTCGAAAATAATCGATCAGCACCGCAATGCCTAGTCAAAAGAAAACAAAAACGTAAAAAGAAACAAAAGAAAACAAGACAAAAGAAAACAAGACAAAAAAACAAGCCTGTTCTTGTTTTGTGTTTTGCTCATTTTAGTGTTTTATGGTGGCTGTTTACCAATAAAATGTCTTTATCCAGTAGAACCCTGAAGATCTCTTAGGTGAAACCTTCGTAGGTTCTGGTTCACTAGGTCATATTTTTACATATATATATATATATATATATATATATATATATATATATATATATATATATATATATATATATATATATATATATACTATCACTAAGAATATCCAGGAAAACAGTAGATAACATCTGCTATTACATTTAAATTTAAATTTTATCAGTTCAAATTTGTCCGGAAAGCAAGAAACTGGAAGAGCGTTCCAAAAGCGGGAAGTGAAACCACTGTTAGCATAGAACCATTGGTTACATATACCCAATTCAACGCTAAACTGATGAGACGTTATCGTCAATCTAGTACTAAGCTTAATTTCATAAAGTCTAGTTACGATAGCGTAGAGCTCAGCCCATCAAGTAAGAAAGTATTTATAAAAATAAGGCACAGGGAAGCAACTATACGGAGCTGGGAAAGTAACTGAATCTGAGACGTCAAATAAGAACCAAATATATTCCGGCTTCTTCATACTGTATGAATTAAAAATGGTTTTCTTTGTTTAAGGGTGTGGAGTTATCCCCTAGTACGAATAGAGTGATTTATCAATTTTTTTCAGATTTTGAAACATACCCTTTGATTTAAATAATAATAATCTTATTTAGTCGTATCAATAAATTGTAATTTACCATCAATATAACTTCCTTATTTTTACTCTTATGGCTGCATATGACGAAGAACTAGAAATATTTTTCAGTACTGGCATTTTAAGTTGAATTTTATCGATTAAAATCAGAAAGAACGCTGAAGACGTTTTGACGCGTATTACTTTACCGAAAAAAAAGTTTGAACAAAGTAACTATAAACAATTTTTTTCTATCCTCTGTCAGCCGCAATGATGAAGAATGCATTACCTCGAACTATCGCCTTTGAGACACGCTGCAAGAGCCACTCCGTTTCGCGAGGCCCGTTCCTTAATCGAGACGCAATCGTGACAATCCTCCGAAGGAACGCCATCGAATGAAGGCCAATAATCCACTGCCACAGGAGTAAAAAAAAATCTATCAGCAAGAGAAGAATATTTAACTTTTTCTTTTTATCTCTGCGTCACGGGCGATGGAACCCGGATCAACCGCGGACCTGATCACATTACCGGCTTAAAATGTATCCACAGAGGTCGCATCCCAAATCAACGACTTCCCCATTTTAAAAAGGAAAATGCTAATCATGAAACTATATTTACAAACAACTTAATGACAATAAATGTTTCACATTGGCGTTTTAATTCGACGTTTGAAAATAAAACATTTGTTTTTTTTTATGTATCCTATAAGGACAGTAACGCTGTTCGATC
>OZ038481.1:118929869-118932369 GCA_964036315.1 Acanthosepion esculentum
ATGAAAAAGGGCAAATTAAATTTACCCCGACCTTAAATTCGGCTGCGAGTGGAGGGTTGGAGTGAGGAGTGTGACTTTGGTTGTGTTGAGGAAATATGATATCAGTCAGCAGTATTGATCATAAACGTACAATAAAAATTACAGACACAGAGATACATAAGCACACAGACAGAGAGATACCTAAACATACTAACGCATAGACATATATACAAACACAGACTCGAGATAGATACACACGTTATGTAAAAAATTATATCTGGCTTTGTCTTCATTCATTTTTCATATATGCCTGGAATTAAAAAAAAAAATGTTATTTTACAGAATTATTACAATCAATATTAAAATAATAAAATGTATTTTTTATATACACGGAGATATTTAAAAGTGATGTATTTTAGAGTAAAGGAATCATTTTAGTATCTAACTTATATCAATAATATATTTTGTTATGACTGTAATGAGCTCGACTGACATTGATTACTTAGAGTCGACATTGATATAAATAGAGATGAGTTGGGTATATGGAAGCCTATGCACACGCAGATGGACACACATACATATACTAACTTCAATCACGGCGACTAGACTACATTGGAATCTCCCGCATCTCTTCTCGACGGTCACCTTGTTTAACTTGGTCAATGCCGCCATAATTCTTGCCTTCAGTTCGTCTTTGGTGTTAGAAGGAGTTTTGTCGGTCTCTCGCCCCACATATAATAAACAAGGGGATTGCAATCTACGAGTTAAGAGGCCAGGTGTAAGGGGTGGTGCGGTCGCAAAAAATGGTCTCCCTGCTGGCATCCTCTTGATACAGGACAGGACTACCTCCTCAAGGCACTTAATGTAAGCCTCCGTGTTGGATCTGAGGTCCTGTGGGAATTTGAACAGAGGCATAACGTCGGCCTCACTAGTGATCGCTGCAAACATCATTCGTAATCACCAGTAGACTCATTCACCTCTTTCCTCCGAATCGACACCCAATCACTCTGAAATGTTCCGGCGCGAATACAAAGCAGTACAACATGCCGCTTCCAAATTTCTGGCAGAGTGAATTGCGTCATGGTCATGCGTCTTGTCCTCAAAGACGGTGCCCAGCTGAACCTACAATACTGTGCAGCTGGCAGAAGAAAAAATACAAATAACGCTTACGCGCGAATTTAAAAAATATATATATGGCGACATTTTAACCATCGCGCCCTATTCAAATAAAATTATAATCTCCCTTCCTTTCTTTCCTTGTTCTTTCTTTCTTTCTTTTACACACACACACACATACACACACATACATACATACATATATATATATATATATATATATATATATATATATATATATATATATATATTTAAAACTTAAAATTGCCAGCATCTCTCATATCGTGTGCATCGCTCCAACATGTCTGAAAGAACGAAAAGCGCCACGAGAAAACTGTTTATATAATTATATAAATGTGTAAGCATCAGTTCAAAGGGTAATGCCTAAATAGAAATCAATGACGCATTCAATCTGGCTCTTTTCAACGGAATTGGGGGAATTCTTCGTGGTCAGGAGAGCCAGATAATACTCTTAAATCAGGGATTGGCGTTCGTGTCATCTTGATGATTTCGTTTTGTGCTTCATCGATCCAGATAAGAAAAGCACATGACCGATGCCTGAATCTGGAAATCATTTTCAAAATTCGTTTCAAATCAGCTGACCCACATCATCGGTTCTCATCGGCACCAAGTAACGTCAACACCAAATAAAGCCATCCTAACTTTCATATAATTTCCGATGAAGTATGAAGAGATCTTGATCGGGTTGGAAAGACGAAAAGGTAGAATATCACTCTTCTTTTTCTTTTAGAATCTCGCGCGATGGCTTTCTATCTCTTTGAAAATATGATGTAGTATAAATAATTCCAGTGCGTCGCAGCAATTTGGTAGAGCTTTAATTCCGACATTGGTCGTTTCTTCTTTGACCTCACGCTGTAAGTTTTACGAATGTGCTGGATTCAGATACTAGTATGATCTTTCCGCCAGTCACCTCAGCTCTCAAAGCAAAATGTTTCCACCAAGGACCTAAAAACAGTAAAAGTCGTGTATATTATTTGCTAACATTTACAGTCATATTTTCAGCGTTCGTTAATAATTTTTTCTTTTCAATTTACACTCAAGTATTCATATATATATATATATATATATATATATATATATATATGTTAGCTTCAGTTAATATATATATATATATATATATTAGTAGTAGTAGTAGTAATCTTATAAATATGAGTAACTACACTCGTTTCGGGAACCTTCGGTTTCTTGATTGCAAATGATCAAAATAATATCGAAGGAAAAAAGGTATGAAAAAAGAAAGATCCAAGAACATGAACACATGTCGAAAACAATCGTTCAGCATGCAGGTCCAAAACCCAAAGGAAAAAACCCGATACGAGTACGCAACTAACTAAATAAAGTACTCAATACAATAAGTAGAGCAGGCCTAGTTAAACTTAGAGAG
>OZ038481.1:118937369-118942369 GCA_964036315.1 Acanthosepion esculentum
GCAAGAGTTAGGGCTCCTAACTCCCAGACGGGAGCAGCAACCAGAGAACTGTCAACTCGGAACCCTCCGAGTTGACAGTTCTGCAACAGACTGCACATATCACCAGAGATTCAGGAGAGTAATACTACGGAGGCCAGAGAAACAGGAAACAAGGAATGGGCCGTTCAAGAGAAGTGGGAGGAGTATCGACATACATAGGCAAACCTATCTATTCGTATTACACACACACACACACACACACACACACACACACAAAAGAAGCATGCAAGAGGCTCATGAACAACTTGCCTGACACTGAGTTGAAATATGAAGTTTCAACTTAGTTAAAGTGATAGCATGCACTTTGTAAAATAATCAAAACGCTCCACGACTGTGAATCAGGGTTTGAGTTAAGCTATCTCGGATGTTCAAAAGAGCTCATATTCAAACAATGTTCTCAACAGAAAATAAAATAAACTGGGGTAGATTAAATTCACTTTAAGGGAATAAAGTCATTGGATGAACACGATCTCCAAAATGTTCAGGTAATCTTTGCTGTTGATTCTACCATGCAGGGCAACTATTGGACTGAGACATTTCTATGATATGGTGACCCAAACTAACACTGATCCACCTCCATGCTTAACTGTTGGAAGAAAGAAGTCAGGGTTGTAAGCTTCTTTGGGCTGCCTCCACACATAAACTCACCCTTATGTTGGGAAAAGACAAAAACTAGACTCATCTGAGAATATGACTTGCTTCCATTGGTCTGCAGACCTGGCACTGTGATCTCTGCACCACTTCAACCTCATCTGAATGTTACGCGTGGAGAGAAGAGGTTTCCTTACGGCAGCTCTTCCATGATATCCAACCTCATGGAGCTCATGACGAACAGATTTAGTAGAAACTGGTCTATTCAGATGATTATTCAACTCAGCAGACACTTTGGCCGCATTTGTCCGATGATTTTTTGCTTCATTCCGTTTCAATGCACGTCGGTTCCTGTCAGTAAGTTTGCAAGTCTGGTCCGAATTACTACATTTGCTAGAATTTTTTTCCCTGTTTCTCGAATTGCGTCATAGTTCTTGATATGGTAGCTCTTGAAAAAGCAAACAGTTCAGCAACCTTAGTGATCGAGGTTCCTGCCATTCGAGCTCAAATAATTTGCCCTTTTTCGAACTCGGAGAGGTCATTGATTTAGCTTAAATTTTACTAAATTCTAAAAATAAATAAGGCAAATACAGTAAATTGGATAGATAAACGTATTTACAATAGATATAACCTGCAATTACGAAGTTTTAGTTAAAGTTATTAATGTAAGAACTATATAGGTTTTTGAAATATAGGATTGAAATTTGCAGCTGTACCAATTATTTTGTCCAATCCCTGTATATTTATATAAGCAAAACTGGCGACAATAATTCAAAAGTGGCAGTGAAGGCTGAACAATCTCCTCAGAGATGAAGAAAAGACTTGAAAAACAAGTTGAAGTCGGGAGGAACAGAGGAAAACAGCCCATAACCTACCCAGAGAGCTTGAGTAAGTTTAGGAGAGATAAACAGATTTAGGAGAGGCAACAATAAGGAAACTAATGGTACTTAACAAGAAGAGTCAATTGGAATTTTTGATGCATGTAATGAGGAAGAAGAGCTGGGGAAATCCTGCTGCTCAGAGGACACACTGAAGGAAAAGGGACAGAGGAAAGCAGGCGATGATGAGCTTGAGTAAATGGATGCTAGGAGAGGGTTTGGTAGAGATAGTACAAACACAAAACATATTAAGAGTTACAAAAGACAGGAAATTGTGGAGAGCCATGATCGTCAACATTCTGAAGGGACATGGCACATAGAAGAAGAAATAGCATGAAGAAGAAATAAATAAATATCTTTCAACAAAAACTAAACTAGATTTGCTTGTCATATCTCGCAGCTCGCATTTCGTTAACAAATTCAAACCCAAAACAATGGCGTAAGGGCTACAAATCTACAGTCCTATTGCCAACTGTCTGTTGCAAATTGAAATTGGTTCAATTCTGAGGTAAGTAATTTTCACTGTCAATTCTCGAAAATTAATGCCCTTAAGTCTAGGTAAACATCTTTTTCCTTTTTAGTAGTAGTTATATATATATATATATATATATATATATATATATATATATATATATATATATATATATATATATATATATATATATATTCATATATATATATATATAAGAATATATATATATATATATATATGTGTGTGTGTGTGTGTGTGTGTGTGTTAATCGGATTCACCCCAAGCAAGGCAGGAAAGCCACTTATACGCAAGGGGTTACTGGTAGTGAAGACTTACAAACAGGAACATTGCTAAGGAGCGAGGACAGAGGAAGAGTAATCAGGGATACAGGTGATAGCGATTAACATTACATTAAAACGTTTGAAGATTAATGTTAACTGGAGAGCATGGAGCTGGAATGGTGTCCAAAAAGCGAGAAATGTGAGTAAAAAAACTGTTAGCATAGAATTTGCGGCTACATCGAACCAGCTCAACAGCAAATTGGTGAGGCCTCAACGCCAATCAAGTACTGCGCTGAAATTCGAACAGTCTAGGTACCTAGCGAAAAGGCACCACTAACTGAGTAGGTTTTTAACACATTTAACCATTTATTTACATGAACATGTGTGCCTAAAGATTTTATATCTAAACTAGTCATATATTTTTTACTTCTATCTTTTTACATTTACTTGAAAGATCGCTAGATAGTTTTATATTTGGTTTATCGTTGAGGCCTTCTTTTAGTGGCGTTTTGACTTGTCTATTTTTACAAGTTCTGGAAAGGGATCTTTTCAAAAATATTTTACCGCAAGATTCTTCATATTTCAAATATGTAGATAATCCTCTATTTATATATCCGCAAGATATAATTTTATCCGATCTTGTCAACAAACTTAGCAACTTCGAATTCACAATAAACTTTACCTTTGAATCTGAGTTTAACAACATTTACTCTTTCTTGATATCACGCTGAATAGAAATAATAACGAAATTCAGTTTGAGGTTTACAGAAAGTCTACGAAGAATGACTTTATAAATTTTTATTCCCAGCAATGTAAAAAGATAAAATCTAGAATAATTATAATTATGTGCATTAAGAATATGCAGCCCACAATAACCGAAAGAAGAAACATGAATAGAAAACACTTTCAAACCTCCAATAACCTTGTTATTCTATTCACAATCACATTGAGAAAGAAAGTTACTTGGACGTAAAAATTCTCGGGAGTGTTGCTATCGAATCTTATCAAAATATAAATCTGAAACCCGGATTTTTTCAAATATCCCCATTCCTGAAAGAATGACTATTTCTCCAAGCCAGGATACACGTCTATAAAAATGTTGAAAAGTTAAAAGAAAACAATTCATATCCTGTTAATTAAAATATATAACACGTAAACTGATCCCAAACAAAAATAATTCAAATAATAAAAAAGCAAAAAAATTACTCATTTACTCGTTTCGTTTATCAGACATTGAATTGTGTCTCTTCGCGCCCTACATAGCTTGTCTAGAATTTTTGGCTAACCTGATGAATATTCAAAGCGTTCTCAAATTCAAAAATTTTGAAAAACCAATAACATTTTCCTCGTAGATATAATGACGTGTTACAAATAAAAACCTTGCATTTGCCTTCATAAAGTCTCTCAAAGGACGAAACGCTTCGGTTAAGATAAGTGTTCCTTTTCTCTTTATATAAAGAGAGGGATTGGAGACGCTAGCGGCCAGAACGTTCCTGCTAGTAATAAGAGTAGGTAACGCCAGTCGATCTTAACCCAGCGATTGTTCAGTACCTTTTAGATAATACTGACTGTTTACACCTGTTTCATGATGATTGTTTTTCCATCTTTCATAAAGCTCGTTCTGCTCTTCATTAGAGAATTCTAGAAGCAGTGTATATTATAATCCACCAACCAAACCTAAGAAAACAAAATCAGCAATTTACTAACGTACTCAAGTTATTTGGAGGGCGTGAGTAATACTTTCTCTTTTATACTCACTGGAACGTTGTATTTTATTCGATAATTATTTTACTAATACGAGGGTCATTCAATAAATAAGGTGAATTTTTTCGGTATAAGGACTTCTAATACAGATAGAAGCTTACTCTTTTTTTTGTTTTTTTTTGTTTTACTTCTTTTTCACATGGATTTAATTTCTTTTGCAGATTAAAAAAAAAACTTTGTGAGTTTGGGCGATTAACAAAGATGGCCGACCAAGAAGCACACTCCAGGATTGAACAGCGGTCAGTTATCAAGTTTTTGGTTGCTGAAGGGTGCAAACCATTTGAAATTCATAGAGTGTCAACTGGTTATGGTGCCACATGTTTCAGCCAAAAAAATGTCTACAAGTGGGCTAAATTTTTTAAAGAAGGACGGAGTAGTGTTGAGGATGAAAACAGGCCTGGGAGGCCTACAGAAGTGAGGTCTCCTGAGGTGATCGAGTCAGTCAATGAACTCATTCAGTCTGACAGAAGGGTGACAGTGGATGACATTGCAAGGACTTTGAAAGACATAAAGAACAAACGCAAGGGTCATCAGTCAGAAGGAGTCATCTTGCATCATGACAACGCAAGGCCTCACACAGCAGCCCAAACGGTGCAGACCATCAACGAACTGGGCTGGGAACCGCTCCCTCACCCCACTTACAGCCCAGAACTTGCCCATTCAGACTTTCACCTGTTTGGTCCCTTGAAAGCGTTCACGAGAGGCATGAAGTTTTAAAGTGACGATGAAGTCAAAAGTGTTGTGAGCGACTGGCTGAGACATCAGTCCAAAGATTTTTACGCTGAGGGAATACGGAAGCTTGTGCAATGATGGGCAAAGTGTGTGACAGTGCTGGGACACTACGTTGAAAAAAAAAGTAAGCTTCTATCTGTATTAGAAGTCCTTATACCGAAAATTTCAACTTATACATTGAATGATCCTTGTAAATTGTTTCAGCCCTGATCCGTAATTAATTTCCCTCATCTTACTACTATT
>OZ038481.1:118944869-119054869 GCA_964036315.1 Acanthosepion esculentum
CACATCTGATTTGACGTTCCTGCTCTGTATATAGAGATTCTTCATAAAATCTAAAGAAGAACCACCAATCCAAGAACCACCTGCTATGTAATTAGAGATTCTTGATAAAATCCAAACAAGAATCACCAATATTATTTATTCTGACCTGGAACATTCATGTAATTATTCTGATAAGCCTTATGAATTCAAGTGCTGTACAAGATTGGCGACAGGGTCTCATAATTTTAACGGTTGAAATGACTAGATATAACCGTAAGTTCTATGCTAACGGTTTCTTCTATCGCACTTTTATATCGTTAATGGAACTGTTTCCGTCTTCGTACTGGCCAGACAAGTTGGATTTTCAAAGATTTAAATTCAATGACAACAGTTATCTTCTGTTTTCTCAATTCCAGTTCTTTTATTGCTCCCACTCTCTCCTTGAAAGTTAAATTGAGACGGAGAGGTGTGCGGCTCTGCCGTGATCTGTGCCACGTGTCTCTTCATCTAAATTTAACTTTTGAAAATCATAGAACAGCGAAACCGGTAAATTTACTCTAAATAGATATTCTTAAAAACTCCACTTGCATTTTCAACTTCTTTTTCATATATATATATATATATATATATATATGCTTTAAATGTCAGTAAGTCAGGTGAATCCGCGACCTTGGTTTGAATCTTACGATATCCTCAGGTGATTTTTATCAAATGACATCTTAACGCATTATTTTTTAAATAATGATTGCTATATTATTTTCAAAAATAAATAAACAAACGCACGACGTTGGGTGTAATAGAAAAAAGAAGAAGAAGAAGAAGAAGAAGAAGAAGAAGAAGAAGAAGAAGAAGAAGAAGAAGTGTATTGTAAATGTATCGGTGGTGGGGTCAATTGAAATGTACATTACATTTTTTATCCAGCCTCAATATGTGCTTAAGAGGAACTTTCTAATATGTAAGCAAGAACCAAAGGGTTCGAATTTCTGGTTTAAAAGGTTTTTGGGATCCGGAAATGTCGTAATATAGCGTTCATTATTTAAAAAAAAAAAAAAATAAAGCGTTAAGAGGTCATTTGATAAAAATCGCCTGAGGAAACCGTAAGGCTGAAACTAAGGTAGCGAATTCAATTGAGCTAGCTCCTGATTTTTAAAGTTAAAAACTTTAAATGTTATTTTATTTTTATTTTATTTTTTCACACGTGTATTGAGCACCTTTTTAATACTACTGTTTCTTGGTCGGATTCAACTCTGACCATTAAACTTTTTTTGGTCTTATATATATATATATATATATATATATATATATATATATATATATATATATATATATATATATATTTAAAGATATTTTTAAAGGTACGCGTTTTTAATATGTCTAGTAATATTAAGCTTAATACTTTTATTGATATATATATATATATATATATATATATAATTTGTATATTTATAATATATTTAATTTCTATATATCATATTTCTTATAAATATTTTTTTGCTATTTTAGTAGCTTACCATATATCTCTTATTGATTTCTTATCAATAATCACTCAATTAATACCAAGTATTACTAATGACTTTAATGAATCTGTCTTTCATCGTAATGTTGTATTTTTCCCGAATAAATAGCACCTGATCAGAGGCCATCCTGCTGTATGTAGTTTATCGTCATACCCAGGACATTAGTGGAGGCAGACATCAGTGAAAATGTGTGTGTGGGAGAGAGAAAAAAATGAGTGTGGTGGAAAGAGGGAAAATGAGTTGTTTTCTTCAGGATATCACCCCAAGAAAGGCCAGAGTGACACAAACACGCAAGGGGATACAAAGAGTGAAAGCAAGAGTAAAGAGGGGTGTTTGAGGAAAGGATAGAGAGAAGGACGTGGATCAATATCAATGTATCAGATGATGTCGATTGATATTACATTTGAATTTTAGAAGATAGTAGCTATCAGGTGAAGCAAGTTAGAAGAAGGATGCTCCACTGTCCGGAAGTGCGAGATCAGCAGCTATTGGAGTAGAAGAGACGGCTACGTTTAACCGTTTCGACAGTGAAAGTGAGGGACCGAGTTGCCAACCTAGTAGAACGCTTAAATTCATGCAGTTTGAGAACCAGTGAAAGTAGCTCGTCAGAGAAGTTACCATGAAAATACTTGCAGAAAAGACAGAGAGAAGCCACAGAAAATCACTGTAGACGAGATGTCAGATCAGGACCTAATGTGTATTTTTTGTAGGTGGGGGAGGGTACAGTGTTTGTGTGAGAGACGAGGGAAGTATTTCTCCCGAAGCCAACTCTACGAAACGAATATGACATAAGGTCGAACTTAAAAGTGAGACTCCAATGCATATTTGAGACTTGGCATAAGAATTACCTCCCTCGGGCACAGGGAATGACAAGTACGGCCTACTGGGAGAGTCACTGCCTAGGGTAGAGACAGACCCTTGCAGCCGAACGCTTACTTCTTTTAACCCTGATTGGGGTTTCATCTGAGGCAAGGGAGGAATGTGTGCGGGGGGTGGGAATGTGTCGATATATTTGAAAGAGAAAGAGAGAGAGAGTGTGTGTGTGTGTGTGAATGTATACGTGAGATGGAAGTGTCTGTGTGTATGAAAAGAGGATAATGTTTTAAAGAGAGAGAATAATGTGTTGTGTGTGCAAAAGGCAGTGTGCTTATGAGGTGTGTGCGCCTGAGTGTAGACTTGCTGGCTTGTACTTCTGTATGTGTGTATGTGTTAGAGATAGAGTTTAGATCTCTCAGGGCTTACTTCTACGCTCAAATAATACCAAACATTAACTTTAAACCCTTTCAAGCTGTACAGATATCTGTAAAATTTACAATAAAATCCGAGTGACCTCTTATCGATTCAGAAACCACACCAAAGCTCCGAAAAAGACTTAGCTATAAAGAACCTTAATTTTAGATTAGCTAAATACAAGATTGAAGTATTGTTATCTTCAGCATGAATGAAGCTTCTTTTTTGAAGGGTGATCTTACGAAGGTTACTTCGTAATCTTAAGATTAGCAAACGCTATAATTTGAAATGATATTTTAGTCAATATGTCTGAAAATAGACACTGGGACCAGGTACTCTGAAGAATACAAAGAAAAGAATAACAGAAAAGTTAGATAAAAAAAACTGTTTACTTGAAGTGTCTGCAGATAAATGAGTTAGACATTCAAAGATTCTCAGAGAAATAGAAAAATAGGAAATGGAATTTTCCAGGAACGGACCTGTCAAGGAGTGTAATGTCAGATTTATCGCTGTTGTTTCATTCTTAAAGAACTAAAACAAATAAAAACGATAGGGTTAGCCGAGGTAGTCGGCCGAGAGAGAGAGGTAGTAATTGGCGCGCAGTCAGTGAGTACTAGTGGTTAGGGAACAACCATTAACGTTCATCCTCGCCAAAGAGACTGACTCAAGGACAGTCCGACTGAGTACTAGTAAGAGTCAGCAGTCTAAGAAAGTTTCGGCGGAAAAACTTAACTCAATTAGATAGAAGGTGATAGAGAGAGATGAGATAAAAGTGTCAAATCCATAGAGAAGAAAAAAAAGAATGACGTTTGCCTGATAACGTAACTGTCCGGGTTTCAATTCTCGGTAGTGGATGCGCACTGCTGATGAGTCCCAATATAAGACGAAACGGGCGTCCAGTGCTTTCTGCATTCTGTTGAGGTTTCTTCTACACTCGATGAATTAATTATAATTATCTCAAATCCTCCTAATTTCTATCACGTGTATATCCTTGCTTGAACCGGCTTCTAATGCTCTGGATGGAGCGGCTTGGTGATAAAAGTCGTGGCTCGTAGGGGCACAGTCCTATGGGTAAAAGAGAAACTCTGATAAGTTCCGTCACGGAATATGTGATCGAACGGCGCTATATCGAGTCTGATTCGCTACGTCTTCATTATCGAGGCCCGATGGAACAGTTGGTATGACATTTGCCTGATAACGTAACTGTCCGGGTTTCAATTCTCGGTAGTGGATGCGCACTGCTGATGAGTCCCAAATATAGGGGGGAAACGGCTGTCTAGTGCTTCTAGACTCGATGAATTACTTAATTGTAATTAGCTCGAATCCTCCTAATTTCTATAAACAAAATATAATATACCTAGAAATACATTTCTTTCAAGATCTTATATGTGCCTTCCGGACGTGTCCTATCATGGCTCCTCAGAATTTCTTATACTTTGTAATTCTTTAAAAATTCTGTTTTTTTGTTGTTTCACCATCGATTTACTCAGGCATGTTAAGTTATACGTTGATTTATTCGGTCCTTCCTGCTTTCTGTCATTTGAGCATCAAATTTTCAGAGCCTTCTTTCCTCAATATGTACCTTAGAAATTTCAACTGTCTCTTTTAATATAAGCCACCTTTTTGTTTTCGGTTTCTCTAAAACTACATCGTTGCTCACATGACATCCTTCTGTAGGATCTCAGTTCTGTTGCTTCGAGCCCCATCTTCTTCAGTGCGGAAGTTGTTCAGCATTCACTGCCATATAGGAGGACTGATAATATATGAGTTCCGTACTCTGTTCTTTGTTTCTAATGAAATTTTCCTGTTTCTTAATACTTTGCTTAGCTTTTAGGAGGCATCTTTAACTATCCAAATACTTTTCCTGATTTCGTCGTCGCATTTTCTGTCCTCCGGTAAAACACTTTATAGGTTATTTAAATGTTCTCATTTGTTAATTTTGGTATCTTTAATTTGTAATTCGCGTATTGGGCAGCTTCTTTTGCTGACAAATTTATATTCAGTCCTCTTACGGTTCATGGTTAGTCCTTTCTTCTGGATTTCTTTCTGTAGTTATTGTAATTTTCTTCCCGTGTCTGCTATCAATATTTTATCATCTTCATATCTAATGTTGTTAAGATTGTTGTCACCAATAATGAATCATCCAAGTAGGAATTCTGATTCTATTTGTTTCACGTCACTTAAAATTAATCTGAATTCTTTACTCTTAGGCGTGGGATATTCTTATCCGCCGGCATTCTATTTGTGGAAAGAAAAAAGAAGAAAAATAGTAAATAAACGTAATCAATTTTTCTAAAGAATAGAATTTTTGGTGGTGGGGGGGTGATGGTTAACGAGTTACCTTAGTTGTTTCATAATACAGTTTAATGAATTCGATCCTCATTGGGAATCTTAGCCTTGTGGCATTTAAGAAAATGCCTAGTAAATTTCTGGGATGGCGAACTATCATTCTTTACAATATTTACCTTCGTACTAATGTCTCCCTCTTTGTTGCTTTTATCATAATGTTTCGGCCGTTTTTCCAGGCTTTCGTGAGACATATGTCGGTTTGCGTAACCTTCAGAGAATGAGGACAATCCACCCGAGTTGTTTACATAAAAACTTCATTTCGAAATTCCCCGAAGGTTACACGGATAGAAAAGAACCTGACGAAGTCAGTAGGGCAGAACGGTTGAAATATGACGATAATGACAACAAAAATGAGGCCAATTACACCGAATGTAAATTATGTAAATGAGCCTTTTAAGCGTCCATATGAAATCAGTGAACGGTGTCAGCGTTGGATAATAGCGAAAGAGTATATCTAGATGACTATTATTAATATCTAATGATTTATCACCTAACCAGAGGTCTAATAGGTGTAGCCTTGTGCCAGTCTGGAGTAACTAATACTGGATGCAGTATACGACTATAGAAGAATATTTTGGTCGAAATATGTCTTTAAAAAACGAAGACACTAGTCTAAAAATATAACCAGAGTAACGTTTTTTGTTTCATTTCTTTTGCAAAACAAAAATGAAAAAGCGTTCCGCCTAGAAATTAATCATTGAGGATGTCTTCCATTTTAAAATCTGGCATTTATTGTAAGCCCATAATTTTTTTTTTTTTTGCAAAGTTTATTTTTACTTCCTAAAACGCCTCGAAACTGGACTCAGATCACCCAAGAGCGAGAAAAGGCACTCTTGAGAAATACAGAATACGTCAGAGAGAAAAAAAGTTATAAAAAAATGAGGAAAAGAAGAAATAAAAAAACAATGAAAGTGTTGAAAGGAAATTGAATGAGAAACAGTAGAGAGCGAACGTGAAAGATTGACAATTAATGAACGTAAATCTGCCTCGAGAATGAGATCTGACGACTAATCTACATTTATCATTGCGTATGTTTGCAGTCTCGGGTATTTTCGATTCTCGCCATAAATCATATGTACTTCATCGAAAGAATAATTGCCTAAAGTGACTGGAACATTTCCAATAGTGGCACCGGTAAAGTTGGAAGCCAAAATTGGCACCAAATATTACAGAAGATTCATTGAAGCAAAAGGTTAATCGAGTCAGTAACATTAAGAATTCTTGATGATCTGATTATCAACTGGAAATCAATGAAAATCGCTTCAAAAAAGAAATTAAACTTAACATCTATCTATCTCTCAGAATTGTCATATCTATATATCTGTCACGACTGTACTCTAGCTTTCTATCAAATCTGTAGTCTATCAATGAATCAGAACAGTACAATTTAATCATATATCAATCGCAACTGCACACTCTCACTTTATCGATCACAACTCTGCCATCTATCTATCTCAGTCTGTTCGTATCTATCTATCTATCTATCTATCTATCTATCTATCTCAGTCTGTTCGTATCTATCTATCTATCTATCTCAGTCTGTTCGTATCTATCTATCTATCTCAGTCTGTTCGTATCTATCTATCTATCTATCTATCTATCTATCTATCTATCTATCTCAGTCTGTTCGTATCTATCTATCTTTATTCATATCTATCTATCTATCTATCTATCTATCTATCTATCTATCTATCTATCTATCTATCTATCCCAGTCTGTTCATATCTATCTATCTATCTATCTATCTATCTATCTATCTATCTATCTATCTATCTATCTCAGTCTGTTCGTATCTATCTATCTATCTATCTATCTATCTATCTATCTATCTATCTATCTCAGTCTGTTCGTATCTATCTATCTATCTATCTATCTATCAGTCTGTTCGTATCTATCTATCTATCTTTATTTCTATCTGTCTTTATTCATATCTATCTATCTATCTATCTATCTATCTATCTATCTATCTATCTATCTATCTATCTATCTATCTATCCCAGTCTGTTCATATCTATCTATCTATCTATCTATCTATCTATCTATCTATCTATCTATCTATCTATCGCAACTGATATGTGCAGCAATCTATCTTAAATTTGTGTTTGTGTGTATCGTGTATTGAGCAGTCAATCATTGATACAGTCCTAAAAATAGATTATGTTTTTGTTAGTTTTTTCTTTTAATTTTTCTTGTGTTCCAATCTTCTTCTTCTTCTTCTTCTTCTTCTTCTTCTTCTTCTTCTTCTTCTTCTTCTTCTTCTTCTTCTTCTTCTTCTACTACTACTACTACTACTACTACTACTACTACTACTAATAATAATAATAATAATAATGATAATAAATATCGTATCCTTTCTGGACGTATACAATCACGGCACTACACAACGTTTCCTATCTTTTGACTTTACTCTCTATCCCAGACCCTGTTCTTCTATGCATTTACCCAAACTCATTATGAAAGTTACTCTGTTTCCTTCTACTCCTCTTGACTTTAGTATGTCCTGTGTGTGTCAAATTCTCCAAGCTCACTTTTCTCATTGCCTGTCCAGGAAATTTGAACTCATTTTCTAATATTAAACACAAGTCTCGTTTTCCTCTCCTTAAAACTTACTCGTTACCTGTTCAGTTCATGATATTCTCAGCATCCATATGTAAGGAAATTGTCTAGCATTCACTGCTCTGTGAGAGGATTGATATTATATAACAGTTCAGCACTGAATGTTTACTTCTAACGGAATTCTCCTCTTTCTTACTCCTCTCAGTTATGAAGTATTTCTTCTCAGGTAAGCCTATGAAGTCTGTTAATGGCCGATCCTCTGAGGCAGATAAGGTCAATGCTGGCTCTCTCCCTTTCTTACCCTCCTTTTGCTTTATATTTATTATCTGCCCAAGAACACTACCAGATTCTTAATAAATATGCATGCATATGATACCACAACTTATGGGCGCACTTCCAAATATGCTGATGCAAGTAACAGAAAGCAGATCTATCCTCAGACCTGTCTCTAACAGCTCAATGGGGAAAAGCAAGTATCATCTAATACATCCAAAACTAAACTCGTAAGAGCTCATCACCACCGAGCAGACCCTAAAACTGCACCATTCCTGATGAATGGCCTCTTGATTAAAACGGCTACTGAGTTTAAAACTCAGTCCCGACCTCAAATGGAACGGCCTACATTCGTGCAATCGAAAACATGGTAAAAAAATAGCTGGTTCATTGTATCACTCCAGAATATACCTAACTTCTATTGCCAGTTTATAAAAGTCAGCTCAAACCAAGAATGGAGTATTGCTATCATATCAGGGCTGGTGACCCCCGATTCCTCACTGTCCAGCCTCAACAGATAACAAAAACGTTAACGCGACCTTGTGGATGGTGAATATTTCACCACTCTTACCCCCAAAACGAAACGTCGCTAGACTTCCACTACTATATAACTAAAACTATGTTCAAACGAGTTACGTATCTTAGTGCCACTAGCTCGGACTTTCGTCGCTAGGACGCGCCATGTCATGTTCACGGTGGAAAACTATCCCCATTTCATTAGTGTCCTTTTACACTCAAACAATTTCCTCTGAACTGTTACTTCGTGAAAGAAACTCCCGAGAGGATGCTTCCCTGGCAACTTCAATCTTTTTCTCTTTAAATCTAGGGTCAACCTGTATCTATCCTACCCATCCTCATAATATCCTTTTACTTTCATCTTCTCATCTATTGCAATATCAACTCTACCTTGAGTGTCCCTAAAAATCGAACACATAAATTTGCTTAGATTTTATAAAGTATCTTTCGTTTTTCCAATGTGTCTTCGGATTTCTGTGCCACGTTTTCCATCCTCTGTTAAAACAAATTACCGAACCTCTATTGTCCTCATCGCCATATTGTCGCCATATTTATTACTTCGAATGCACATGGCACAGTGGATAAAGGCGTTGGTTAGATCCACTGACAGGACCCAAAGAGTGTGAGTTCATTACCCGGTTAAGGCAGTGGAGAACTTTCAGAGCTAAATTAACAGGAGATAACTGATAACTGACATCCATCAAACATGGCACGTGAAACTAGAACAGTCTACCCCCAGTGAGCGAAATAAAGGGTTCAGTTCGACATTCTAACCATCTGAAGAAGGCCGGAGCATACAACTGCCCAAACATTGTAATAAATATGGTGACAAAGATGAGGACAATAATCCGAATAACGTAAATAATATACATAATACCTCATCTCAGAAATATAGACAGATATTTGAACCTCTATACATGTTTGATTTTAAATTATCCAATACGTCACTTGCATTTGGGGCTGTATCTCTCGTTAAAATCCATACATTCTGTCTTCATACAATTGAGAATTATTATAGGTTCGATAAATTCAGTGAGAAAACCCGTTACATTTTTTTTAGATTCAAACAGCAATGACAACAGCAATTAATTAAACAAATTAATTACAAACTTTAATTAGGAAACGCAATAGCAGAGCTTCTCAAATTCTGCGGTCGCCTTGAAGGCGAATATATACAAAAAAAAATCAATTTTATTACAGTAAGCAACGCTCGTTCCTACCGAAGAACCTCAAAATAATACCGACAAAAACTCCACGTCTGCATATATTATATTTATATAATGATCAAAAATGTTATATCTAACATGTACACAATTAAACACTGAATAGACGAACTCAAGGCATGAGAAGCAGGAGAAAAAATCGAGTAACATACCTGACAAGTTTAGTGTAAAGATAAAGACGGATAGAGTTACCTAGAACTATAAAAGACAGGAAGATGTGAAGAACCATGTTTGCCCATATTCTGACGAGAGATAACACAGCGAATAAAATTCTACCAGGATAATAATGCTCAATTAGAAATTATCTTCATAACTGGATAAAGTTAATAAATTAAAGAAACAAGAACTACCGACAGATGAAGGAATGTGTTAATAAAATCCTAACAGCTAACGATAAGAAAATGGACTCTATAAAATATATTTTCATTATTACCGCTAACATATATATTAATTCTAAGATTAACGGACATAAAGACCTTTTAAAATGCATCATATCTCAAATTTTTACCACACAAAAATTATCGAAAATATTGAAATAATAATTATTGATATACTCACCGACTAAATACGGCTTGAAATCTACATATGAATTTCTTCAAATTACGCATACTATAAAATCTACTAATGGTATTTTTCCTTCGGTAGATGCCAGGCATTTTATCCGAGCATAAAGTATCCGTTACATCATTAATAAATGCACATGCAAACACAACCCCCTTCCATTTTCTAAAATTAAAATTACGACCCGTTGTAAGCCCTTATTAACTTGAACACTAGAGACACTTTCAACGAATATATTGTGTTTATTCGCAGACTGAAGCCATCGTGAAGAAGTCCCTCTCTGAATAATTTTTTTCTAATCATTATCTGTCAACTCGAAAATACAGTTTAGAAACAGTTGCTAAATTCAGAATTTACGTAGATATATCGATATTCTTACATTAGCTAATAACATGCAAAAAGAAAAACTATCTTTACAAACAGTTTGAACCACATTTTAATTTCTAAATGAAATACATAATTAAATTATATAATAAATAAAATACACATTTAGATTATCTCACTTAGGTAATAATAGCAAATGCAGACATAAATCTGTTATTAGGTATCAAGTCAACTTTGCTCAGGTTAACTACCGCTTTCATGGTCTCTTGTAGAAAGAACTCAATAACGTTAATCAGATACTCACGGATTTATCTATTAGCATGTCTAATAAAAATAATAATAATGACCAGATATTACTAGTTTCTGTGCATAGAAGTCTGAAATAGCGGAGTGCGAAACCCAGACGCCTGTTCCATCCACAGAACACACCTGAAGTTTATATTGCAACTGTGGTGAGCGGACCATAACTATATTTTCTGCGAGAGGGCGCATCAATTCTTTAATATGGCTTGTACGCTCATGCTCAGTCACAATGACTTGTAACTTGTTAGCACAACCACCGCCGACAGCTTCAGAAGATTTCTCTGTCTACCCATTTTCCCGCACAAGGATTAGGTCAAAATATGGTGTGGTTTTCAGACTCTTTCCATGGGTGCTGTACGTTAGGGCCCCTTCTCCAGGCCACTAACTTCAAGAAACCACCTTCTTGCCAAATTAGTCATAATGAGACTCGAACCGTGTCTTTTGATCGGAATGTGAATTTTCTAATCACTCTGACACATAATAATAATAATAATAATAATAATAATAATAATAATAATAATAATAATAATAATAATAATAATAATAATTGTAGTATTAGTAGCTGAGAATGAGCAGGTAAAGCTTATCTGGAATACTATGATGTTGAGATCGCCCTGGATTACTGTCTGTGCACAAGTGTAGCAACAAATGGATACTGATAGACATGGCGATACCTAGAAATAAAAACATAGTGAAGGTGAAACAGGCCAAAATACTGAGTAATGTATCAAGCAATTTTTGAACTAATTCAATTTTTTCCTGAATGGCCAATCTTCTTGATCTTTTTGTACTAACGCAAGTGACACCAAGGGGTCAATCGTTGGGCCAAATTTGTTCTTACTTTTGCTGATGACACCAATTCTCAGCTTTGTGTCAATGCTGTTGATATCCAAATGTAAACAAATGAAGGAGGATGAATATTTTCTATGAACATTTCTCGGACATTCAAGCCGGTAAATGTTGTTTAATACTGTTTATTATAAAAACAGAGCATCTACTTAAATATTTGTATCTATAAAAAGAATGTATAAAAATGAAAATGTCTTAAAATAATGGTCGGACTTTGTCCATTTCATAAAGTGTGATGTCATTTGTTTACATTTAGATACGCTTTGAGCAGATATGAACTTACGTGAGAGATTCATGGAAGATAAAAGTTTAAAAGCAGTAAATGCAACCTTGCCTACCGAACGCTCTTCTGTGGCTAAATCGGTAAAACACGTCAGGATATATGACGGTTCCGTATAGGATACAGGTTCGATTCTTGTCGGAGGACGAATATTTTCTATGTAAATTTCTCGGAGATCCTGCCGGTAAATGTTGTTTAATACTGTTTATTATAAAAACACAGCATTTACTTAAATATTTGTATCGATAAAAAGAATGTATAAACATAGAAATGTCTTAATATATATATATATATATATATATATATATATATATATGAATTACTTATAAATGAATTGTACTCTATTTTTATTTGGCCATTTCGCGTGTGTGTGTATATATATATGTATATTTGTTTATGTACTACACAAATATATACTTCCTATGAAGAAGAAAGTGTATTCCCTAAGAAACAATAAAAGAATCTGAAAAGAATGGGTCGAAAATATCATTTCTTTTCTTTTATTCTTTTTTTCTTTTTGGCGGGGAGGGGGGTAATAAATCCTCACAGAGGAATTCTTTTCAAAAGTTTTTCGAACAATTAATCTCATCCTACTGGTTGTTTTTGTTGCTGTGACAATGTTTCAATCAATCCATTCTAAAGCCTTCTTCAGGACTGTTATTCCTATGGAAAAATAAGTCAGTTTTTTGTTGCCTCTTACAAAGCAGACAATGGTAACGAAAAGAGAAAAAGATGGTTACAAATATATTGATTGTACCAGTCCATTAGATCAAACTTCACAGTTGCATATGTAACATTATTGTGTATAACATATGTCATCATTATCTTTTCAGATGACATCAACTCCTTAGCAATAACGTGGATGAGTTCTTGTTTGGCTAAACTCATCCATTATTCTATTTACTGTATTTAATCCTTGTTCATATATATATATATATATATATATATATATATATATATATATATATATATATATATATATATATATATATATATACAAAGACATAAAAGCAATGGGATTAAATCTGCTTGCATCCTAGGATATAAGAATGAAAGTGAACTACAAACTTATCTAGGAAAATTTCTCGGATATTCACGCCGCTAAATGTTATAAATACTGTTTATTGTGAAAAGAAAACAGAGCATTTACTCAAATATTTGTATCTATAAAAAGAATGTATAAACATAAAACTGTCTTAAAATGATTGTCAGACTTCTCGTCATAAACTCTCGGAAGTTTCATATGTAAACGTAAACAATGCAATTTTCAACAGAAGTTGTGTGTAGGTTCCATTTGCGTTTGTCAGATTCAAATCTTACTGTAGAGGTTATATTTTTCCTTATTAACATGTCTCGTGTATTCAAGTCGATATTTAAATATAAACATACAGTTTAATAAATAAACGGAGCAACTACTCGTATACATTAAATGACATCTAAAGTAATATATATATATATATATATATATATATATATATATATATATATATATATATATATATATATAAAGATGGGATATTTCACACCACAATGGGAAGCTTTGACGCTCCGTAGGCATGCGAAATCGTAGGTATTTACTTACTACACGAACTAAGCAAAATAATAGATAGAAATGACACAGGACTCTACAGGGACGACAGCCTCAGTATCTTAAGAAACTGCAACAAACAAAACACAGACAAAACTAGAAGAGCAATAATAAAGATTTTCAAAAATAACGGATTCGACATAGATATAAAAACTAACCTAAATGAAGTAGATTTCCTAGATGTTACCTTCAGCCTAAGAAAAGGCACATACAAACCATACAGAAAACCCAATGATAAATCACTCTATATACACACATGTTCCAACCACCCGCCTTCTATAATCAGATACCAAAATCGATTAACCGCAGGCTTTCCGACAATTCCTTCAATGAATCTATATTTAACAAAGCTAAGAAAGACTACGAAACAGCCCTAAAAGATAGCGGATTCCCAGCAACACTCACTTACTCACCACAGAACACAAAAAGACCAACAGGAAAAGAAATGTAATATGGTTCAACCCACCGTACAGCAAAAACGTAATAACAAACATAGGAAAAATATTCTTCCAACTTTTACATAAACACTCCCCGGAATCAAGCACCCTACTCAAAATATTCAACAAAAACACAGTAAGAATCAGCTGCAGTTGTACCGAGAACATGGCACAAATAATAAAAAAGCACAACAGGAAAATGATTAACAAACCACACGAACAAATTAAACCCACGTGCAACTGCAGAATAAAAAACGAATGTCCCTTAAACGGTAATTGTTTACAAAACAACGTAATATACCAAGCCACGATAAAATCACCAGATAATGAAGAAAAAGTATACATAGGAGTAACTGAGGGATCCTGGAAACAAAGAAATTATGTACACAGAGCATCTTTCACAAATAGTAAATATGCGAACAGCACAATATTTTCTAAGTATATCTGGGAAATTAAAAACAAAACGCACACCACACCAAAAATATCTTGGTAAATAAGGAAAAAATCATCAGCCTACAACAACCTATCAAAAACTTGCAAACTTTACTTGGGGGTAAAAATAGCTATTATTACCTTCCCAGACCAAAATGAATTATTAAATAAAAGATCCGAGCTAGTCTCAAAATACAGGCATGAAAAGAAATTTTTACTACGTAACGTAAAAATCGAAAACGGAAAAAATAAATAAATAAACAAACAAAATGACAATAAAATAAGCAAAATAAATTAATACAAACAAATTACCAAATCACACCTGTTAGAATAGACGAAATAGAATAAAAATAAGAAAGAAAATCAATAAATAAAGTAAATAATAAACAAATTAGCAAACTATTATGACCAAAATATTAGACTATAAAAATCAAAACAAAGAATCGGACGAAAAATAGCTATAACTGTTATATAACGATTTTTAAAAAAAGAATAAAAAATAATATACTGCGTTACTTAAAAATCGAAAACCAAAAAGAGAAAATATACAGTGTAATAAATAAATAACGACAAGTATAATAAATTGATCTAAATACATCCAAATATATATTTAAACTAACAACCGATACCGATAAACTAGCTGTTTAGAAAAAACAAATAAGTATAATCAATCCACATAAATCATTTAAAAACTGTTCCCTCCAAAATAATAGAACAAACCACAACAATCAACCCCAAAATTCAACAAATAGCTTTATCTTCCCAAACAAAAACAAAACTATTAAATAAGCTATATAAACAAATTTTTATTACGTTAATAAAAACACCGATCAAAATAAAAATAATAAATAAATAAATATATAATATAAAATATAAAAATAAACAAAAACAAGCAAAATAATTTGACCCAAATAAATAAACAAATAACCGACTTCCGATAAAATAGCCGCCATAATAGACTACCCACAATAAGCTATATGAACAAATTTTTACTACGTCAATAAAAACACCGATAAAAATAAAAAATAAAAATAAAATAAATATAAAGGATAAAAAACAAAAATAAATTAAATAAATCAAGCAAAATAATTTGACACAAATAAACAAATAAACGACTTACGGTAAAATATCTGCCAAAATAGACTACCCACAATGCACCACTGACCCGTATATATAAATAACCGAGAAGTGTTGACTTCTATGTTCACTTTTATATATATATATATATATATATATATATATATATATATATATATATATATATATATATATATATATGATAGTAATATATTTCCTGTTTATACGTTATTTTTATTGATACAACTATTTAAGTTATAGTTCTCTTGATAAACAGTATTAACAATATTTACCGGCCCGAATGCCCGAGAAATTTCTTTAAAAAAAAAACATGCTTCTTCAGACAGGAATCGAACCTCTATTCAACATGGAACATTTCGCATAGTCTGGCGTGCTAAACTATTTAGCTACAGAAGACACGTCTGGCTAGAGAAATCAAATTCCTTTCTTAAACAAATATTTTCGATGATTTTCCTCTGTAGCATATCATACTATACGACGGTTCTTTGTCAGTAAATGTTATTAATACTGTTTATTATAAGCAGAGCATTTACTTAAATATTTGTATTACGTATAAACAGAAAATATATGAAAACAACTGTCGGACTTAGTACATTTCAGTTATGAATTGAGCGCTATTGGTTACTGGCGTTTGTATACATCACGTATATAATATTTCCTTTCACTGCCATGCACCGATAGCTTAGTGGGAGAATCCCTGACTGATGCCAAATCATCTCGGGTTGAAGCAATCGGATGTCTAACCACACTGATAAGCTGTGATACAGCGAAGCATGATTGTATGTGGATGATTGTATATATATATATATATATATATATATATATATATATATATATATATATAAAGAAATATAGTCTTTATGTTATTTATGGGATAAAGTACTCAATATCAGAGATAGAGCGTGTGTAAATATAAAAGTGAACATAGAAGTCAACACTTAGAGGCGACAGTCTGTTTCCTGCTAGATGCAATCGTCAGGCCACGTATGCTGTTATTTTTCTCAGGAATTTATATATATACGGGCCAGTGGTGCATTATTGGTAGTCTATTTTGGCGGTTATTTTTCCTGAAGTCGTTTATTTGTTTATTTATTTATTTGGGTTAACTTATTGTGCTTGTCATTATTCATTTCAACTTTTCTTTTGAGAAGATAATTAAAGCTATTTATTCAAATTTGGGGGGTGATTGTTGTAGTTTATTATAACTATTATTTTGGCGGGAGCAGTTTTTAATTTGTTTATTACTTCATGAATTTATCTGGATTGATTATCTTTATTTGTTTTTTCTAACGGTTAATTTATCGGGATCTATTTGTTAGTTTATTTATTTGGATCAATTTAGATTAATTAATTTTCTTTTTTTTAAATTTATTATACTGTATATTTTTATTTACTCTTTTCGTTTTTCGATTTTTAAGTAACGTGGTATTTTTTAATCGTTATATAACAGTTATATATATGTTTTTCAAGATTTTTGGTGTGATTTTTATAGACTAATATTTTGGTTATAATGGTTTGTTAATATGTATACATAAATATATATATATATATATATATATATATATATATACATATATATATATATATATATATATATATGTATATATATATATATATATATATATATATATATATATATATATATATATATATATATATATATATAATGTGTGTGTAACAAAATTAAAGAATAACATCTTCCCTTTTCCGCGGGTATACTAATTAATGCTTATTCATTTATGATTGAATATATTTATGAAAAGTAAATTTTGTAAGGAAAACTGATGGAAATATAAAGTCAATCTTAATTGGCCATTAATTTTCTGAACTCTTAAAATATAATTTACACAATTAATATTTTCGTGTTAAATGAAAGTCTCCGGAGAAAACAAACCGATATAAAATTTAATTTTAAGATACGAAAAATTATGGCCTAAATCAAAATGTTTTAATTAGAAATTAATAATTCCTTTCTTAATAAAATATTCTATAGGTTTTGGGCAGTGAAGAACATCGTTGATAATGTTTTTATAAAGATTTATTATTATTTATTTAATTAGTAAATGTTTTTGTAATATTTTAAATCATGTTTTCCCGGAGAATTCTGAATTGTCGCCTTTTAATAATTATTTTGTTAACAAATGAGAAATATAATATTTAACAAGGAAATATCAAGATATTTCATAATTAAAATAATAAACGACATGTACAGATTTGATTTTTGATTTTGCATGACCGGGCATGGCAGTGTTATTCCTCATCGTTAGCACACGCATAAACACACACACAAGCACGCACACACACGCACGCACACATACACACACACACATACACATAGCCTAATTTTTATGTATTAAACAGTGTGTATTATCTATTAACCTACGCCCTTGAGAAATTTTTATAAAGAAAATATGCTCTGAGGCATAGGTCAAACCTGCGAACACCTTTCAGTGTGCTTTAACCCTCAGCCAGAGAAACCTTCACAGATAACATGGTTCTTTTCTCTCTTTTTAAGGAACGTATATCTTCTTCATGCAACTTGTTTTCCTGATAGCTTCATATCTGTTTCGTATCCGGAACGTAAACAAGGCAATTTCTAAATAATGAATTTATTTTTAATATATTTTTATAATAACATCTGAAGTAATAAAAATGTGGGTCATAAAATTTTATGCTTAGTTAATAGTCTACTTACATCAGTCAGTTATGTGTCATTCCTGATACACGCTTAGGCGATCATGTATCTTTCGATACATGACTGACGAGGCAGATTTTTCCTCAAGTTGATTGCCATTTTTTTCTCCTACTATTTACTCTTAGCTGGGGGCGGGGAGAAGAAGAGGATTCATACCTTTCCTAAGGGTATTTGCACGTAAGTGAATGTAATGGATTCGACTGGAATTCGAACCCCGTTCTCCGATTCCTCAATCTGATCGCTACCTTTGGATAATCCAATCTCTTCTAAGCTTTTGTGTACTGATCGTCGAATTCTCAAATACACTGTATTCTTATACCAATAACTGCTGATTGTACTCTTCCGAAGTTTATTTCAATGAACGTTGTCTTCTTTTATGTGCTGTGTGACTTCAGGACGGATCCGATCATGGATTTCCGCATCTTCCTCTCCCTTTTAGCTCTTACGATGTTTTGTCTTTTCAATATCTCTCCCAAACACTGCTCTGAGAACCATTTACTCAAACTCAATTATGTTTCGAGATGCTTTCCTTTGTTCCTCTTTTCCTCAATCTCTCCTGTATCAAAATTTGTTAGACGTCCATCCTCATTACGCGGCCGAGAAGCCTCAACTTCTCTTTCAAATGTTAACCATGTTTCTTTTTAGTTTCCATTTTCTTTAAAACTCCGTCGTTGGGGTATCCTCAGCATTCAGGAGATTGTCCAGCATTCGCTGCCATACAGTCAATGGAATCGTATCCTCTGCATTTACTCCATATTTTGACAGACTCCCACGAGAATGTTTCCGTGCACACTACACATTTAACTTTTATAAATCAAAAGTCAATCATTGTCTATCCTCCTCTTGGATTCATATCATCCACCGAATTTAGTAACCTTCTACCTTTAGGGACTCTCGAGTCTTCTATTGAATGAAATTTAGTATATAAAAAAGGATCCATATTAATTATAATGTATTGATTTTCTTACAAAGGAAATGAAAACTTTGATCTTAAAGTTGATTGAAAGTGATGAACTTACAGATTAATACATAATTACTGGGTGATCAAGTCCAGAAAAATTTTATTCAATGCTGGAGAGTTTCGTCCAATTATTGCGATAACCTAACAATGAAAAGCGGACTCAGAAAGAAGCTTCAAAATCAGGTCAAAGGTTCAGAGCGTCCAAGAAGAAAATATGTATCTTTGGCGGGAACATGAAAATGAAAGACCGGGGAAAATATGCATAAAATGATTTATGTCGCTATAAAACGCTGGCGTCCCGTCGTTCACGCCCAGGCGTCTCAGAAGAAATTCACAAAAGTTGTTTATACAATTGGTCGGAAGAAACGCAGTAGGCAGCGTCTTTCATTCGCTCCTTTTATTGCAGATTTATAAGAGAAATAATTCATATAAATTGTTGCAAGGTCATAACTTATGGAACATGCAACGTGTTTTTTTAATTTTTATTCCTTTTTCTTTCTTTCGTTTGTTCTTTATCTATCTATCTATCTATCTATCTATGTCTGTTTTTATCTAGCTACGTATCTATTTATCTATCTACCTATGTTCTTATCTATCTATCTATCTATCTATCTATCTATCTATCTATCTATCTATCTTTTGCTTGTGTGTCTGTTCTTTTTATTTATTTATATACCGTGAGGCAGCAAAGTCCATAGTATAATATGAAGTAAAGTTTCGCAGCAATAACTAAACTAAATAAACCTTTACAAAACAAAGAGTATAGTGTAGATTATTAATACACATCAATTTGGCGTGAATATCGTGAAAATGGTTTCACAGAAAGACAAACAGCACAGGGACCTTCGTGCACAAATTGACAGTAAAAATAACTTAACAATAGAGTTATATTGACTTTGAGGAGGTAAACGAGACGAATCGGGTCCTCACTGGCATTCTGAAAACAAAATTTACAAAGGATCCAAAAATACCCATGCATAAAGTAGCTAAAGATGATCTCAAGAGAAATCAAAACGCTTGTCATATATGATGCAGATCTTATCGCATACACAGAAGCGAGAATTGTAGCAGTGGACATTGTTTTGCACCACACGAAAAGACCGGTAAGTCAGCGTGACAATAGCTGTGGTTAAAGCGGTCTTCAGAAACAATTTTCTTTACAGAAATTTCTTTCCTTTTGGCAGCATTTTAAAAAGCTTTTAATGTCTATTGTACTGGCATGTATATATATATATATATATATATATATATATATATATATATATATATAACTCTGTGTGTGTGTGTGTGTAGTAACGGTAATAAATACGTTGATATATAATCCAAGTGGATACTAGTAATATACAATATAAAAACAAAATGAGCTCAATGTATTTATTGTACAGAGCAAATAATTACTACACAATAAAATCCCAAATTAGTTCATATGGGGAATAGGTTTATTTCATCCGCCGACATAAGTCGGTCTTATTTATTCCCGGAATAGACTGAGTTTATGTCGGAATTAGAAATTTAACTGTCATAGTTACAAAAAATAAATAAAATAAAACAAACATCGCAAAATATAACCCCAAATTAATGTCATAAGGTCCGGGTTTACATATATATATATATATATATATATATATATATATATATATATATATATATATATATATATATATGTATATATATATATATATATATATATATATATGTATATATATATATATATATATATATATATATATATATATATATATATATATATACAGAAAACAGATATAGAAGTTAATGATAAAAATGGCGAGAATACATATTCGAAAACAAATATTTTTCTTACCTGATGATATCTGTAGGAACAGATGAAAGCTCTTAAATATATCAAAAAAGACCTTTTTCAACTGAAATTTATAAACAGGGATCATAACATTCATTTACAGGTTCTGGGTTAATGTCTTTTAGTAATTGTTTGCGAAGATGTATTCTCGCCATTTTTATCATTAACTTCTATATTATTTTTTCTGTATGAATGATTCATTGTAATGTAAATTGAACTGCACCACATACTTGATAAATATATATATATAGCAATAACAGAATACATAAATTCTTTTAAGCAAACACTGTTTAGTGTTAATTTTTCTTTTTTTTAACCAAGGCGCCTTTCGTCCAACACTTCATTAGGGACTAACGTTGGCAAAATTGCTATGAATAAATAAGTAATATGGATGAAGATTTGGAGTACATCTAAAACATGTAAATTAACGATTAAAATATACGTAAAATCAAATGTTATAAATACTCAAATGTGAGTGTAAAATGTGAAAGAAATTAATACTTCCGATCCTCCAAATAAATGAAATGACCGAAGAAAATTCTCCTTCTGCATATATATATATATATATATATATATATATATATATAGAGAGAGAGAGAGAGAGAGAGAGAGAGAGAGAATGAAATGACCGAAGAAAATTCTCCTTCTGCCTACATAAAGAAGGTGGCTGGAATTAAATACATACAGATTCCAACACATGCAAGTGGTGTTTGGAACGAGCTTTATGCAAAATACTGAATGAATTGAATGAGAATTTGGAAGAGCATAGCTCATTCTCCAAAAGGTGTTCTCCAATCACCTTGAAGCAATCAGATGTCTAGTCGCACTGATGAGCTGTGATACAGCGAAACAGGCCTATATGTGGATGACATGATATATGAAAAATATACTCTTAAGGTGTGTTATATCAGAGATAGAGCGTCTGTAAATATAAAATTGAACATGGAAGTCAAGACTTAGTGGCGACAGGCTTTTTCATGCTAGACGCAATCGTTAGGCCACGTGGCCTGACGATTGCGTCTAGCATGAAACAGGTTGTCGCCTCTAAGTGTTGACTATTTATATATATATATGTATGTACAATGCCGCGCAAAAGTAATTGAGCACCTAAGATAATATTAAAATAATTGTCTCTTTTTTCCAGATAATCAACACATCTTAATTGAACTATATATTCTTTAAGAAAAAAAACTTTATCAAACGACTAACAGCGAAACGGGCCTGTATGTGGATGACATGATATATATATATATATATATGTATATATAAATATATATATATATATATATATATATATATATATATATATATATATATATATATATATATATATATATATATATATATATATATAAACATTCTATCTCTGCCATCGATATTGAACACTCCATCTTTAAACCTGCTTGCCTTAAATGCCTCCTTATCAGCAAACCACTGAAAAAACAGCAAATTTTCTTCAAAACATTTTTTCAAATTAACATCGTATATATATATATATATATATATATATATATATATATATATATATATGTCACTATAGTGGACATTAAAAGCTTTCGAAAAAGCTATCATGAAAGAAAGAAATTTGTGTAAAGAAAATGGTGGATTAAAATATCATATCCGGTGTTATATCTATTTTAATCGTTTTTATTTCCCACGAAGCACGGACGTTAATTCATTAAAGACAGAACACTGTTAAGTAGTTATGAAGCAAATGAACGTAATTCTCAATAAATTAAGCCTTGCATATTAAATAACAAAAAATATTTCGCGCATGGCTGAATTTATGCAAAGCTTGCAAATATGTGATTATTCTATAGAATCAACCGCTGGTTAGATAATATTTGATGGTAATAATGGTACACATATGTTTGGACCAAATCTGAATGGCCGTTAAAACACACTTCATTATATTTTATTGCCTGATGGTCGCCGTTATCGGTGCGAAACTCGTAATTGCAAATTTAAAATAATATATATATATATATATATATATATATATATACATATATATATATATATACATATATATATATATATATATATATATATATATATATATATATATATAATGTCAATATCCATATACTGTTAAGATATACTGCAAATTATATATGTAAATCTGCAGATTTTCTACAGGAAAATAGCTTTTCAATATAAGTAATAAAAAGTATGGTTCTGTTGTCTGAAATCTCATCAGTGAGAAAATTGTCCATAATTCACAGCGATAAAGTATAAATACTTTCTTTTTTTCAATATGAAATTTTCTCGTTTCTTAATAATTCGCTTAGAATTTTGTATTTCGATCCGCCTTCAGATTTCAGTGTCACCCTTTCTGTCTTCTGTTAAAATATTTAGCAGTTATTTAAATTGTATTAATTTTGGCATTTCCCATTCGTACCTCACATCCTTGGATGTTCCTCTTACTAACAACCATATATTCGGTATTTTCACCTCACTTTCTTTTACTACTTTCTCTAGGTGGTGTTACTGTTTGCTTCTGTGTCTGCTATCAACTTTGTGTCATCTTGTTACAATAATGAATCATGGTAAGACTTGCAGTTATCTCAGGATCACCTCGAAATGGAAATAAATCTAAGACAAGTTTTTGTCTTATGCACCGATTTGTTTTTGTGCATTTACTGAATTGATTTACTACCCACATGCAGGCAGTTTGCTCCCAGCGTAAGTTCTAGAGGATTCTAATATCTTTACCTAAAGGATCGAGTTTCCCGAGTAGTTTATTTGTGTCATATGTCCTCAAACGATTTTGCATAACATATATAGCTTCTGCATCTAAATATATATATATATATATATATATATATATATATATATATATATAAATTCAATTTCCCTTCGAATTCGATATATGAGGGCAAGAAGAGCAGTTCCTAGGAACCGACAACTCAACAGCAGCATATGAGATTTGATTATAGTGCTGACGGTTTTGTGTAGAACCATCCACACTTTTTGAAGCGTCGAATACTGAGGCCTGGTGCACTACGTGACACTTGGCCCCCAAATGACCCTACACAGGTTTTGAATTCAGAATTGTCCCTCTCTAGGACAAGTTACCATCCAAGGTCTGTCTGCTTTTTACCTTTAGCTGGAGGGAGAAGAGGAGGATTCATACCTTCATACCAAGGGTATTATCACGTAAGTGGAAGCAATATGGATTCGACTGGAATTCAGATCGGCTCTCCGATTGCTCTTTCTGATGCCATTCTGACCCAACATTTCGCATTACGGAATTTTAATTTAAAAAAAAATTAAAACTAAGATAATGTAGCAGTTCTTTTTGATGTTGCTTATTTTAAATTTCAAGATTTGGTGTGGCTTTCTGTCCAAGAAAATTGTTTTGACCCGTGGAAGTATATATATAATACATGAAGACAGGCACGCACATACTTACCCCCGCCATATATATATATATATATATATATATATATATATATATATATATATATATATATATATATATATATATATATATAAGTAAATTTTGGTAATCCGTATGGATAATCCCAAGGAGGATAAAATCCTGAGAGGTCAATGTTAATTCAGTGCTAATAATGTAAAGAAAAACAGACCACTTTAAGGCTCCATTGTAAGAGTTTATTTCACCAAGGACTTTTAACTGCCCATGGATGTTCAGACATCACTTTCAAAAGGTGAAACAAAAAATGAAATTAAAATTTACACTTTTGACGGGCAGTATTAAGCTTATATAAGTTAATATAGAAGGTAGCGAGGATATTTTTTTCATTTCCTCTTTTTATTTTTGCTCTCATTTTGAATTAACATATTCCATCACACCTGAATTCTTGCCAACTAAAATAGTTTTGACACTCTGAGAGGATGTATTTTCGCCAATATTTTAAGCTCATTTCTTTTATATATTTGAGGGTTTTTTTTAACTAAAATTTGTTATATTTTCAGCTGGCTCATTCTCTTTGGGCATTAAATCTAACTGTCGAAATATGAATCGGTAAAAAAAACAAGATATTTTTTTCATAATAAAAAAAAAACTTAGAATACACAAAACACTATAAGACAAGTCAACAAATCTTTGTTATTCCCCAAAAGATTTCTACTTAAACTTTAAAATAACTGGCTTCATGAAGAACTATTTTTGAAAGAAAAAAATAGCGATATTCCTGTTTACGAATTGCAGACAGCATACTTCTTTTTCTATTTTTTGTTTCATTTTTCGTATGCTTCAATTCCTGCCTGTGTCCGAAATTTTTAAAAAATGTATATGCATTATTTTCTTAAAAGAAAAGAAAGAAGACAAACAGTATATTTTAAGATTTTACTTATCATAAGTTCTCATTTTACTTATTTTTTAATATCGGATATATTGACTGGCAGGATGAATTTTTGATAAATATTCCGAACTTTTTTATTTACCATATATTTGGTTTGTAACATCTAGTTCTCTATTTTCAGATTTAATTTCTACAAACTGTCCCCTTTACAAATATGTCTGCATCTTGTTTACAAAGTAAACATTTAGTGTTAATAAAAAGATTAAAATTAAAATGTTTATGAACATAAACATAGTGAGAAATCCTAGTCTATATTTTCCCTTACCTAAAAACACAAGGTGGACAATATTTGCTAAAAATGAAGGCAAATGAACTAATTAAAATTATGGTTATAACCTGAAAGATAATTAAACGGTATCACAACAAAGAATAGCTATTATAATGGAAAACAAAAGAAAAAACGCCTCAAGCATCGCATTCCACTTTTATTTTATCATTTCACCAAAAGCAAGGCGATAAAGCCACTGAGATTCAAGTTAGTGAGAATTAAAAAATGCAATGTTACGAGAGTAGAAAAGTGTTTGAAACGGAGATGCTAGGCAAGTACCAATAAGTTTGCAGATTCCTCTTTGGATCTTGGGATGAATCGCTAAATACACATCAAAAGCACTAGAACGGATGTGACGATAACATTCAATGCACTGGCAAATCGTAGAATTAGAAATGAACAAGATAGAGTCTGGTGAGAAAAGTTGTTTAGCATAACAGAATGAGCCACCTTTCCTAGCAGAAGACTTGGGATGTGATTCCATACAACATGAGGCAATTCTCTGTGTCATCATTTCCCGAACGATGCATATAAACGCAATCGTTATTTAAAGCAATTGTGAAAGTTTAAGTAATCGGTGTGCTAGCCTGACGACCGATGTGAACTGGCTTATGCATCTAAAGGGCTTCAATGGTCATTCATTCGTAGTTAGGTAAAGGAAGTTAATTCGCTGCACGATGAGCTCGTCGATTTCATTTACTGTTAGGGCGGTCGCATCTCCCTTGTAATACAGTGTAGAAAGAAGAGCAGACATTACCTAACACCCATCACAAAATCATCGATACACATATATTAACCACAACTTATTAGTCGTAAATATTTACGAAGCTTACTGTAGCATATTACAAGGCTACAAGTGAGGCATTGAATGAAGGCTGAAATCCTTAAAAAGAATGGTCTGCGAGATGAGCTTCCGAAACTATCGATTTCCTTTTCATCTTTGTATAACTCCGAATATAGATCGGCAGATTAGTTATACTACATTGTTAACCACTGCTTCAAGGAGAAGTCGAAAAAGTGTTACATTTTTTAAATGCCAATATTCCTTCAGCATCTAGGTCATGACATCTTGGGAAATATACTGATGTAGTTTCATGCATAGCTTCCAACTCGTTTGAAAAGTTCTTTAAAACGAAAGAAAAGTTTGCTCAAGTTCCAGGTAATATTAATCGATCTATATGGCAGTGAATGGTGGGCAATGTCCTCTGGGATGAAAAGAAGATTGGAAGCAAAAAGATGTAGTTCTACAGAAGGATGCTGAGAATACCATGGACAGAGCAAGTAAGCAACAAAGAAGTATCAAAGAAAAAGAAAACAAAAAGGACAGCTATACTCAGAAAGTGAGCATGTGAAATTTCTCGGAAATAAAGAGTGGGGAGAATTTGCAGAATTTGACATTTACAGTGCATAACGAAAGCAAGAGCGGGGAGGAGAGAGGAGCATCTTACTTACGAACATGTGTGAATAGTTGGGGTATGGTTGATTTGCTTTGTTTTACGGCATATCAGCATCACTGGGTTATTTTACTGGGTTTTATTGCTGATAATAATTTTTTTCAAAAATGTATCGCTGGTAATATGTTTTTCTTTAAACATCTATTTCTGATAATATTATTTTCTTCAAAAATGTATCGCTGGTAATATGTTTTTCTTTAAACATCTATTTCTGATAATATTATTTTCTTCAAAAATGTATCGCTGGTAATATGTTTTTCTTTAAACATCTATTTCTGATAATATTATTTTCTTCAAAAATGTATAGCTGGTAATATGTTTTTCTTTAAACATCTATTTCTGATAATATTATTTTCTTCAAAAATGTATAGCTGGTAATATGTTTTTCTTTAAACATCTATTTCTGATAATATTATTTTCTTCAAAAATGTATAGCTGGTAATATGTTTTTCTTTAAACATCTATTTCTGATAATATTATTTTCTTCAAAAATGTATAGCTGGTAATATGTTTTTCTTTAAACATCTATTTCTGATAATATTATTTTCTTCAAAAATGTATCGCTGGTAATATGTTTTTCTTTAAACATCTATTTCTGATAATATTATTTTCTTCAAAAATGTATCGCTGGTAATATGTTTTTCTTTAAACATCTATTTCTGATAATATTATTTTCTTCAAAAATGTATAGCTGGTAATATGTTTTTCTTTAAACATCTATTTCTGATAATATTATTTTCTTCAAAAATGTATAGCTGGTAATATGTTTTTCTTTAAACATCTATTTCTGATAATATTATTTTCTTCAAAAATGTATCGCTGGTAATATGTTTTTCTTTAAACATCTATTTCTGATAATATTATTTTCTTCAAAAATGTATCGCTGGTAATATGTTTTTCTTTAAACATCTATTTCTGATAATATTATTTTCTTCAAAAATGTATAGCTGGTAATATGTTTTTCTTTAAACATCTATTTCTGATAATATTATTTTCTTCAAAAATGTATCGCTGGTAATATGTTTTTCTTTAAACATCTATTTCTGATAATATTATTTTCTTCAAAAATGTATCGCTGGTAATATGTTTTTCTTTAAACATCTATTTCTGATAATATTATTTTCTTCAAAAATGTATAGCTGGTAATATGTTTTTCTTTAAACATCTATTTCTGATAATATTATTTTCTTCAAAAATGTATCGCTGGTAATATGTTTTTCTTTAAACATCTATTTCTGATAATATTATTTTCTTCAAAAATGTATCGCTGGTAATATGTTTTTCTTTAAACATCTATTTCTGATAATATTATTTTCTTCAAAAATGTATCGCTGGTAATATGTTTTTCTTTAAACATCTATTTCTGATAATATTATTTTCTTCAAAAATGTATAGCTGGTAATATGTTTTTCTTTAAACATCTATTTCTGATAATATTATTTTCTTCAAAAATGTATAGCTGGTAATATGTTTTTCTTTAAACATCTATTTCTGATAATATTATTTTCTTCAAAAATGTATAGCTGGTAATATGTTTTTCTTTAAACATCTATTTCTGATAATATTATTTTCTTCAAAAATGTATAGCTGGTAATATGTTTTTCTTTAAACATCTATTTCTGATAATATTATTTTCTTCAAAAATGTATAGCTGGTAATATGTTTTTCTTTAAACATCTATTTCTGATAATATTATTTTCTTCAAAAATGTATAGCTGGTAATATGTTTTTCTTTAAACATCTATTTCTGATAATATTATTTTCTTCAAAAATGTATCGCTGGTAATTCTTTGTTTTCAAAAATGTATTGCTGGAAATTTTGTTTTCTTCAAAAATTTATTGCTGGTAATAAGTTTTTACAAATTCTATCTGATATTAAAATCTATTTTTACACATTTGATCCCAGTTTGGGGGTTAACTATTTACCCATAGCTGGGACCCTAACAGGTGCTACCATCAGCAATTAAGAAGTGGTTTCACGCTCCTCAAAACCTCCTGATTAGAGGCATTGTTGTTGGGCGTAGTTTATCGTCATACCCAGGACAGAGATGCGGTATGGGGAAGGGTTATGTCATACAGAACATTGTTAAGTACTACAAGGGATTACGAAGATTTGGAGCGCCGTGTTGGTCCACGGTCTGAAGAGACAGGAGTTTTTATGCGATCTCTCATATGTCACTTGTTGGAGAATTTATAAATGGATACATCAGTATACCATTATTTCAGAAGTAATATTTTCTCTTTCGTCTCGTCTTTGGTATTGGTTTGTCGATAAACTACATCCGGTAGGTAGCAAGGCCCCAGATTCGGAGATCGGAGCCTTTGTGAGGGTGTAACCACCACCAAACTGCTGTTGTTCCCAGATCCACCCTGATCCGGGAAGGTACCACATGTTAGGGTCCCAGCTATGAGCAAGTAGTGAACCCCCAACCAAAAATCAACAGTATAGTTTTATAATAAAATGACCAAAAAAATTTTTTTAAATTACATTTTTATAACAAAATGACAATCACTGCAACACTAAAAACTTCAATACAACACTAAAAAATAATGTAAAAATACATTTTTATAATAAAATTACCAATGATACATTTTATGGTCTACTAATTATATTTTAAAAGAAGCATACAAAATTACGTACGAAATTTCTGTAGTTAAAAGCATAAAATATTGTACAAAATATTTGGATTTTGGCATCAAATACCTCCTATTCAACAAAACCTTCTCTTTCGTCATTAGAAGCTGTTACACACATATACGACCTTGACAGTTCGTACCCAATGAATGCTACTTTACGCATTCTGTCCAGAAAATGACGATAATGTTTAGTTATTCTTCATTCGTGCAATTACAAGTTTGTCGTTAACTATGTAAACACACTTGAAATCTGAAGTCATTCCGTACCACGACTGGTGATTTTGTAACAGAGAGAATCTTTGAACTAATATGGGAGGTAAAATTATTTGAAACATAATTTTGTTTGTTTATTTGTAAAGTGAAAAATAACAGAAAAAATTCCATGTCGGCAGGATGAGCAAAAAAGAAGAAAAAAATAGAAAAATAGTCCCACACATGGAATGGATAAATTGGCCAATTTTCAGCGTTTTAAACTTTTCACAAGCAGTGAAAAGCGCAAACTATGGATAAAGTATGAAGGTCTGAAAAAAAAAACAAATAAAAAAAATGTTCCGGTCCGTCAAATAGAAAAATAAGGTTATAATAACAATTGAATAATTACGTATTTATTATCAATTTTAAAATAACATAAAATACAATAGAAAGACATTGGTTTTTATTAATCTGACAGTTATTTTTTTCTTTTAAAGTTATTTTTGGTGGGTACTTGTTTTTGAGTAGACGCCCCATTTATGTATTAAAAGGATTTTTCTTAATTTTCGGCTAGCGGCGGATGTTCGAGAAATCTTAAATTGGAAATCTAAATTAGGGGAAAATTTTTCTGTAATAAGATTGTCGAACTTCTGCGTCAGTACACAAAAAGAAATAAATATACGGTTTAAAAACTAAACGGGGCGTCTACTTAAATAAGAGTATCCAATAAAAATAACGTTTAAAATGATTTAAAATACTATTTATTCGTAATAATCCACTATACGTAAGTCCTTAGGAAGTAGACGCCCCTCTGTCAAAACGCCCCAGACATATATATACATACATACATACATACATACATACATATATATATATATATATATATATATATATATATATATATATATATATATATATATATATATATATATATATATTAAAGACATTATATGTTTAACGTTCTTTTATAGATACAAGTATTTAAGCAAATGCTCTGTTTTATAAAACAGAGCATTTGCTTAAATACTTGTATCTATAAAAAGAACGTTAAACATATCATAAATGTCTTCAAATAAACTGTCGGACTTTGTCCAATTCAAAATATATATATATATATATATATATGTATGTATATATATGTCTATATATATATAGCATAATGAGAAGCCACTTATACTTTCTTGATATGTATATAATATATGGATAAAATACAGTAATTCAATTAATTTCTGAGGAAGGACCGAGGTGGTCTGAAATATTAAATATATATAAAAACATATAAATAAATACTTTCGCAAAAAAACACCCAATTTTTTTTCAGTTATTTTATCTATATATTATATCTATCTATCTATCTATCTATCTATCTATCTATCTATATATATATATATATATATATATATATATATATATATATATATATAAGATATAACATATTGTAAAGACGAATTTTTATACCATGGTTTCTACTAGAATGTTTTCATAACATAATATAATAATATATCGCTATATTTCGCTATAAATGTAACGATTCGCGATATTTATCTCTTTATGCCCGAACATTAGAATCAACACTGCGTGTTATCTGTTACTGTCATGCCTCAAGTATTCTTAAGACTGGTAGCGATTGATTTGTTAAACTGACAAAAATTATGCAGGTTTGATTTATATACACACTTCCTATCTATCCGCCTCTGTCTTTCTCCTTCTCCCTCTCTCTCTCTCTCTCTCTCTCTCTCTCTCTCTCTCTCTCTATATATATATATATATATATATATATATATATATATATATATATATATACATATATATATATATATATATATATATATAAATACGACATTCTATATGTACGCACACACGCGGAGACACACACACACTATGAAAGAAGAAAAAAAAGTAAATTGCTGATACCCCCTGAGGAGTGAACGTAGTGATTGCTGGGAGTCTGTCTAGTAAACTCTGGATCCGGATTGCTGAAGTTAATACCAATCAGTAGAATTAATACTAATATAAACTTTAGCTTTAAGTGATAAAGTTCATATTTGTATTAATCCTCTTTCTCCCTAAATATATATATATATATATACATATATATATATATATATATATATATATATATATATATATATATATATATATATAAACTTTAGCTTTAAGTGATAAAGTTCATATTTGTATTAATCCTCTTTCTCCCTAAATATATATATATATATATATATATATATATATATATATATATATATAAACTTTAGCTTTAAGTGATAAAGTTCATGATTAAACTTTGACCGACCGATTTGTATTTGTCTATATTTCTGAGATGAGGTATTATGTACAATATTTACATTATTCGAACTATTGTCCTCATCTTTGTCGCCATATTTATTACAACGTTTCGGCCGTTGTACGCTCCGGTCTTCTTCAGGTGGTTGGAATGTCGAACTGAACCCTTTATTTCGCTCACTGTGGTAGACTGTTCTCGTTCCACGTGCCAAGTTTAATGGATGTCAGTTATCACTTATCTCCTGTTAATTCCGCTCCTCTTGTGCAATTTAGCGCTATTTGATTTAATAAATTATGGGTATGGTCAACTGTACAATTCTTCCTCAAATTTGAAATATTGAATTTCAAGTTGGCGACTGCTGAATTTCAAATTAAAATTTTATTATTGTGAAAAGATACAGTATTAGTTTACAAAGAAAAGAATGAACACAATAATCACAGAAGGATTATTAGAAATGAACCAGTTCGCTCATTGAAAACGCCCAGATCCCCTTTGAAGATCTTTTTGTTTCAACTCTGATGTAAAATATTTCTATATATGATTGTACGTTTCCATGCGCAGCAGTGGAATTAATTACAGACATCGCTTCATCGACTGCTTCTTCGATGTCGCCTAATATGTATTTTGCTTGAGACTTTTTCTCTTTCAAATACTTTGGTTCATCGGACTCCAGCATTCCTCGATTTCTTGTAGAAATACAGTTTTGGTTACATTTGAAGTTGAATTGTTTAATTTGAAATTTAGGTTGGTTAATTTTAGGGTAAAAGGGTGTAGAGATTAGCAATATGAGACGTCAAAAATATCAAGAATATTATTAAAAATGAAGGATTAATATACTTCGTTTCAGTCATAAGAAGCGCTATTTCGGACACCTTAAATCACGAAATTTAAACGAATAAAAATAATTTTTTATCGACTGATATCTTCCATGACAAAGTGGAAACAGTTTCCGTTTGACGCGTTTCGCCCCTTAGGCCTTCATTGAACTAGGTTTGTTTACATTGATGTGACTACGGATGTGCGCGAACGAGTGACGCAGGGAATTTTAAATTTAGAAAAAAACATTTTCTTTTTTTATATATGTATCACAGTGGGAGTATTTAATAACAATGATGAAAAGAAAAAAGAACACCTCTTTAAATACTATAAAGGAGTCATAGAATGCTTCTAGATAAAATCTTCACCTAACTAGTTAAAGTTCCGTACACGTAAGACGAGCTCGAGGGATAGAACACGTGTTCAAGTCTCGTCGTATTTGATGTCAACATCTGCTTGCGTCCTATACGCCGAATATATGTGTCAAAGTGGCAAACTCAAATTCTGAGGTAAAAAATGTAAATGACAAAATCCCGAAAATAAATTCTACCAATGGATTTTAGATCAGAGAAAGCAGGGAGTATTCATTTCTACAACGATAATAATTTTTAAAGAGAAAAAGCATTCCTTGTGATATTACTTTTAAGAGATTTAACTGGTTACCCTTCATGACATTATATTTTCATGATTTATGAGAACTGCAAATGTTTTCTAATGTTGTATAAACCGCAGATTATTTTTTTCGCGATAAGCGCTTGTTGTAAAGCAGACAGACCGTGGCAGTTTTCTGGTCTTCTTCCTTGACTGTTCTGTTTTCCCCTACAGATAATCGGGTTACGTTTGCAGGGTAGTTGTTATTCTGAAATATGCGCCCGATGTTAATCATTTTTTGTTGGAACGTGTCTACGTTATCATGTTTTTTGCACGGTGCTGTAGGCATAGGACAATCCCTTTCTTCAGACTTTATGTAACTTTTATTTTATTATTTTGATGTTCAGATCATTTTTGTGTCAACACCATATACACTAATTTTTAAAGTATCAGACTGACGTATTATTCAATAACACGGTTATGAATATGACCATAGCTTTTTATCCAAAAATATTTTGAGCGTTATATACCCGTACAAAAACACGTTGTTTCTTTACACCTATTTCACGCTGTTAATATCCGAGTGATTCTCTCAATGATACGATGGATCTGCTACACAGTCATATCAGGACTCTCCTACAGAAGTTATCGGTAAAATATTTTATCTAAGTCTTAAGTGTCTTGTGTTTATTATGACAATCAATAAAGTCTGTGAAGCAAGATCTTCAAAGTAGACACACATTTTTAGCAAAAGGGAAAAACAAATAGATAAAGAAATTCAATCTTTCGAGAACAAATGCCACTTTGTTGGATGTTGAAGATTTCCGCTCGAAGGCTAGTATAAAGTTACAGGTAGAATAGAAAGTCGTTCCAATACAGCCTGTAGTCGGCTGTCAGTTATTGAGATCTGATGGCGTTCGTTAGAGTTGCCAGCCGCCCGCCGTGATCTAGCGATGGGCAGCCCGGCTCTTACTGGTTCAAAAGAAAGGTTGATCCATTGTTCTTGGGTGTCAGAAATACCAGAAGTTATCAAAAGTGTCACCTACCTACTTCCTCCAGACAGTTCCAGTGATTCCCCGAATAAAAAAGCAAATATTTTGGGAAAAGGATTCGGGTTATCATTTTTTCCCATGACTTTATTATTGTTCATTTCCTGAGGAGGTACAGCGCGACGTCCACAATTTGGTTCTCACCAACGCGAACAAAAATAGAGAAACAATATATGGCTATTTGTCAGATCAGTGAGAAGATGATGGAGGATCCCTTTGTATATTTACAGGCCCACAACCTTGTGATAAAAAGAAAGAGAAAATTAGTCAAGAAAGAAATGATTTCATGTTCGAATATCAAAGAAACTAAAATATGTTCTTAATTCATTAATCATCATGGCTGTTTTCCATGTAATGTATCCTCTTTAGAAATAAAATTTAATTGTGTTTTCTATACTGTAAAGGAACTCCTACGTATATACGTATGAACCATGAGACAGCTTTTGAAGGTTTGGATAAAACACTAAGTGATGTTAGGTTAACATTGATTCTCTGATGGATGAAATCTCTATGCTTCTGTCTGGTGACTTCCGACAAATCCTTCCTTAAAAGTTACTAGAGCAGATGAAATTCGAGCTTCATTGAAATCATCTATGTTTTGGAGACGTGTAAAGATCCCGAAATTGACAAATAAATGAGGCCATACCTGTATGGAGATACAATATCGAATCAATTTGCGGAAAACCTGCTAACTCAGGGAAAGGAGAGCGACCCAATTGTCAATGAAAGTTTCATTTATCCATCATCCTTATGTAATTTAGTACCATCAACGTTGAAGTTAATTGCCAATGTCTTTCCAACTATCAATGATCGTTATCAAAATGCTAAATGTTTGTTTGAGAGCGACATTCTCTCACCAAAATACTAGTCAATTCAGTTAATTTTGAACTTTTGAAAATAATCCTTGGAAACTGTCAGTCCTATAAATCAGTTGATACTTTTATTAACCAGTTAGATGCAGTCAATTATCCAACAGAATTCCATAATTCTCTTGGGTTATCTGGATTACTACCACAAAGATTCTTTCTGAAAATTGGCTCACCAATAACGTTATTACGAAATCTTGATCCCCCAGAACACTGCATTGACACAAGAATTATACTGAAAAGAATGTTGCCTATTTTATTGAAACAAAAATTCTTTCTGGTTGTGGGAGAAGAGAATATATCTATGTACCAAGAAATCCCTTGATGTTCAGTTCAATTTTAAGAGATTGCAACTTTCAGTTAAACTTCGTTTTGCAATGTCAATAATCAAATCACAAGATCAAACCCTGTCATTGGCTGGATTACATTTAAAGTTTTTCACATGACCAACACTCTGTTGGATGCTCCAGAGTTGGAAGTAAAAGAAATCTTTACATTTATGTACCCACTCAAAAGACTAAGAATTCTTGTTTACCGAGAAATGCTTTTGTAAAATCGAATACTTCAAAATATGCTTTGTTATTTTCGCATCTATGTTATCCTAGATGTTTATGAGATCCTTATGAGATAGATATCTTCCTGGAATATATTATTTAGAAACTAAGTTAGAAATCATTTCAGTAATGTTGTTCTAGACAATGGCGAGTACTTCTGCTAGTATTCTATAAAGGACAAAATTCTCATTTCAAAGAATAAAATTTTGCATATTGGAATGTTTTCTTTGTTAAATAAGATAGCCAAAAATAAATTACCAAAAGATAATGAAACTCTCGCACGTATTGATTATGATGTTAATGATGATCCTGGTAATGTTGACGTTGTCGGCCATGATGAAACAATTACAATAAAATATAAACGAAAAAAAATAATAACACCAATTGCAATTTTCAGAGACGAAGTGATTGCAACGCGCGGAGAATTGAGTCTCTCTAATATGGCAGCACATATTGAAATGGCGCAAAATCATTTTGAAATCAACCGAATCCAATTATTCCGTCATATTTCCGTTTCATTTCTGAACTCAATTATCAGTTCCTGTCAGATAATTGAAAATGACTGCTTGTTATGATCGGCGTTATGATTTTAATATTTCAATCATGTTTCATGTTGTGATTGCTGTTTAAATGTGCGTTGTTCTGTGTAGGGATTCGGGCAGCTACTAGACTGCAAACGCGATACTAAAAGAAAGAAATAATTCAAATACTGTGGTGTTATCGATGTTGTATTAGCGTGTTATTTTTTTAATTTAAATTTTTAACAGGATCGAACACTTCTACTGCATCTTTAGCTAGTAGCCTCTTAAGTATACAAGTGCATTTCAAAAGAAAAGGCAGCCAAACGAAAAATGCAGACAGTTTTGTGACTACAAGGAAAAAATATTGTCTATTTTGTTTCGTGCTGTGTCATCCCTGACTTCAGTTCTTTACACCGTAACGCTACACCGTAGGCTGTATCAATGAAGGAGAATTTTCGTTCTTTTTTATCAAGTTTTTGTAGCATCATTTTTAGAAAGAAGCGCGAGAGAGATGATTAAGAGAAAGAATTTCGATGTCGTGATTAGAAGTTGTGTTGGCTAACAGGAGGCGTGTTGGCTCTGCAAATTTCTTGTAGCCTATCTTCGCACCATTTTGGTCATATATCCAAAACTTACTGACAATCCCTCATTCTCAGAATTCCAATATCAAGGAAACTTCTGACCAGTAGTTTGCCATTCTGGGCCAGCCGACTTATGGCGTAACAATTCTTATTGTTCTCAACAAAGAGAACATGACTCATTTTTTTCTCAAAGCATAAAATGAATACTGAATACAAGAGAAAATGCGTGAATAACAAACTTGACTCCATCGTGTGTGTTTTCATATTTCATGACCCGTGTTGGCACTCAATTGGTCCGTAGAAATGTTATAGTATATGGAAACTAACTACCGACTTGAACTATGAGACCATCAGCTAAGAGAGAACCAGGGTGGAATAAATATGAAACCAAGTTTAAAATTACTTTATAATCTATTCTAAACAATGTTGTTGTTTCTTTATAGTGTATTTCAGAGTTTAATTGAAAAAAATTGCAAAAAGGACATTTGTGTACATCATGAGCCTTCACTTGAGAACGGAACAACATTGCCTCGGAATGCTATGTTTTCAATTTTTTCAACGCATTATTACAGGAGTTTAAAAATATGTGTGCATGTTATCAGAAAACGAGACAAAATGTGATTATCACGAAATAAGTAACCATTGCCAAAACCAATGCTAGGACTTTATCTATAGAAATCCTTCCTTTGTGTCTGTTGATATATGAAATGTATCGTTCATTATAACTTATGGAACATGGAAGGGCCATTAGGGTAGATGTTTATTGCCACGCTTGATAGAGTAAAAAAAATTAAAAAGATTTCCCTGTTTTGATAATTTGATTACCATGAAATTCTCCAGCATGACAATGCAAGAACAGAATCTGCAAAACAAACCCAAGAAAAAGTAAGAAAATTAGGCTCGAATAAACTTCCACATCATCCATAGTCGCTAGAAATGATATCTGCACATTTTCATTTCTTGCGTTCACTAAGAACTTTCTAGCCAATGTAACAGTCCAGATTAAACTCTCCCAGAATATATTCGATATATATCCAGGAGTGGTGGCGTACTCCTGTAATCCAGCTTATAGGAAGGATTGTCGTGTGGCCGGTTTGAGTTCGCGCGTTATGGCGATCAGGCGTCCGCGCTAAGCCTGGCATCAATATGGCTAGCTGGAGCTAGCTTCAGCTGATCAGGTTGACTAACGAGAACTGGCTCGAGGGTGGAAACGTAGCAGGCAAAAGTCCTCGTGCCAAGCACTAGGCGGAATAGTACGCGTGCGGCACACAATGTAATCGAAACCCGTCCTAAAAATAAAATTAAAAAATTCATAAGGGTTACAACATTCAGAAACAAGAATACATTTATAAAATTTTCCAAAGTTATTTTCATGGAAAACCTAAATTTCGAAAATGTGGAATGGACAATTTGCCTTTCAGTCGGTCCGAACTCAATGAAAATGAATAGATTTTTGATAAATAATATTTAAATAAAATTATCTTACATTTGATTCTATGTCTTTTTTGCAGAATATTGCAAACATCCTACTATATTGATTGACTAAACGTAACTTAGATGTGGAACAAGGCCGAAAAAATGGAGCACACAATGAGAATCGAACGCACTACTCAGCCGTAATTGATCTGAGAGAAGCTGACTAAGCATTACACCACGTCGAAGTGCCTAAATGATTTTCTTAGCGGAGAACTGATTTAGTACAAGACCGAAAATATGGAACACAAAGTGAGAGTGGAACTCGCGACTCAGTCTTAATTGAATTAGCAAGACGTGCTTGCTATGCATTACGCCATCATGCACCGTAATATAGTGAAGCGTAGTGGTGGCACAAGGCCGAAATTATAGTATACCCAGTGCGGATTTAACTCACTACTCATTCATAATTAGTCTCACTTGACTCACGTTGAAGTGCCCCCAAAACATTCTAATAAACGGCTTTGTATATTCTTGTTCTGACAGGTCTGACACGTATTATTCTACAAAAGAGGTTATGTTTCATTTCGCCTGCAACTAAACAGCCAATCAGAGACAAGAACGTTACTCTGCGTATCCGGTTTGATTTCAACCAAATAGCCAATCAGAAGCTTTCTTATGAACATATCCGTTATCGTTTGAGATTTTATTCAAATTACCCCCCCTCCCGAAGAGTAACTGAGTGTTTAGAGGCTTCAGTTTTGATAAACACGACCTATGGTATAATGAACATCCGCGATATGCGCAGATATTTTCCTTATAACATCTTTGGACGCATATGAAACCTTACTATTTGCATTATACTGCAGATTCATGCCGTCCGATTAGGTAAACGTATGAGAAGAATAGTTCTCTATCTGTCTAGCCAGTGCAGCAACCCAGATTAACCAATCCTAGAATATACAGTGAGCCCCCGCCTATTCGCGTCTCAGCGTTCGTTGCTTCACACATTCGCGGATTTTTCTTTAGAACATATGTACTTGTTATTCGCGGAAATGCCGAATATACGCGTGTTTTTCTGAAGAACATATATACATTTCATTTCGCGTATTTTTTTTATAGAACATATTTAAAATATTCTTCTATTATTTTCCTGTTTTTTAAGTGACTTAAAATATAACAGTTGATGTTTATGGTAAGAATTGGCATCTTCATTGCAAAAAAAACCCCCGCAAAAACAAGCGTAGTGGTTGGGGTTTGTTCTTTGTTTGGGGATGCGGCTGGGGTCTTAAAAGTTACACATATTTTAGACAGTATTTTCAATGGTTGTATCGATCTATGCCTAATTAAAAATGGTTATAGTACTGGAGGCCTGGATCACAGTGTTCGCAGATCGCTCGCTTTCTCGGCCTTTTGACTGAGAGCTTCACTTGATACTGACCTGGTCTAGGGATTCCTCCCTGCGCTGGTAGTATTATGGCTACGACTAGCTTGGACCGGCTCCGGCCTGGACCAGCTATGACAATCCAAGACTAGCTATGACCAGCTCTGACCAGTATGGACAAGCCAAGACCAGCCAAGACCAGCGGCCCGGGTGAAAACACTCGGGTCCCCACGTTAAAAACCGACCTTGTGTCACAACCTAACTCCTGTGTGTGTGTGTGTGTGGGGGGTCAAGTAAATACCTGGATCAAAGTGTAGTATTCGTACAACCGATCAACTTCTCCTGACCGAAACCAGTCATACCGGACCCGATATCGATACAAGCATTGGAAAAATAAAGATCGATGTTTGTTATTTTTAAACCTATGCCTTTGTCCACTCATTGTTTTGGCTGTTCACACCTTCCTTGCAGGATCGACATCCTTATCGGCCCGGCAACAGCACTTTTAGGAGGGTTACAAGTATTCCCGGATTCTAACTATTCGCGGCCAGTTCTAGTCCCTAAGCCCGCGAATACTGGGAACACATTAAATTATAGTTTATATTATTCGTCTTTTTTGTGTTGTGTTCCTCCAGGGCGTGGCCGATCATAGAACTTCACAATTTCCTGTCCTTTGTAGGTATTTGCAATTTTAGATTTTTAGCTATCTCTCCTAATTCCTGTTCTGCCAACTATTTACATATATTTGTACGTTATCCTTGCCTTTTAATATGTCATGTGTTAAATTTCTCAAACCGTCTTTCCTCATTATGTGTCCAAGTAATTTTAATTTTGTATTTTTGATTCTAAGTATAAATGTCCTTTTTGCTTCGATTTTCTTTAAAACTTCCTTGTTGCTCACATACTAAGTCCATGGTATTCTCAGCATCCTTCTGTAGAACCACATTTCTGTCGCCTCCAGTTTTTCTTGCTTTGTGTTGAGATAGTCCAACGTTCAATTCGGTATAGGAGAAATGATACAACATAACAGTTCATTACCCTTTTCTTTGGTTCTAACGAAATTGTGCTGTTTCTGAATATTTTGCTTAACATTTGGAAATAAACACCGGCCTGCTTCAGCCCTCCTGGTATAAAAATTGACTTGTGTAAAATATACCCATCTTGGACCATTCATACAGGCAGTTTTCATTGGTATCAACAACTGTTTTTTTTTCTTAACTAGAATCTTATGTGAGGACTTAGAGTGTCAGATAGGAAATCATTTAACACATATCCAGGCTTCTAAAAACACATTAATCTTGTTAAGTATTATGAGACCGATACGTCCCTACATCATGGACTCTCCTAGTACTATATTATTATGTGAATGGTAGTATCATGGGTAGTAGCACCAGTAATGCGCAGCCACGTACGATACCAATATCGGACACCACTGGATAGTAAGCTCTGCTTACACTATTCTTTGTAACTTTTCTGTTTAATATATCTTTCTTACCTCTAACCCGTGTTTTCCTTCCGTGGCCCCTACTTCGGGTCGACATCATTAAGTTAAAGATAAACTGTTCTGTAAAAATAAACTGAGTGATCTATAATATAATAACTTGTTCATAATAACAATTTCTATTTCTTGTGGCTGCAAACACGTAAAACAAAAATGATCTATCACAAAAATGAAAATTATTGACCAAAATCAAGAGAGATCAAGAAGTCACGGTGATTAATGTTCAAACGAAAGCATCCCAATAAAACTGGGAGCTATAAAATGAAGGACATGAAATCTCTGCCAATGTGTGACATTTTATGATCGATAAGGTCATCGACTCTCCCCTAAGTATACAATAATAAACATCATTCTACATGGACACAATCGGGTTAGGGTTAGTGCTAAATTGGCGGCTTTGTCTTATCATTTTACTGTTGAAATAGCTAGATGCAACCGTAATTTCTATGCTAATATTTTCTTCACTCAGACTTCTCGCATGTGGAACTCTCTTCGGGCTTCTTGGTTTCCAGTCAACTTTGATCTTCAAAAATCTCTATGCAATGTCAATCCTTATCTTCTGTCTTCTTAATCACTCTTCTTATATTGTTCTCTCCCTTTAATTATGTTTGCTTCTTTTCATATTCTCTAACACTTAGTAACCCCCTTGCGTCTTAGTGTCTTTATTGCCTTGCTTGGAATGCAACGATGGAAAAAAACTCCCTCTCATTTTATACCTGGGTTTATAAACTAGCATATACTCACTGATGACCCGAATATAAAACAGCTTGGCCTAAAATAACCCCGGGTATAGTATGGGCTATCGAGCCACCGTGGAGTAATGGATTGCGGCTCGGATTGAGGAATCGGAGAGCCGAGTTCGAATTGCAGTCGAGTTCATTACATTAGTTTACATTACGTGCTAATACACTTAGGAAAATTATGAATCCAACTCTTCTCTTCGCAGCTATGGGTAAATAGTAAAACTGGTCCCTATAAACTTGGGTAATAACTGGTCTAGGTGTAAAAACAACCTCTGAATTCAAAACCGTATGCTCCACAGATAAATAGCAAGACAGATTGGGCCATATAGCCTTGGCTGGCAGCTTGTCTAGGATAAGGAAAACTCTGAATTTACACCAGCCTGGGAAGGGTTGGATTCCGTCAGGCTATATTTCCCAAGACACACCACTTCCGCTGCGACTGCATAGTACCCCTGTTACTCATTTGCTTTTTACTTACTAGATAGTCTTGGTTAGGGATATACTCTGAGCTGATAGACAGCGAAGATTCGTAATGCTTTTCAGGATTGAGAAATGATGCTATAAATTTATATTAGAAATTAATTTTAATAATTAATATTCGAAATTTTGTGACCAACGTAATAACTTGATGTCGTAATCGAACTTGACTTTCCTCTAAGTTTTGCAAGAAATGGTCAGGGGAAGGAAAATGTTGTCAAGATTGAAATCTTCTGTTCGTTAACTCAAACTTTATCATTTTTTGTCTGTGTTAATTGAACGATTTTAAAAGAAAGTCGATAGTAACACTTGCCAATCATTTGTTGCGCGGTTCTAATTAATTCACTTGTTGCAAAGGTAAATTAGAAGAACTTAATGGTATTGTTGGCAAGATCTTGTTCCAACAGGACAAGCGAAAAACCCTGAGTAATTGTACACCAGCAGAACATCCGCAGCGAGTGTTCAGAACAAGGGAAAACCACTTTAATTGAAATAAAACGAAAGAGTAGTACTAAAAAATCTTTAAGGGACCGCTTGCTGATTAGATATATACCACTCGATTGCAATTTATTCTATTGTTTATAAATCTGAATAGCTTGTACGGATAAGCAGTATTGAAATTACGCTTAACAACTAAGACGAGGCTTGAGCCAACATTCTGTCGACGGGAAATGGCGTCCGTTTGATCGGTGATTAAAAATACAGGCTATTATCGAGTAAGAGCGGATTTATGACATAGACAGTCCATGCAATATTGATTTATAGCCAACAACATGGCAGTTTTGTATTTCGTGATGCGCCAGACAAGTTTAATTTCCTCGGATTCAAATTACTGAATAAAAATCAGCGTGCGTTTCTGGTTGGCATCCAGAGTTTACCAAGAGGCATTCATTAGTATTTTTAGTACCTATAATCCACCACAAATGTCGATGCTAGGATCGGTTCGAAGCATATTTGAGGGATTTAGGTGAACATATGGTATAGTATAGCTGACGACTTGTATTCAAAGACACCCGTCTACTAGGGCGAATGCCGGTCTACTACAGAGGCTTGCTCAGGCATTTGTGTTTATTCGACACCCGCAGAGCCAACCTTTGTTTTATACTGCAAATATGCTTAGCAGACCGTATTTACAGCTACTGGGCAAGAGCGTGTTATCTAGCGTGATCTACAATCTGGACAAGGCAAGCACGCTCAAACCCTCGGACACGATGACATGCACATATATAGACGGCATTTAGGGTTCCGTCTAAACAATTTCACTCACAAGGCTTGGGTCAAACCATTGTATGGTTTTCAGGCACTTTTCAAATTTGGGATCCGATAACATCAGGAAGTCTCCTTCCCAACAAATCGACCACGGTGAGATTCGAACCCGGATCTTATGGTCAGAATGCGAACGTTCTAACTCGGCTATGTAGACATATAGTGACATGTATATAGCCAATATTGAATCATTAGATGCCGGAAATCGTGACCTTTAATCGAGACGTTTTTTAATAATGCCACTAAGACGCAAGATATTGTTGAGTGGTAGTGAATATTAAGGAGAAAGAACTTATAAAAGAAGATGAATTAAGAAAACAGTAGATAGCGATTAACATTGATTAAAGTTGACCGGAAATCAAGAATCCGGAAGAGAATTCCGCATGCTAAAAGTGCGAGAGAAGAAACTGTTAACATAGAACTTACGGTTACCTGTAGCCATTTCAATTTTAAAATGATATTGCGCTTACATTCATAAAATCTAGTTACCATACAGGGTAGTTCATCAGTACAAATACCATTACAAGTATTTATAAAAAAAGTAACTGGAAAGGATCAATAACATCGTAGATAATTCTTTGGATTTTATCAAGAATCTCTAAATATATAGCAGGAGCATTAGACCAGATGTGGCAGCAGTATTTAAAGAAAGGCAGACTTTTAAGTATGTACGATAGATTCTGTCGAGAAAAAGATTCTTGTAATTTTCGAAAATCTTTTATCTTTCTGATTTTCATTACATTTTATAATAAGATCATTTGATGCGCATTTTTATGTTAAAATATTCATTAATGCTTTTAAATTATACGAATTGTACATCAGAAATTATCACCTGATCAAAGTTTGATCTGGGATCGCGCCAGTTTTCCTACTGCTGTTACATTATAAACATGGACTTTCCGATAGTAGTGTGTACTTAGAAGGAGCAAAGAGCAGTGATCCGAATTTGCATAGAACATGCTACCTCTTCGGTTGGCTATTGCCATCTCTAGACTTTGCTTAATCTTTTCGTCAGTGATGTAGGTTGACGGGTGTCCTGCTCCTTCTTCGTGTGTCATTCTTTTCCAGTAACTTTTAGACTTCAGGAAACACGCATACACACTTCTAAGCGATAGTGCACTGTCGACATTTTGTGTTAAAATCCTCCAATGAATTTAAGTCGCTGACACATCTTCCGACTAGAGAAATCGAATAACTGCTCTTTGTTCTTCCTTGATGCACACTGCTACCGGAGCGGCCATGTTTACATTGTAACATCAGCAAGATAACTAGAACTATCATGCTCAAACTTCGATCACGTGATCACAATAGTACCAACTATAAGCGGGCAGTAGTAGAAAGAAGTGTGATAAACGTAAATATATTTATTCACGTCCCATTTTCTCCCTGCCTGTATATATGTCGGTCTGTCTGTCATGGTTGAATGTTCATTTATTTGTCCATCTAGTTTAGCATACGTCTGAAATATCGACATTTAAACTATTCTTATTCGATTTTATATTTTCTAATTGGCCACATTGCTATAGTATTCCGACGTCCCATATTCCTACAATTATTTTCTTTAGACATGAACCTTTACTGGAAGACGGTCTGGTGACATCCGCGGCTCAAGTCTTTCCCTACCGGGCGAGGAATTAGCTCCAAGGTGCCTAATCCTTTTTTCTGCCGTTGTTTCTATACTTTTGCTAAGAGGAACTGGATGACTGTCAGGTGACTCATTTTGCACATGTTCCTCCTTCCGATGCGATGGGTTAACCCCAGTAGACTTAACGCCTTCGCGATGTTATCCGTTAGCCATTAATTATCTTCGCCTTGATAGTGGAATTGTTTCCCTTGTCTTCTCCACGGGGATTTTATTGAGACCTTACCTCTAGTTAGCTGACCTTTGATTCATCAAGAGACCTTCTTCAATTTCATCGCTCTTATTTTACATCATAGAGGCTTGTTAACCTCCTGCTTCACTCGCACTAAACTGAAGAGACATATTTGGTTTCCTCACCGACAAAAGATTTCACGTATATTATATTTAAGTTTCAACTTTATTAAATATTAGATTTTTTTTTTTAATTCAAAGTGACTTACCCTGACTTTTTCGATTTAATAATGAGAGAAGGAGTGCATTATCATTCGTTCGTGCTTTCTGGGTCAGTGCGTGTCATGATTATTTTTTATATTTTTCATGTCTTGCACTAGAGTGATGTCAACTTTATAACCGTAACTTATTGGCCTGGGTTAGACTCAGTTAAGAGTCGTAAATATAGATATCATTGGGTAACAGTTCCCCTTGACTGAAAAAGATACAGATACATTCGCCCAATACAGAGTTATTTTTTTTCTGAGTTTTGAACACTTCCTCCGAATGGTAATTGTAATGGTTTTATTAGCTTTTTTTCCCTATAAGGAAAAATTTAGCATTCAATGACTTGTACTGCTTTAGGTTGAAACTTATAAAATCTTTCCCATAAAACGCATTTTTCTTTAGAAGACAGTTTTCTCAAGTACAGTAGCTGTTGTTCTTTCTATTATTGATAAAGGGTTTCCTTCTTAAATTCAAACTAGTGTGGAATGGCAACGTCTTTATGAATGCATTATTTTCTCTTCGAGTTATAAGTGCTATCCATTTTAGTTGTTGCTGCTGCTGTTAGTCCTCAGGTGTTGTGGTTTGTGTCTATTTATTAAAGTTTCACGTAAGCCTACTGTTTGTTTTCTTCGAAATATACACATCATTTGCCCGGAGAGGGATGGGAAGAACCAGGTTTACTTACAAAGACACGCTACCCAAAATGAATAGCTCTCCATATTATTGTCAAACGACGGACACATGTGGAGATAGCTGGTCCAGTTCTCACTTGCGTAATGTCCCTAACACCATCTCTCGTCATCATAATGATGATGATTCATTTGTTGCGATTTTTTTTTGTTAACAATCGAGTTGCTATCTTAACTGATATTCAAAAAAATATATAGTGATAGTTCGCAAGATTGGCGAGATGAAGATTTAGCGACAGACAGTTCGATCTCATTGGCCGTTCCCTTTCTCTTGTCTTCACCAGAATAAAATAAGCAACGAAAAGAACTGTAAGCATAAGTCGGAAACACTTTTATGGGGGAATATTTTATAGTGAAATATTTTTTTAAATGCCATATCTCTTTAGGATGAAGGTGATCATGGCTCCCCACAGTATCCTTTTCTTTATTATCTGCGAACATTCTGTGGGAATACATGATAATTCATTTCCAATGAAAGGTTTCCGGCTATTTTATTTTAAGCAAATCGCCCCAAGCACGCAAGGGGTTACAGAGATTGAGAGCAAGAGCAAAGAGCAGTTTTTAGGGAAAAGGATAAAGAGAAACACAGGGACCAAGGTCAAGTTAATCAGAAGATGTCGATTGACATCACATTTGAATATTTGAAGATTATAGCTATCAGGGAAGCAAGGGATAGCAAGGGAGTTACACTGATGGCAAGTGCGAGATAAGAAGTTGTTGGAGTAGAAGAGATGGCTACATTTAGTCGTTTCGACAGTGAAAGGGTGGGACCGAGATGCCAACCGAGTAACACGCTTAAATTTATACAATTTGCGAACCAGTGAAAGTAGGTTGTCTAAGTAGTTGCCATGAAAGCGTTTAAACTTCAGTTGCCGTATGATCTTCCAAGTTAAGCAAGATCGAGCCTAATCATACCTCGATGCGTGGCCGCTTGAGAATATCAAGTGCTTTAAGCTAGGGTATAATGGATAATTGCTTGGAACGCTTAATCAAAGAGCCGAGTTCCAATTTCAGTTGGGTTTGTTATATTCACTTATAGAAAATACCATTGGTAAATATGAATCCACCTCTTCTCCCCCCAACTATGGGTTAAATAGTAGAACCTGCATCATTAAATCATTATTATTTTTTTTTAAATTCTTACAATCTAAAAATATTTTCTGGCTTTAAATAACCTTCAAAGTGATGATAAGCTTTAAGAAAAACGAATCAAACAACCTTATAGAAAGGTAATATTGTGATGCCCCTTCTCCATGCTTTAGAATTTGTTTTCCTTCTTTTAGACCGGTTGCTGCCCAAGGCTAAAGAACCCAGTTATGATACTTCTCTTAATCTGGCACAAAGAACATAATCGACTACGGAATTGACGACTGTTGTCCGACGAGTAAAATATTTCTGTTTAAACTTCATATGAAACAAAACTCTTTGCTATATATCTTTTAAAGGAATAAAATATAAGAAAAAATTATATAGTCATAAAACAAGTTTTTAATTACAATAATAATAATAATAATAATAGCATCAAATTATTATATTATTACAAATATAAATAAACAATATATATATTATTAAAAAACTTAATCAATTTATATATTCTTCAAATATAAAAGATATAAAAATGTCTTCGAAATTTGATTCGTCAAATCCTGAGGGTAAATGTTCTGATTATCTTTTGTCTAATTTATTTAATTTTCAATTATTTTTATTCTAATTTATTTCGTTTAAAAGTTACCTCTCTAATTTATTTCATATTTACAGTTACCTATCCGTGTAAGTAAAATAGTTCTTAGGGAATTACACTCTCTCTATCATATAATGAGATTCCTCATCAATATATATGTACGTTCTAGCATATGTGCGTATAGGTATGATTTTATTATATATACACACACACACACACACACATATATATATATATATATATATATATATATATAGAGAGAGAGAGAGAGAGAGAAAGAGAGAAAGAGAGAGAGAAAGGTAAAATCCGTGGGTAAGTAATCCAAGTGTATCCTTTTAATATAAAATATTAAAACTGATCCACAATTTAAATTTTAAATTTTTAAATGTCTTTCTATTTGAACAAGAGTTAACATTTTAAATATAGGTCATTGTTAACACTTGTATAGGTTCTGTCATCCTCTTCACCCTCTCTACTTGGGTGTTTCTTTTCTTTTTTTCTATCTTCCTCTTCAGATGACTTTTACCTTATTTATTTTTTGGTCCTCTTTTTTTCTTCTCTCTTTTTTTTCTTTCATTTTTTAATATTAAATGGAAAAAAAAACGTTACGATTCATTTTCTTATCAAAAGTTTTAGTATTGACAATCTCCAGGGAATTTATCCCGGGAAGCTAAATGGCCAAATAAAAATCGGCTACAATTCATTTCTATGTAATTCACACACACACACACACACACACACACACACACACACACACACACACACACACACATATATATATATATATATATATATGTTAAGACATTTTTATGTTTATACATTCTTTTTATAGATACAAATATTTAAGTAAATGCTCTGTTTTATAATAAACAGTATTAAACAACATTTACCGGCCTGAATGTCCAAGAAATTTTCATAGAATGTCTTAAAATAATTGTCGGACTTTGTCCATTTCATAACGTGTGACGTCATTTGTTTACATTTGATACGCCGTGAACAGATATGAATGTACGTGAGTGATTCATGGAAGATTAAAGTTTAAAGAAAATAAAATCGACCTTGCTAACAAAAAAGGGTGCAAATCGACCCCACCAAGCTCATTTTTATGCAGGATAATGCTTCCTGTCACAAATCAAAATTGATGAAAGAATACTTTGATGAGAAGCAGGTGAGTGTTATGACATGGTCGCCCCAATCTCCTGACCTCAACCCCATAGAAAATTTATGAAGCATTATAAAGTACAGGCTGTCGAGAAAGCAGTTGAGCAACAAAGAGGATTTGATTGTGAATTTCATATCCGAATGGAATTCAATGCTTGGAAATGAGATTTGCCAGAACCTAATCAATCAATGCCAAAAAGGGTTGAAAAGGTTATTCAAAATAAGGAGGACCCATAGATTATTAAATATTTTGAACTATATTACCGATTATAAATAAATTATAAATAAATTATTATTCTTTATTTAAAGCTGTTCGGTTATGTTTCTGTTGATTACTCGTTGCAGGAAATAGGTGTTCACTTTTTTTAGTTTTTCCCTAAATCTCATTTATATCCAAAATTATAATTATCAATAGAATACCTTTGGGTGAGTAAACGTTTTATAGGTGGTCGGAAAGGGTTCTTTATATTGGTAAGATTAAAAATTAGTTTGACCCCAAAAACAAGAGGCGTAAAATATTTTAAGTAAAAAAATCAGGTGAGTAACTTTTATCGAACAGCACTATATATATATATATATATATATATATATATATATATATATATATATAGAGAGAGAGAGAGAGAGAGAGAGAGAGAGAGAGAGAGAGAGAGAGATAGAGAGAGAGATAGATAGATAGATAGATATTGTCACCCGTATATAATATAATTTTCTATTTAAAGTGGCTGACACGAGCTCCTAAAGTTTTGACAAGAGCCTCTACAGTGTGGCAGCGTCAATGAAAGTAAATAAACTGAATACAGTTCATTTGGCCACAGAAAAGCGTCTGGTTAGCAAACAAAGTATAAATGACGGGGAATTAGATCAAGACATCAGAATATATCGATTGACATTACGTTTGAATATTTGAAGACTATTACTCTCACGGAAGCAAGTAAGAGGAAAAGAGTTCCACAGATGAGAAGTGCGAGACATGAAGCTATTGGAGTAGAAGAGACGGCTGTATTTAACCATTTCGACAGTGAAAGGGTGGGACCGAAATGCCAACGTACTAAAACGCTTAAATTCATGCAGTTTGGGAACCAGCGAAAATAACTCGTCGGACCCGTTACCGTGAAAGTATTTGTAGAAAAGACAAAGGGAAGCGATGAGATGTATGTGAGAGAGTTACTGTAGGCGAGATGCCAGATCAGGACCTATTATATTGCATATCCGTCTCTATAATGCGAATGGATTATGTCCGGCAATGATTTATTAATTAATTGTTTAATTGAAAAAACAGAGCATTTGCTTAAATAAATTGTATCTATAAAAATAACATATATGAGAATGAAGAGAAAAAGAAAATTCATGTTAGTCGAAGCGTTTTGTCCAGTGACGGACTTTATCAAGAGAAATGTCATTTACCTTGATAAAGTCTGTCAGATGGAGAAACACGTCGGCTAAGATAATTTTTCCTTTTTGTCTTTATTCATATTGTCCTGAACATTTTTACACACATACATACATATGTGTGTGTGTATGTGTGTGCTGTTGAAATTGGTTTAGGCATCGCAAAAAATATTTTGAAAGTTATGCTGCTTCGCTGGTGGTTGATGACAGCAAAACGAATCAGCGAGCCCCATTTATTTTTTCGCGGTTAAATGACAACGAGGTTAGATTTCTGCTGAAATTTGTTAATTTACATTTCAAAGTTGGTTCTCTGTGTCTTACTAGACAGTTTTTTCTCGTCTGAGTTTATCCTTCAAATCTATAAATCAACCATCCATCCTTGCATGGAACATTGCTGTCATATATGGTCTGGTGACCGCGCTCTACGTCTCGAAGTCCTCGACAAAATCCAGGGACAAATGCGCAATGCGATAAGTCCTGATCTGGCAACTCGTCTACAGTCGCTTTCTCATAGACATGCCATGGCTTTCTATGTCTCTTCTACAACAATTTTCACGGCAACTGTTCCGACGAGCTACTTTAGCTGGTTTCCAGACAGCATGAGATTAAGCGAGCTACTAGGCTGGCATATCGGTCCCACCATTTCACTGTCGAAACGGTTGAATGTAAGCGTCTCTTCTACTCCAATAGCTTCTTTTCTCGTACCTCTGGTCTGTGGAATTCCCTTGCTTTTGATTACTTCCAGATAACTATAATCTTAAAATATTTAAGTGTAATGTCAATCGACATCAGACACCGTAAGCGAGTTCCCGTCCTTCTCGGTATCCTTTCCTCAAACACGTCTGTTTACTTCTGTTCCCAATCCTCTGTAACCCCTTACGCGCTAGTTTTACTAACGTCTTGCTTAAGGTGAATTGCTTAAAAAACCATCTCTGTTTATTATCCTCAACAATGGTTCCGTATATTTTTTCAAGAAAGGAGGTATTTCCTCTCAGCGTCTGGTGTATGCCAGTCGTACTCGGAAATGACATATGTGAAGATCTTTAAGGAGTGCATGCATACTATTTAATGACGCATCTATGTCTTGCTAACACGTAAACAGTTCAGCGAACAAGAACACCTTCGCATAATTTCAATCGTCCGCGCTTGACACGTGATCTATGCCGTGTAGGTGTACATGAGGAAGTATGGCGTCTCTGCTTGCCGTCAGTCGATGATTATTGGAGTGCATTACGCACTTGTTGCATGAATTATGTTTTTTTATATTTTTATTATTAGACAGCTGATGTCGTGTTTTAGATTTGATTTGAAAACTAAGAACAACAGCGGAAAATATTTATCTCACTTCCTTTCGAGCCACAACGAAGAATCAATGGTATTAATATATAGTAGAGGTGAAAGAAAAAAGTGTTTCAGCTTTCAACTTGTGAGATCTATCTATCTATCTATCTATCTTTTCAAATTGTGGGATCTATCTATCTATCTATCTATCTATCTATCTATCTTTTCAACTTGTGAGATCTATCTATCTATCTATCTTTTCATCTTGTGAGATCTGTCTATGTATTTCTCTCTCTCTCTCTCTCTCTCTCTATATATATATATATATATATATCTAATATATACACACACACACACACACATATATATATATATATATATATATATATATATATAGAGAGAGAGAGAGAGAGAGAGAGAGAGAGAGAGACAAAAACAGTTTACTCACTACAAAGGAGTAATTTCGTTTCGGTGCATTTCAATTGCACCTCGACTGGTGAGAACCAAAAATGGTTATGAACAATTCTGATTGTAAGCAAGCCGTATGTGCAAAGTAAACTGTATTTATCCATATGATATAATTATAATATATAATTATCGCTCTGATATTGGTATCGAGCCATCTCTTGAATTAATGCCTTAAACGTTAGAATTTATACTTTACTTTCGTTCTCATTGCATCGGATATATATATATATATATATATATATATATATATATATATATATATATATATATATATATATATGTGTGTGTGTGTGTGTGTGTGTGTGTGTTTGTATGTGTATGTGTTTTGTTTTAGTTTTATTTTGTATTTACTCGTAGTCATACACACATTTCTGTATGTATATATTACGAAGTAGAAAGAGAATTGCTCAGTTGGATTTGAGACAAACTCAAATGGGGCTGACTTATGAAACCACCTGACCTGAAATTAAGTGAAAATTATGCTGCAATATGAAGGGGGACAATTTCTCATATTTGTAAAATCATCTCTATGCTGTTCTGACTTGCAACACTGTTTCGCTATCATTTTTAGTAATATCCCCTGTCTTACATTATAAATTTTATCTTGATTTTATCTTTATCGTGAAGGCAAGTATGACTGTTTCAACTGAATGAGTTCCTAGACAAATTGCTGAATTCAGATTTAAAATTGAGTCTTCATCATTTTATTATAACTCTAGTGTCAACGACACAAACTAACCTGGCCCTTTGTCTTGAAAAGGACCTCTAATCGATTGTGGACTGGGGCAGGAATTGGCTGGTTAACTTTAATGCCTCAAAAACAAAACTGCTCTCTGTTACCACAGAGAACCATCCCTGCATCTCCCATTAGAATATTTGACGCTCAACTCCACGAGAGCACCTCTTTGCGACTGCTCGGTCTCACATTGTCCGCTGACCTGAGATGGAACGAATACATTGAATCAATAACTTCGTCCACCGCTAGGAAAGTTGGCTCCCTATGCCGCGCCAGGAAATTTTTCTCGCCGGAGTCGATCCTTCAAATCTACAAATCAACCATTCGCCTTTGCATGGAGTATTGCTGCCATATATGGTCTGGAGCCCCTTCTAATTGTCTCAATGTCCTTGATAAAATCCAAAGACGGATATGCAATGTAATTGGCCCTGATCTGGCAACTTGTCTGCAACCGCTCTCTCACAGACGCGCCGTTTCCCCACCTGTCCTTTTTACAATTACTTTCACGGTAACTGAGCCAATGAGCTGCTTTCGCTGGTTCCCAGACTTCATGAATTTAAGCGGTCAACTAGGCAGGCATCTCGCTCTCACCCTTTCACTGTCGAAACTGTTAAATGTAGCCGTCTCTTCTACTCCAATAGCTTCATGTCACGCACATCTCGCTTGTGGAACTCTCACCTCATTTCTTGTTTTCCTGATAACTATAATCTCAAACTATTCAAATGTAACGTCAATCGACGTCTACAGATGCTCTGATCTATCCTCTAACCGTCTCTTCATCCTTTCCTCTATCAATCCTCTTTGTTCTCGCTCCGACCCCTTGCATGCTATTGGCTTCCAGCCTTTCTTGGGGTTGAATGCTTAAAAAATAACCAGATAATCGCCGTTTTAGCTAAACTAGAATCGTTTCTATATTGTAATCAGAAGACTTCGTGAAGAAGAAATCGCAGTCGGTTTCGGAGCTTTTAATATATTGAGCTCTCAAATGCTAATCGATCCCTGTTTTTTTTCTCAACTGGCGTAAGAGTTTGACACAAAACATTCACAGTGGATGTGGGGACCACGATTTCTTTTGACCACCAAAGACAAAATAAAAAAAACATCGCAAAATATAACCCCAATTTAATGTCATAAGGTCTGGGTTTACATATATATATATATATATATATATATATATATATATATATATATAGAGTTTTAAACGTTATTTCTGTGGATACGCATATTTGAATAAACGCTCCATTTATTTATTGAGCAGTATATTTTTTTTCTGGTCCACCACTAGAAATAACATTTAAAGTTATGATATATGTTGGGGTAATAAATGTATATATATATTTAAAATGTGCGGTTGGTGGTGTAAAGATGGAGAAATTTTAAGAAGGTGATTGATTGCTTTTTTTAATCTTTTTTTTTTTCAAGCTTTTCACCCCAAGCAAGCCTGGAATCCACTAGCACGCAAGGGGTTACAGAAGGTTTGGAGGAAGAGCAGATAGGAGTGGTAAAGGAGAGGATGTGGAGAAAGATAGTGGATCGATCAAGGAAAGGGGGTTACAGAAGATTTGGAGCGAGAGCAGATAGGAATGAAAGGGGAAAGGATGTGGAGAAGGGAAGTGGATAGATCCAGGCAACTGGAGATGTCGATTGACATTGAATTTGTTTTTCAGGTTATTTCGGATTGTTAGAATAGTTTTATTTTTTGCCGCCTGAATATATTATTAGACATTTTGTGAGAATAACAATGATTTTTCCAGATACAATTCCTACTATTTAACCCAAAGCTGGGGTGAGAAGAGCTGGTTTCACACCTTTTTCTTAATGATATTTCCGTGCATGTTAATGTGGTAAGATGGAAAGGAAGAGGTTATGAGACAACTAGAAAAGAGTAAGAGTGAGATAGATTTATTTAAAGTCAACATCACTTAATCCCTTTTAAATAATTTCCCAGAATCACTGATATTTAGTGCAAAGCAACCTGAGCCATATTTTTTCTTCATCCGGTCAGAATTGTACCTATGCCCCTTTCCAACGTCACGAAAAAGATATCGCTCGCAGCTTGCCGGCTTCCAATTTCAATGGCATCTCTCTCATAGCCTCTTTCCATTTGAGCCGGCAGTCACGTGAATGAATCGAAGAACGCATGTCATTTTGTTCAATTGCAAGTTCCCTGCCAGAGAAACCGGAATGATATTTCCTTTCTCACCGGGAGTAATCAATAATATTACCAGGCAAATCACGCAGTATCTCGCAAATACGAATTCAGTTCACAAGGCAATCGCCAGTATGGTGTTCCGCGCGACAAGCTTTAAAAACACCATGAAAGTTGTACAATTAATGTTGAATGGTAATCATGGTCTCGTCTCCACGCAAAATGAGTGTGAGTTAAGTGCATACTAAATTATTTTCATGGCGGCTCATTACAAATTCATGAAAGGTAGTTCTGTTCCAAACAGGAGACGCGTCTTATAAGTTTGGTTATCTTAGATGTATTAATACGTTTTATCATAAGTATTTTGTTTTGTTTGGTTTGTTTTGTTTTACGACATATCAATTTCAATGGGTCATTTAATGCCGACATCTTTTTTTTTCTGGTTATATTTTTGTTTTGTCAAAAATCAATTTTAGTTAATTTTTTTTCCTAAAAAATGTATAGCTGTGTTATGGAGTAAAACCATAGAAAGATAACACTGACTCCAATATAGGTTAAATAATATATTCTCGGAAACGTAGTACAAAGGTAAATGTGGACTAATTATTTGAAGAATTCGAACCTGCGCCCCGATTTGCAGGAGAAGCCTTCGTTAGGTATGACGAGCGTTTGGGAGATTCGGCTACTTGCTAATCAAACAAGGTTGAATGTCATTCTTTAAGTGTACACTTCTGAATATTCAGATTCTTGACAATGAATAAATGGTTAATTTTATATCGAAACGTAAATCAATTAAATTCTAATGACGTAGTGGCTTTTTATTTAATAATCCAAAATATATTTTAGCGCTTTAAAGTTAGAAATCGAGGAGGCATGTCCTTAAATATCATCGTCAGATCGAAACATTCATAGGGATGTCATATATATAGGGGTAGAGTCTCTGACTGATGCCAAATTGTTCGTGTTTCGATCCCTGCTTGAAGCAATCTGATGAGCTGCGATACAGCGAAACAGTCGGTCTGCGGATGATATATGTCTTCCAAAAATCGTTTGAATATGAGACAGTACTAAGGATTTTAATTTAATACTAAAATTAAGGTTTTTAGTTTATGTTTTTCAAACATGGTAATTCCTGTGTAGCGATGGGACCATATTTTTAAATGAGTAAATTTATATATATATATATATATATATATATATATATATATATATATATATATATATATATATATATATTAAAATATTTTTAAGAACTCTTATGCAGCGAAGGAATCATATTTTTTTTTAAAGCGAGAATTTGGGCCTAAATTCTCGCTTGCCGAGGAAGCGAGACCAGACACCTTAATTCAACTTAATTTCAAAAATTATATTAAGCGTCTCGGCATATATATATATATGGACCATAACTATTCTATGATAGGCGTTTCTCTGAATGTGTCGGAAAAGAAAAACTATATATGTATTATTCAGTTTATCTAGATTGTTCACATTTTTCTTTTATGAGAGGAGAGCAGCCCAACAGTTTCTACGCTCTTTTAGTTCTCATTAGAGGAAAAAATCTAATAATTCAAGATAAACTGAATAAAAAGTTTTTAATTTTTCCTTGCACCTCATACTCAACGAAACTTTTTTTTCAGATAGAGATAGGATTCAGTACTATATGATAAGGATAAGTTCGGCTTCTAAACCAATCTTCAAACAAAGTTAACAGTTTTATCTTTGGGCCTGTTCTGTTTCAAGCATTTTTTGTATGAAATCAGAAGATCGCTTGAGGGATGTAATTGGCTTTTACCAAGAAGTGTTGATTCCTACGTCTAGACTGCCTCTTATTCTCTCTTTCTCTCTCTCTCTCTCTCTCTATCTATCTATCTATATATATATATATATATATATATATATATATATATATATATATATATATATATATGTGTGTGCGTGTGTGTGTGTGTGTGTTTGCATAAGAGCAGATAAATGAGAAAAATGTGCTATGCAAAACAACCAGACGTGTACTACAACTAACAGAAAAAAAATGTTAATGCTAATATTAGCCATTACCATTGAAAAAAACACCCGACATTCATCAACCGGGCCGATTTCCGTTGAAATTTATAAAATCTTTCGTCAACGTCTTACATATGTCATTATTTTCTCTTCGAGTTATCCATTTTAGTTTTTGCCCTCATTAAAAGTACTCAAGTGATGTGGTTGCTGTTATTTGGTACGGTTCGTTGTTAGTTTGTAGCGTCAGTCAAATCCGTTCGATGAAGACTGAGCGTCGCTAAAAACTACATGATTCATTCGCTGGAAGTCATTTTTAAACTTGGATCATAGAAAGCTTTAGTATACAGCTAGCAATTTAGATATTTCTGGACGAGGGTCGAACCATCAATGACATCCCTACGAATGTTTCGGTCTGACGATGATATTTAAGGACATGACTCCTCGTGTTCTAAGTTTAATATTTTTGTTTTGTAGCATTTTTCAGTGTTGGATGAAACTACCGCTTTCTCTGCTTAATGTTTGTGCAATTTAATTATCTTCTATACTAAATTCTATATAACAGCAATAAAAAGTATATACAACACAGACATATTTAATTAAACTATATAAAACAGGGCTGTCAATATATTTCATCTAAAAAGGAATTAATACCAAAATGTCAACACTTGGCGTGGGAAAGTGAATGCACAAAACTGTAAGCATCTTCCATCATTTTGACGTGCGAAAGTGAATGAACAAAATCGAGGAAGATTGCAGCATCGTTCACTGACAATCTTTCAAAGTGTGGGATAAAGATTCGAGGTTCGGTTGAAGTTTCTTTTATATTGAAAAGTGTAAATATCTATTACACATACTATTGATGTAGCCAAAATTGTCGTCGTTGGCACCAGCTCAAATCCGATTATTGGGTTCCTCATCTTCCCCTGTCCCCGTCGCCCGCTGGAAAATCGCCACTGAACTTGCTGAAGGGTGGAAGAAAGCAAAGTCAATGAGAAATTGGCGAAAACATTTGCATGGATCTGATTTTGGCGGACAACTGGGCGCGACGGAGAAGCCCACAAATTTGGCTCTTCGAACGGTATTGAAACAGGCAACCCGGTTGCATTGAGCCTTAGTTACGCGCCATCCCAACTGGTGCTGCCCTATTTCGCCGGTTTGACCGTTAAAATCGTGCAGCCAATATAATTCTGACATTATCTCATCTAAGGAAATGATCATGATCATCTCAGTTAGATGAGGCGACCAGGCAAGGATTTATAAGTATTCTCGTTTAAAACGAGATAACATCACTCCAACACGCATCATTTATTTCTAGATGGCCTCCAGAAGGAGAAGAATTCTAATAGAATCGAACGAAAACGACATGGCAGAAGTGCAAGATCTGTTCATGTACAGTAAAGAGAATGAGCTGAATAGAGAAACAAAACAGAAGTAATCGTTATAAAGGCGAACAAGCGCAATAAATCAGATAATTAAAATGAAGTTAAGAAACTCAATAAATCTAAGCAGAGCAATAAAACGAGGAGTGTAAATACGACGAGATGCTGAAAAATCTGTTGTACACACACACACACACACACGCACACGCATATATATATATATATATATATATATATATATATATATATATATATATATATATATACGTGGCTTCTCATTATGCTATATATATATATATATATAGCATAATGAGAAGCCACGTATACTTTCTTAATATGTATATAATATAGAAAAAACAACTGAAAAGTTGCAAATTAAAAAAAATTGAATGTTTTTTTTATGAAAGTATTTATATATATATATATATATATATATATATATATATATATATATATATATATATATGATATTTCAGATCGGCCCCGATCTATTGAACAATAAAAAATATTAAAAAATATAAAAAAATTAAAATCTTCAGGCACACTGTGTTGTATATTATATTCTTTCTTTTTTATTATTATTTCATTTAGATTTCTCGACTAGTTTCGGCCCACATGGCCATCATCAGGAGAAAAATAATTTTCTCCTGGCTGTTAGCAGTGAACTACAGAAATATATATATATATATATATATATATATATATATATATATATATATATATATATATATATATATATATATATATATATAGGGAGAGACAGAGTATGGTAACTTACTAACCTTTTGTTTGACGTCGAGTGGAACATCAAAATCTTACATCATTATATTCTCTTATTTTCGATGTGATGTCTATTCTAGTTACTGCTGTTTATAAGTATTCTCAAATGATATGGTTTCTCTTATTTTCTAAAGTTCTTTGCGGTTTTGTAGCTCCAGTACACGACGTTCAAAGAAGATGGCTCCTCGCTAAGACTTATATAGTTAATTCACTCGAATTTAATTCTGAATCTGAGAGGACGGTTCCATGCAGCTGATAGTTTAGGTATTCCTGAACGAGTTTTGGCGACATACATCATGTCCATACGGAAATCCGACCAGGCTATTTAAAAAAAACATAACACGTATTTTTATGTTAATGCTTTAGTTTTTGTATTAAATAATTCTTTTTGCGAAACTACCGATAGTGCATACAATACCGTGTTAAATTACCTTATCTCTTATACTCAACTTGTTATAACTGAACCATATACTGAAGCATTCGAAGTTTCTTCTTCATACATTGCTTTCGTTGTTTCCATTCATTCACTTCATCATGGGGAATACAATATGTTTTCCTTTCTTTAGTACATAATTTCCAACTCTGCTGTCATTTTGTGCGAAAACGCATGTGGAACACATCTTCATGATAGATTACCTTTTTCCTCAGCAGAATGTTTTCAAAATCTTATTTGTGTAATCTGTTAAAGATTTATATTTTTTTCGTTCAATTTCATTCTGAAAAGAAATGAAAACTCGATATCACTCTTTCCGAAATTGGTTGAAAATAAACTGAATCTTTAAAAAAATGAAATAAATATACCATATATCTTCACTGCACCATAGGATACATTGTACTTTCCTTATATTTATCTACATACAAAAAATATCCCATCTCCATTTAATAGTCATGGTAATATTAGCTGATTCCTTATAAGGAAACTTTCGGTGTTTGTCGAAAGAGCAGCTTGCACTACTGTCGGTTGAAATTTATAGTCTTTCTCTTTTTCCAATTTCTCAGAAAGAAAGGCGCTATGGACATATTTAATGAGATTTTAACATTAATTAATTTTTAAATTCTTCATTACATTATGGCGGCTAAGATATAGAAATCGGAGATAATAGATTTAGTAATTTTGTAGAGAAAAGATGGTACTATTTCACGTTGGGTTATAGGTAATTTTAGTGTTAGACATTCATGGAAAGGCTACCGATCAATTACAGAAGCGTTAGTAAGATCATTGTTCGCTTCATAGAAATAGGAAGCATGTGTGATCGATCCTGATGTGGTCGAAGAACTTCCACTAATCCCGGATCATCTGTGCTGGTAAGAAGTAGTGTTCAGTAAATCCCAGTAAATCGATAAGAAAATTAATGGTAGGACGCTGGGGTATCAAGAAATTTTATTCAGTCAGCCACCAATAAATTCCATCGTACAACGTCCAGTTTGTCCGAGAATTTCATACTGGTCGTATTAAAATATTCGTAAATGAAAAATAATGTATCATATTTTGTAAATGATTTATGTATCATAGAAAAAAGTATCATGTTTTCTAAATGGTTTACGCATTATAGAAAACGTATCATGTTTTGTAAATTATTTATTCATAATAGAAAGACGTATCATGTTTTGTAAATGGTTTATGAATCATAGAAAAATCGTATCGTGATTTTTAAATGGTTTAGCCATCATTAAAATAACGTAACAGACTTTGTAAATGGTTTAGGCATCATAGAAAAACCGTATCATATTTTGTAAATAGTTTAGGCATCACTGAAATAACGTATCCGGTTTTGTAAATATTTTAGGCTATCATAGAATAACCAGACCAGGTCAACTCGAGGCGGTGTATGCAAGCTCGTCTCGCTAGAACATTTAAGACTGAATAGTGAGTTCGATCCTTACTAGGTGCCCTATACTTTCAGAGTTAATATTTGATGACGTTGACAAACTGAATGGACGCATAATCTCCCGTTCAAACACTTTGGATTACTTTCCATGTAGACACCTCAAATAAATAGCGTATAATAACTGCTCTAGAATAATACAAACACTAAAGAATAACATAGCAATTGAATTTGAAGGCTGATTAAAATTGTTTTACAATGTTCACTCTGTCCAGAGACACTCGAGGTAGATGGTTACAGAGTAAGTGGTAACGAGCACAGTCTATGAGGATATGAGGGGAACAGGATTTCAAGTGTTATTTTGGTGTTGGTGGGAGGCGTATACACGCATTTGGGTAGTTGTTGTTTTTTTTAAACAGTATTGATTCCTTCTCCTGATCGGCGCACTCGATAAAATCTAATAAAGGAAATAGGGCTACCAGTAAGAATCGAACCTGCGTCCTCTTATTTAAAGTATAAAAAAGACGGAGTGCCTACTCAAATATGCATATCAGTAATAAGAATATGACGAATTAAAAAATAAAATCAATTCATTAAAAACTATAACACACACACATAAAACACTCACACAGACATACAGAAACACACAAATAAAAACACACACTTACATATACAAATACGCACACACAAACACCCACACAGAAGAACACACAAAATCACCCACACACAACCCTCATATATATATATATATATATATATATATATATATATATATATATATATATATATATATATATATATATATGAGATAACTATATATATATATATATATGAGATAACGATATATAATTTTTTATATGTCAAGAACAGGAAATATGTATGACAAAGTTGAAGTTTTCGTGTGACATGTTTCATTCTTTAGGACTTCGTCAGAATAAGTTTGTTTACTTAATAAACCTATACATCTTTCCTCCAATATATATATATATATATATATATATATATATATATATATATATATATATATATATATATATATATATATATATATATATATATATATATATATATATATATATATATATATAATAATAATAATACGGATAGGAAACTAAGCCTATATCTCTGCAATAAAGGAAAATTAAAACCATGATTTATTGTGAAGCTCGTTTTATTGTAGCGGTTTAAACATGGTACATCAGATAGTGGTTTCTTCTCCAAGGGGAGATGGAGGTTCGAATCATGTGTGAAGGTGCATAGCCTTTATTAAGGTTTATCGACTAACCCGGCCAGTAAATAAATACTGCCTAAAATAAAGTGAGAATCTACTCAAATACGGGTATCCTCTAAAAATAACATTTGAAATAATATTTATTGAAAATGTCGCTGATTTTGCATAGAGTACAGAAGACAGCAGTCTGTTAATTTAATAGACCGATAAGAAAAGATTGTCTAGAGAACTCAAAACATTCATTGGTCCAAAATTAAAATAAGCCTTCAACTCTCCTTTGATACGGCAAAAGCAAACTCCATATTTTGTATAGACCTTATTTTGGTATTGAGAAGGAACATGAAATTATGAACACAGCCAAATGTGACAAGCAAAACATATATAAATGTACCTTACGTATTTGTATATATATATATCGACTATTGGGAGCCAAAAATGGAGATGCAGTCGCATCGAAAGAAAAATGAATCTTTGTAGTGAGCAAATTAATTTTTTATTAGTGTGTGTGTGTGTATATATATATATATATATATATATATATATATATATATATATATATATATACAGAGAGAGAGAGAGAGAGAGAGAGCGGCAACAATGATTATATATTAAATAAAATATACAAAATGGCAAACACTTTATAATAACTGTATTCACAACCTAATGAGGATGTATGTACTGGGCTGTCTAGCCTTGAGTGGTACCCAGTCTAATAGAAGGATTACTCTGAATTCCAATCGGCATGGAATTTCATCCTATATCTTGCAAAAAGAAAAAGAAAAGGAATCTGTGTGAAGTCATGATAACTAACGTCTTGAAAAAGATGAAATTTAAAACGTATGTATATATTTTATTTGATTTCATTTCATAATTTCGTTATTTATAGTAGTTTTTGATGTTTAACGGGCGTTTTGTGTTAACGAATGAAATTTTACTTGTGCTGTGTTGATTAAAAGAGATAGACATAGAAAATGATAAACAAAATTAGATATAATATTTTAGTTTGGCGGGAACTTTTAGTATAGGGACGATTAGGAATAGTTCTTGAATCAGTCTGTCAAATCAAGGGCAATCTTATGATACCCTCTTCAAGGAAATGTCCATAAAACTAATACGAATAGTTGCTATTAAGGTTTATAACGCATGCGCATCCGGCTAAGCATTGTCTAGCGGCTGTTACAATCTCGTATATGATTTGCGATCAAATATAGATCAAATATGGATTGGAATCCGATAGAATGATAATAAGGAAGAAATAGGAAAAGTTTATAAATGTAATATGTTTCGATCTTATTAAAGCTTAATCAGAAAATGAAATATAGTGGAGTAAAGCAAATTATGGAATTTAAGTTACACACGTTCTGGTTTTAGTTAGACATATAGGAAATAAGATCTATTTACGACACAATTACATACCCACATACATACCATATTAAAATCAGCCCCAACTTTATTTTCTGCTCAATAACAGACAATATTACAAATATGCGAAAGTGATTCCACATTAAAACACATACCGTTTAAATCAAAGTGCCCATTGGTAAGAAATTAACATCACCATGTGAAATATCTGACCAAACAGAGAAAAGTAAAAAAGTCTATTTTTATCGAGCCTAATTTATGTAAAAAAAATTAAACTTTCAAAGCCGAAGAGAATTTATGTAAAAATTTCGACTTCTCCAAGTCGAAGAGAATACGTGGTTACATAGCTATATCCTGCCCCCCAGCGCGCCCTGAAAGAAACATGTGTCAGCCACTTAAAACGAATCAGCTACAACAACAAAGGCGGTTGGTGAATAAACGCTAACGATAAAAAGTATTTTTTTAACCGCAGATTTTTTTGTGTGGACAGACTATTTAGAAGTCTTTTCTAAACTCAAAATTTTTTTTTTTAGTGTAACTATACAAATATTTTCACTCAGTTAACGGATATTTTAATACTTTAGAATGCATTTAAATATGTTTGTAAATAAAAATTATTTCTTTTACAGGTGTAGGGAGACTACAGTTGTTTCCCTTGGGTCTGCCTAACGGAAGTTCAGCCCCTTAGAGACGAGAACTCCCCTGTCCCTTCTTCCCTTTCGTCACTTCCGTTTTCAGGAAGCTCTGCCCTTTTTTACTTGCGACCACCGGAGTCCACACACGTGGAAATTGGTCTGCTGGTACCCAGCCTAGCGTGGAGAAAGAAGTAAGTCCTGTGAACTCATCTATGAACAGTCAACGGCCCTAAAGTTGGTATGACATTTCTCTGTTCTCGTTAAACACCCTCGGTCCTTTGGACTATATAAACCATCTTGTGTTTGGGACATGTAAACCTTTTTAACATGTGTATATAATTTGTTTGCATTATTAAATGTCTTGTCGGGTACGGTCCCGTATTTCGTCTTTCTGTATCCTCATTCGGTGTTAGTGTATCAATGGCTACACTAATGCCAATATTAGTATCGGTGCCCGGTTAATGGAAGGCTACAGCGTATTATTCTTCCTAACACGAAATAGCCCTTAAATTGTGGCTAGTTGGTACACCCCATACTAATAGAGGTATACCCAGTTTTCTTTCTTTTATTATTTTTATTATTGTTTGGAATCAAACGTTTGGATATTTAATATAAAAAACAACTGGAACGCTTAATTTCCTACAATATTTTCGATTCTTTAAGTATGGATTTTATAAAAGTTGATGATATCATAAACTGCATTTGAAGTGTGTTTATAGATGGCATAATATTTATAAGAACTCCCTCTAATTATTTCCTGCATAATAACTTACATTCTTTTCTAATTAGTGCAGCATTTATAAAATCGAAATTATGGCCTGTTTTATTTGCGTGTATTACAAGCGATTTTAAGTTAAATTTTTTCGCCACACAAAAAACATCCCCAAATTAACATGCGGACAACAAACAAACACAAATAAAAAATGACTACTGGACGCTCACCAACGAATACACATTATCATCCGAATTCAGCATAATTAGAATTATTATACACATACACACATGAATTAGGCACACGTACGCTACTTGACAGGAAAAATGTATGAAAATGCTCTCCAAAAAGCGTTTTTACAACTAAATTGTTTTACCTAACCCCTATAAACAACACCCAGACATCTGAAATGAAACGTTGGCACAGAAAAAGAAAAACAATATGGTTCAAATCCCCGCTTCTGCAAACTTGCAAATATTAGCATCGGATAGTATTTTCTAAAGTTAATCAATAAGCACTTCAAAAAAGAATAACACTGTACGATTTTGAATAGGAAAACAATTAAAATTAGCTACTCTTGTACCAACCACATTTATAAAATTATTACCTCACACAACAACCAAATTTTCAGGAATTTTTATGGGACTGACAACAAACCTGGCATTGCACCCTCCTGTAGTTTTAGACCAAAATATAATTGTCCAGTAGAGGGTCAAATCCAAAGCTACCAGGGTTATATATCAAGCGGCCATTTCCCCCAAAGAAAATATGGAAAATAAACAGTTTACATTAGAATTTCCAGGGGGTGTGGCGTGCAAAGATTTTATACCCATAGGCACTCATTCTCTTACCATAAAGTTAAACAAGGTGTGGAATATAAATGAAAAACAACGGTAATCCGTTTGTAAGCAGGAAAATGTTTTATAACAACCACAATAACCTCTGCCAAAAGGAAAATTAGCAATAATGACATTTCCGGATCCCAAAAAACTTTTGAACCAGAATTCAGAAGTCTTGAGTCCTTGCATACATATTAAGAACTTCCTCTTAAGCACATATGAGTGTGGATAATAAAGAATGTATATTTGAATTACCCACTCGCAACCGATTATATAATTGCATTTACTCTCTTCCCGATTCTTTTCTTCTTCTTTCTTGCTTTTCTTCTCCCCCTTCTTCTTCTTCTTCCTCTTCTTCTTCTTCTTCTTCTTCTTCTTCTTCTTCTTCTTCTTCTTCTTCTTCTTCTTCTTCTTCTTCTTCACATTCTCCTCCTCCCTTTCTGTTACACCGATATCGTACGTTTGTTTATTATTTTTTTTAAATAATATAGCTTTCAATATATATATATTAAAAGAAAAATTGCTGCCAAATTATACACACACACACACACACACACACACACACACACACACACACACACACACACACACACACACATATATATATATATATATATATATATATATATTGTCATCCACAGACAGACTGTTTCGCTGTATCACAGCTCATCAGTGTGTCTAGACGTCCGGTTGCCTCCGGCTAGAATCGAAAACCGGCTGAATTAGCGTCAGTCGGAAATTTTATTATATATGAAACTATACATATATTTAAAATTTGCATCTTCATCCCAAATGCGTGTGGGTATCTTTTTGTCCCCGACAACGAAAAATAAATTTGATTAAAACCCTGAGCCATAGGACGCTTATGATTTGTTCTGATTCCTTCCTCTGCGGTGAAACTGACTTTATTAAGATGACATTTTCCAAAAATGGATATCCTTTGGACGTTTTGCATTCTGTTATCCGTGATGTCATCAATGATTTTCAGAGGGTTAAGCAGCATCTTTTTAAAAATGTCCGGTTTATTTGCGTCTTCCCTTTATTGGTTCAGAGGGTGAGTCTTTAGCTAGGCGGACTTCGCGTGCTATCAACAATTGTTATTTTTCGGCTAATGTTCGAGTAATATTTGGTACTCGACCAATTCTTACTTCCATTCGTAAGGGATCTCCTTCCCCATCATCGTGTTAATTCCGTGCTTTACAAATACGTAGGGAGGACATCTCAACGCTTGGATTTGAGAATAAAGCAACACTTACCTCCTAGGATTTTTAATCCGCCTGCCAGTAAGGGCCAACTAGTTAATACATCCGGATCGTCTATGGCACAGCATATTATAAATAGCAGGAATTGTGTCTCTGGATTTACTGCGGGTCGTTTTTCAATCTTATCAAGGTCCCAAAGTTCATACCACCTAAAGGTTCTGGAATCCTTATACATCAGATCCCGCAAGCCAGGGTTTGAATGTTATTGGACTCTAGTTTTCCCTTTTCCCCAATCAGTCATCATTTATTAATTTTACACGTCTCTTATTTTAATTTCCAGAAGTAAACTTGATAAGACCGGGACGAAACCGGTTGTTTTTTAGCTATTAAAATTTACACCAAAAATACCTTTTAAATTACGCTTAATCCTTGCTATTATATTACGCTTAATCCTTGCTATTATAAAATTTTGTACAAGAAAAATCTGTTCAAATATATATATATATATATATATATATATATATATAAATATAAAAGTGGACATGGAAGTCAGCACTTAGAGGCGACAGTCTGTTTCATGCTAGTGCAATCGTCAGGCGACTAGTGCTGTTATTTTTCTCGGCTATTTATATAAGGGTCAGTGGTGCATTATGGGTAGTCTATTTTGGCGGTTACTTTTACCGGAAGTGGCTTATTTGTTTATTTATTTATGTCAAATTGTTTTGCTTGTTTTTTATTTGTTTTTTTATTTTTATTTTTTATCTTATATATTTATTTATTTATTCTTTTATTTTGATCGGTGTTTTTGGTTAACGTAGTAAAAATTTGTTTATATAGCTTATTGTTGGTAGTCTATAATGGCCGTCATTACCGGAAATCGCTTGTTCGCTTATTTATTTGGGTCAAATTGTTTTGCTTGTTTTTATTTATTTTCATTTTTATTTTTTATCTTATATATTTGTTTATTTGTCATTGATTAAATCTGTTTGTTGAATTTGTGTTTTTTTCTGACTATTATTTAGGTGGGAACAGTTTTTAATTTATCTATTTAGGTTGGTTATCTTTATTTGTTTTTGTTTTGTTTTGTTTTTTAAACGGCTAGTTTATCGTAATCGGTTGTTAGTTTATTTATATATTTGGATGTATTTAGATCGATTTAATTATACTTGTTGTTATTTATTTGTTACACTATATCTTTTTAGCTTTCGGTTTTTAAGTAACGTAGTATATTATCTTTTATTAATGTTTTTTCTTTTTTTTTTTTTTTTCTTTTTTTTATTATTATTTTTATTTGTATAACAGTTATAACTTTCGTCCGTTCTTTTGTTTTGATTTTGTTTCGTATATTAACAGGTGTGGTTTTATGATTTGTTTGGAGTAATTTATTTTGCTTATTTTAATGAATGAATAAACCACAGTACATACATATATACTCCAACCACCCGCCTTCTATAATCAAACAGATACCTAAATCGATTAACCGCAGGCTTTCCGACAATTCTTCCGATGAATCTATATTTAACAAGGCCAAGAAAGACTACGAAACAGCCCTAAAAGATAGCGGATTCCCAGCAACACTCACATACTCACCACAGAACACAAAAAAGACCAACAGAAAAAGAAATATCATATGGTTCAACCCACCGTACAGCAAAAACGTAAAAACAAACATAGGAAAAATATTCTTCAAGCTTTTACACAAACACTTCCCGGAATCAAGCACCCTACACAAAATATTCAACAAAAACACAGTAAAAATCAGCTACAGTTGCACCGAGAACATGGCACAAATAATAAAAAAGCACAACAGAAAAATTATTAACAAACCACACGAACAAATTAAACCCACGTGCAACTGCAGAATAAAAAACGAATGTCCCTTAAACGGTAATTGTTTACAAAACAACGTAATCTACCAAGCCACGACAAAATCAGCAGATAATGAAGAAAAAGTATATATAGGAGTAACCGAAGGACCATGGAAACAAAGAAATTATGTACACAAAATGTCTTTCACAAATAGTAAATATGCGAACAGCACAATGCTTTCTAAGTATATCTGGGAAATAAAAAACAAAACACACACCACACCAAAAATATCTTGGAAAATAAGGAAAAAATCATCAGCCTACAACAACCTATCAAAAACCTGCAAACTTTGCTTGGAGGAAAAAATAGCTATCATTACCTTCCCAGATGAAAATAAATTATTAAATAAAAGATCCGAGCTAATCTCAAAATGTAGACATGAAAACAAATTTTTACTACGTAACTTAAAATAGAAAAATAAATAAATATATAAACAAACAACAATAAAATAAGCAAAATAAATTACTCCAAACAAATCATAAAACCACACCTGTTAATATACGAAACAAAATCAAAACAAAAGAACGGACGAAAGTTATAACTGTTATACAAATAAAAATAATAATAAAAAAAAGAAAAAAAAAAAAAAAGAAAAAACATTAATAAAAGATAATATACGACGTTACTTAAAAACCGAAAGCTAAAAAGATATAGTGTAACAAATAAATAACAACAAGTATAATTAAATCGATCTAAATACATCCAAATATATAAATAAACTAACAACCGATTACGATAAACTAGCCGTTTAAAAAACAAAACAAAACAAAAACAAATAAAGATAACCAACCTAAATAGATAAATTAAAAACTGTTCCCACCTAAATAATAGTCAGAAAAAACCACAAATTCAACAAACAGATTTAATCAATGACAAATAAACAAATATATAAGATAAAAAATAAAAATGAAAATAAATAAAAACAAGCAAAACAATTTGACCCAAATAAATAAGCGAACAAGCGATTTCCGGTAATGACGGCCATTATAGACTACCAACAATAAGCTATATAAACAAATTTTTACTACGTTAACCAAAAACACCGATCAAAATAAAAGAATAAATAAATAAATATATAAGATAAAAAATAAAAATAAAAAAACAAATAAAAAACAAGCAAAACAATTTGACATAAATAAATAAACAAATAAGCCACTTCCGGTAAAAGTAACCGCCAAAATAGACTACCCATAATGCACCACTGACCCTTATATAAATAGCCGAGAAAAATAACAGCACTAGTCGCCTGACGATTGCACTAGCATGAAACAGACTGTCGCCTCTAAGTGCTGACTTCCATGTCCACTTTTATATTTACACACGCTCTATCTCTGATATTGAGCACTTTACACCATAAATATAGCACACTTTAAGACTATATTTCTGCATATATATATATATATATATATATATATATATATATATATATATATATATATATATATATATATAGTGGTGACTCACCTGATTTTTTTACTAAATATTTTATATATATATATATATATATATATATACATATATATATATATATATATATATATATATATATATATATATATATATATATATAGATAGATAGATAGATAGATAGAGGGTAGAATCTAACTGTAAGTAATTCGATCGGGTTTCGATTCTGGCTTGAAGCAATCGGATGTCGAACCACAATGATGAGCTGTGAGACATGACTATATATATATATATATATATATATATATATATATATATATATATATATAAATACAGTGCTGTTCGATAAAAGTGACTCACCTGATTTTTTTGTAAGGTTGGTGCAAAAATAACGTCGTTTTCTCACATGAAGTTGAACGTCAAAAAACGACATTATTTTTGCACCAACCTAATACTAAATGTTCTCTTCTCCGATGAAACGAAAGTTGAGCTAAATTCAAAGGATAAGCGATCTAAAATCCGAAGAAGATGCTTTGAAAGCTCTTTGAATTTAGCAGTAAGTACTGTCAAGCATCCGTTCAGTATAATGTTCTGGGGATGCTTTTCTTTTCATGGAACTGGTTTCTTAAAACCTATTGTAAAGACCATCAGGAGCGAGCAGTACAAGAGAATTTCAGAGTCTCGTCTGCCCCCATCTGCGGAAAGGGTGCAAATCGACCCCACCAAGCTCATTTTTATGCAGGATAATGCTCCTTGTCACAAATCAAAATTGATGAAGGAATACTTTGATGAGAAGCAGGCGAGTTTTATGACATGGCCGCCACAATCATCTGACCTCAACCCTACAGAAAACTTATGGAGCATTATAAAGTACAGGCTGTCGAGAAAGCAGTTGAGCAACAAAAAGGATTTGATTGTGAATTTCATATCCGAATGGAATTCAATGCTTGGAGATGAGATTTGCCAGAACCTAATCAAGTCAATGCCAAAAAGGGTTGGAAAAGTTATTCAAAATAAAGGAGGACCCATAGATTATTAAATATTTCGAACTATATTACCTATTATAAATAAATTATAAATAAATTATTATTCTTTATTTAAAGCTGTTCGGTTATGTTTCTATTCATTACTAGTTGCAGGAAATAGGTGAGTCACATTTTTGGCACAGAGTTTTTACCCAGATCACATTTATATCCAAAATTATAATTATAAATAGAATACCTTAGGGTGAGTAAACATTTTTACTAGGTGGACGGGAAGGGATCTTTATATTAGTAAGATTAAAAATTAGTTTGACCCCAAAAACAATAGGCGAAACAAATTTTAAGTAAAAAAAAAATCAGGTGAGTCACTTTTATCGAACAACACTGTTTCTAGCGTTATAGGAAAGCAATTAAGATTTCATTGCTTATTTTATCTACTGCTGAAGATTTATTGAAATGTTTTGATGAACTCACTCAAAAGGTTTCCTGTCTTTTGGCACTGTTTGATGCACAGAATCGATTAAGAAAACAAATACATTTAAAAATCAAAGAGAAATTTATCGGCATTCAGTTGCGGAAACTTCATAATGATGATGTTTGAAGCTGTTGATCCCAGTTCTGGCACGATGCACACAAAAAGCCTGTGTTAACGATAATTTAATGGAAACGGTGATATAGGTTATCGTCTACCAATGTCTACCAAACTATCAGTTGAGGTTTTGATTATCACCTGGTGAAAATTACTTTTATTTTGTTCCTAATTAGACTTAACTATGTATATACATATTTACCGGGAAAAATCTGCAAGACCATCCACAGTAAGAAAAAAGTGCTGAATTGTTAGGTAATATCAATGGATGCTGGTCAATCGCCTTACAGATGAAGAAGAGACGGGAGACAACAGACGTATCTTTCTACAGAAGGGTATTGAGAATAGCATTAAAAAATCATATGAGAAACGTGGAATTTTTAAGGAAAGCGAGAGCTAGGAGGACACTCAGAATCAGAAAGGATATTAGAAAGGAGATTTCTAGGAAAAAATAATGAGGGAAGGTGGTTTGAAGAATTTGAGATTCACTGGACATGTCGAATGCAATCAAAAAAGAATCTTTTAGGACAAATAATGAGGAAGGATGGCTTGAAGAATTTGATACACATTGGACATATCGAAGAACAATCAAAAATGAAACTTCTACGACAAATATTTAGCAATTGTAGCTTGTAGAATTTGACACTTACTGGACATAGCGAAATACTAGGATAAATAATGAGAAGTGCGGTCTTTAAGGCTTTGACACTCACCGGACATAAATCTGTATCTTTGAGAATTTGACACTCACTGGACATACAGAACGCAATGAAAAGGGAAATTTCTAGGACCAATAATAAGGAAGGGTGGCTTCATAATTTGAAACTCCCAAGACATATCGTCGGCAACCGAAAAGGAAATTTCTAAGACGCCAATGAGGAAGTATGGCTTGAAGAATTTGACACTGATTCGATAGATCGAAGGCAATTAAGAAGGAACTTTCTAGGACACGTAATAAGGAAGGTTGGCTTGAAGAATTTTAAACTCACTGGACATATCGGAGGCAATCAAAAATGATATTTTCAAAACAAGTAATGAGGAAGCTTGGCTTAAAGAATTTGACACTCACGGAACGTATAGAAGCCAATCAAAAAGGATATTTCTAGAACACATAATGAGATAGAATGGCTTGAAGAATTTAACCCTCACTGAATATATGCAAGGTAATTAAAACGGAAATTTCTAGATAACATTATGATTAAGAGTGGCTTGAAGAATTTGACACTCACTGGACATATTGAAGCCAATCAAAAAGGAACTTTCTAGGACACATAATGTGGAAGGCTGGCTTGAAGAATTTTAAGCTCACTGCTAATATCGAAGGCAATCCAAAAGGAAATTTCTAGAACCCATAATAAAGAATGGTAGCTTGAAGAATTTGATTCTTACTTGACATATCGAAGAACAATAAAAAGGAAATTTCTAGGACAAATGAGGAAGTTTGGCTTGAAGAATATGACGCACCGTGGACATATCGGAGGCTATCAAAAAGAAACTTTTTAGGACACATAATGAGGAAAGGTGGCTTGAATATTTTGACACACACTAGACATATCTTAGGCAATATAAAAGGAAATTTATGGGACACATAATGATATCGGCTGGCTTGAAGAATTTGACCCTCACTAGATGTATTGAAGCCAATCAAAAAGGAACTTTCTAGGACAGATAATGTGGAAGTCTGGCTTGAAGAATTTAAAACTCACTGGACATATCGGAGGCTATCAAAAAGGAATTTTTTATAACACGTAATGGGGTAGGATGGCCTGAAGAATTTGACACTCACTGGACATATCAAAATGGAGGGAGATAGAGGGTCATCTACCTTACTAGCCTCTGTGAGTGGATGGAGGAAATGGGTTGAGGAATATAATAAAATATACAACCGTTAGTAAGAGCTACAAATGATAGGAAGTTGTGGAGAGGTATGATCGCCCACGCCCTGAACAGACACAACACATAGAAGAAGATTCGGATGGAAAATTTGTATGGGATTTACCTGTTGTCAGACATCTTGAGGTTCAATTCAATACCTACTTCTTTTGCGTTTTGGGAAAGACGGTTCACAAATCTTCAAATGTAATGAGAAAAAAGTGGGGAAATGCTGTATAATTTTAATTCCTGCTATAATGGATACTTTTTTTCACAGATGAAGTGGAGTCTTGCAGCAGCAGAGATGTGATTTTACAAAATCTTCCTACAGATAACATAAGGAGTGCCAGAGAAAAGCGATAACAACAACGAAAATTGCAATATGAGCCCTGGTAAAATAAATAAATGATATCAGCAAAAATTGCAATATGAGCACTGGTAAAAGATGATAGCTGACACATATGTCCTCAAGGTCACATGGCACAGTGGATAAAGGCGTTGGTTAGATCCAGTGACGGGACACAAAGTTACGGCAGTAGAGAACGTCGAGAGCGTAATTAACAGTAGATACCTGATAACTGACATCCATTAGACATGGCAAGTGGAACTAGAACAGTCTACCTCAGCGAACACAATAAAGTGTTCAGTTCGACATTCCAACCAATTGAAGACGGCCGGAGCGTACAACGGCCGAAACGTTGTGTTAAATATGGCAACAAAGATGACGACAACAGTCCGAATAATGTAAATAGGGTACAGATAACATTGTCTGAACATATGGGCAACAAGGACGTTTTAAGGATTGTAAGAACAAGAACTACGTTTGTAATCTAAATCTGAAAAATCCTTTGTAATATCTAAGATACGCAGTGAGGAAAGAGTATTTGGAAAATTTGACACACACAGGACATATTTAATGTAAGGTGAGAAGTTTGTGTAAATGGATGAACAGCGAATCGGGAAGGATAGTAAAAAGCAAACACTGCTAAGATAATTTTCTTAAGTCATTTCTTCCTAACGAATTCATGAATGCCACTAAGGCGCAAAGGGTTTCTGGGGGTGGAGGAGAATGAGAATAATTTTGTGTAGAGAATGGACATTTAAGAACAGGTTCAGGACGATAAAAACTGCAATTTTCAGGAATATAAACACAGATGTCATGTATGTGGACGCTAGAACCTTTTCAAGGGGAAGATAGCTAGGAATGGTAGAGATTGAAGTATTCAGATTAGTTTCACAGATAGCTAGTAACTCGGAAAAACTGCCCAAGACAAAAGATTCTACACTGCAGGAATTGGTAAGGATAGCAAAGTTGATGGAAAATGAAAGCTTGAGGGATGTAGGTGCTTGTTTATTTTTTCTTTTTGCAAATTAATTTTTTTTTATTATCATTCGTAATAAGCTTTTTAGGTCAAAAATAATAGTCACTAACGATCGTCTCAGGTAATAGAATCCGGCTGGATGATGATGAAGATTACAAAATATTTTGACCACCGGAAGCGTTAGGAAGTTGTATAGAGCAATCAAGGTTCACTTCCTGAAGGGTACGATAAGTAAAAAAAGATACAGTTAGATCTTTACCAAAGTTATGCAGTCAGTACTTAGTATGACATCCGTTAGCACGAAACTCCTGCTTCAACTCGATGCGGGTGAAGACCATGACTTTGAGCAGATGACTGCAATATCTATTGCACGCACTGGATGTCAATTCGCTCTGTGATGCATCTCTTGTTCTAGTTTTGTGGGACCTTAGCGAAAATTCTATATTTTTGATGTACAGTGTTCCATCAATTTTTAGAGGAGATAACCGTATATTTATATCAAAGCTGGTTACGAACAACGATCACTGACGCCAAAGCCAGGATATCGAATGCTGATTATTGGATCCGCGAGTCCCCCTCCACTTGGGAAATTGACAGAAAACAACTTTCATCGCCTTATATCCTCCCGATTTGATATTGCAAAGCACTAAGTTAAGCTTTGTAAATATCAATAGAGAGGCAAGAAGAAGAAAATGAAGTGAGCAATAGAAACAGTAGAAGACAAAGAGGGAGGTGGAATTAAGAGAACATCACTAACAAGACGACGAAGTGGGAGTAGTTAATGGAGAAGTAGAAGAAGGAAGAGAAAGATGAGGAAAAAGAGAATTAAAAGAAGGGAGGTGAGCTGAAGAAGAAGATGAAAAAGAAGGAGCATAAGGAGAAGTAGGAGCAAGAGAATATGAACAAGAAGAAGACGAAGGAGCAGGAGGAAGAAAAGAAGAAGAATTGGAAGAAAAAAGGATGTGGAGCTGAAGAAAAAAAGGCAAAGAAGGAATTGTTTAACTGAAGAAGTAGAAGGAAAGAATAGGAAGGAGGAGGAGGTTAAAGAAGAGAAGTCGATGAAGTGGAAGAAGAAGAAAAGCGAAGGAGAAGAGAGTGTGGGAAAAGTGGGAGAATAAGAATGAGGTTGAGTAAGAGAATTCAAAGAAGAAGAAGAAGAATTCAAAGAAGAAGAAGAATTCAAAGAAGAAGAAGAAGAATTCAAAGAAGAAGAAGAAGAAGAAGAAGAATTCAAAGAAGAAGAAGAAGAAGAAGAATTCAAAGAAGAAGAAGAAGAAGAAGAAGAATTCAAAAAGAAGAAGAAGAAGAAGACTACGAAAACGAAAACGACAACGACGACAAAAACTTTTCAACTTGGGAGTAGTAAAGAGAAAAAAAACTAGAAAGAATAAAAACTACACCTCAAAACAACCAGTAATTAAATTACTTCGAGTGATTTTAACAGTTAAAGAAGGCAAGAAAGAAAGAAAGAAAGAAAGAAAGAAAGCAAAAGGACGGCAAGAAGCCTTGTATTGGGTGTATCTAAAAAAGATATATCGTCTGAGGGAAAAAATTGGCACCACTCTGACAATTTGCTACTCTCGGATATCTCGCTGTCAAAATTTGAGTAGAATTAATGTCAGTTTTGCAAACGAACAAGAGCTGTATTTTCCAGACTCCTTTTGACATAGAAATTCGCCGGAGTAACAATTTAGATCAATAATAAAACTTAGTTTACTTTGTTTTTGTTTTTAGTTTATGTAGGTCCATGATAAAGTAGTAGGAATGCGGCTGAGAGGCTTTCTGTCCAATAAGAATTAATTACTCGTTTTCGCGTTCATCATTGAAAGTTTATCGGCTTGAAAGAAAGAGAATAACTTCAAAGCTTTAAAAAGTCGTCTATATTAATATGTGCCTTTCCTTTTATGCCCAAATATATATGCTCGCGTGCACAAACACCCACACACACACACACACACGCACATTTTCCCCTGCAGCAACAGATAGACGAGTGGGTGCTGTGAATTTTGAAGAAGTAAGAAAATGTAACCCTTCCAAAAGACATTAAGATGTTTGGTCAGATTTTGGTAATTGTTTGAAAATCGCTTGGAATCGCTTAGTGTGTCCATTATCTATGTTCACTATATATCTATCTTAGTATGTTCATTATCTATCTATCTATCTATCTATCTATCTATCTATCTATCTATCTATCTATCTATCTCTAAGACTGTTCACATCTATCTATCTATCTATCTATCTATCTATCTATCTATCTATCTATCTATCTATCTATCTCTAAGATTCTTCGCATCTATCTATCTATCTCTCTATCTTTAAGACTGTTCGCATCTATCTATCTATCTATCTCCGCCTGTTCGTATCTATCTATCTATCTATCTATCTATCTATCTATCTATCTATCTATCTATCTATCTATCTATCTATCTATCTCAGTCTGTTCGTATCTATCTATCTATCTATCTATCTATCTATCTATCTATCTATCTATCTCAGTCTGTTCGTATCTATCTATCTATCTATCTATCTATCTATCTATCTATCTATCTATCTCTAAGACGGTTCACATCTATCTATCTATCTATCTATCTATCTATCTATCTATCTATCTATCTATCTATCAGTATGTATCTGTGTGTGGGTGTGGGTGTCTCTGGGTGTTGCTTCCTAGCATGAAAATCTTTTATCACTTGAAACACCGGTTCTCAAAGGATCACCAAAGTGAATCCTAGTCAGCACCTAGACGTGTAGGCGCTTAGCATGAACAGTTACTGTCAGCTTGGATGTGCGGTTGGTGCGATTCATAAGGTCTCAGAATTGCAAATCGGAGAGCCGACTTCCAATTCCAGTCGTTGTTTTCACTTTCGCGCAAATTCTCTTGGGAAAGGTCTAAATCAACCTCTTCTACCCCCCTCCAGCCATGGGTTAATTATTGGAACATGTATCAGGAAATATCATTAGCTCCAAAAACTTCTTAAAATCTAAAAGTATTTTCTGATTTTAAGTAACCTGCAGAAGATTGATAAACCTTAAAAAAAAAAAAAAAAATCACTTAATCAATGTAGATATTCCTCTTACCATTGCTATTTAAATTATTGATATCAAGCGCCCTTTCATAAAAACGCCTTTGAATTATATTCATTCAATATTGTCTTTATTATGCATATGTGTGTATGTCGGTTCGTGTGTGTATGAGAGAGAGAGAGAGAGAGAGAGAGAGAGAATGTGAGTGAGAGAGAGAGAATGTGAGTGAGAGAGAGAGAATCTGAGAGAGAGAATGTGAGTGAGTGAGAGAATGTGAGTGAGAGAGAGAATGTGAGTGAGAGAGAGAGAATGTGAGTGAGAGAGAGAATGTGAGTGAGAGAGAGAGAATGTGTGTGAGAGAGAGAGCGAATGTGAGTGAGAGAGAGAGGGATAATGTGAGTGAGAGAGAGAGAGAATCTGAGTGAGAGAGAGAGAGAATCTGAGTGAGAGAGGGAGAATGTGAGTGAGAGAGAGAGAGAGAGAAAATGTGAGTGAGAGACATTGAGATGCATGAGAATTTAATTCTCGGAATGGCCTTATGAAAGTTATGTTTCTTTACCTGATCACGATCAACTGGAGATTATAAGTTTTACTTCTCACATGACTACTAGGCTAGGTAAGCAAACTTTCACCGGAGCTATTCCTTGAATTTCATTGTCAAGTTTCGAGGCACCATGTTTGAATGTATTTTTATGATCCCCAAATGTGATATACCATTCCCCCATCCTTATTCGGTTTTCTGTGATCAGACGCTTTCAGACTTGATATTAATGCGCCAAGTTACGTTTGTGTGCTTGTGTTGGTGGACAGTACAAAAACAAAACGGCCCCTTGATGCCAACCTCATCAAAACAAAAACACAAAATACATTGGTCTAATCTCATCGAACATGTCCTCTCTCTGTCTTCCTTTTCACCGTATGTGCCACTAAAAATAAAGAACTATTTCTTCATAGAATATTTACGATAATCTATTTTAACAGAACTAACCTTTCACCGTCCTTTTTACCATTCTTCATACAACATTTGGTGGTAATACGTTGTTCTAGTTTTTTTCATTGATTTTCCATCAACAATAAAACATGAACACGTCAAACTTCCTCGACTGCTTGGTAGAATATGGCTCATCTGCTCTCCGTCTCAAGAAAGAGTAAGTGTATAATTTTGGCTTGAAGCTGCGGTAATTTCTAGAATTAAATTGTCACAACTTATATATATATATATATATATATATATATATATATATATATATATATATATATATATATATATATAGCATAATGAGAAGCCACGTATACTTTCTTGATATGTATATAATATGGATAAAACAACTGAAAAGTTGCAAATTAAAAGAAAAAAATTGGGTGTTTTTTTGTGAAAGTATTAATTTATATGTTTTTATATATTTGATATTTCAGACCGCCTCGGTCCTTCCTCAGAAATTAATTGAATAACTGTATTTGGAAGTTTGTTTACAAGTAGAGTCCGTCGCGAGACGCGGACGTCACGTGATGTGGAATGCAACTGTGTTTGAATATTTCTAACGTAAATCTATAGATAGTATTTTAGATTTTGTTTAAAAAGGCTTTTTAACTATATCTAAAGAAATTTTTTAACTATTGAAATATTTATACAGATTTAAAATTTTCTTCGTGTGTATGTTGAACTAAAACCTGAATCTATCAATAAACTTCCAATTTTTTTCTTTTAATTTGCAACTTTTCAGTTGTTTTATCCATATTATATATATATATATATATATATGTGTGTGTGTGTGTGTGTGTGTGTGTGTGTGTGTGTGTGTACGTGTGTGTGTGTGTGTGTACGTGTGTGTGTGTGTGTGCAAATATAAATTCCAAATTCGCTTGAGTATGTAACAGAACTAGGAACTTTAATTTAATTAAATTTCTATAATTAAATTGAAGTTTTTTAGCTTTGGGTTTTGAAACGTGAGAATTATTGTGTAGCGATGGAATCATATTTTTTTTAAAATATCATATATATATATATATATATATATATATATATATATATATATATATATATATATATATATATATATACAGTTGAATCACTCACATCCGAAATCACTATTCTCCGAAATCCCTCATATCCAGAGTGCCATATATCCGGAATCTCCCATATCCGGACATGATTTGATGTATATATTTGAACTATTGGGGTGATATATAACTGATTTGAAATGTCTGTTTTCAGGAAATTTACTTTGGGAAATTGCTTTTGCTTATTTTACCTTAATGACTTCTATTGGTGCAAAAGATGATGGGAATAAGAGGAAAAGGACAACTTTGGAGTTATCGTAAAAAGTGGAAACTTTAAACAGACTAGACCCTGGTGAATGTTCAGTGTAACAAATGGCTGAGTTCAACATACAAAAGACAACATTGTATGATATCAAATCTTCCAAAGAAACTATTCTCCAGCGTTCACACTGTCACAATGAACAAGGAAATAAAAAACATGATTGTGATTAAACTTGGACTGAAATTGAAAAAGCTTTTGAAATGGTTGTCAGTTTTATGGAAAGAAAGCACCATTTAGCTATGACGATTGCTATGACATACGCAGAGTTAAAAAAGTGTCTTTCGTTTAAAAAATTTCAAGAACAAAAGCAAAACGAATGCGGAAAAAGTTAAGAATGACATTAGACGAGAAAGAATTATCATGCAACAACGATCAAAAAATCCTCGTTACATTATTTGTTTCGCATACGTGGCAGACTTAATTTAATTTATTTTTATTAACATTACATAATTTATTTCTTTTTCGTTAAAATCAATTTGCGTTATATTTCACTCGCCATTAGCTTATTCTGTTTATTATAGAACATGGAAAATCCTGAAGTTCATTTATTTTAATCTAAATATAATCCCTCATATCCAGACTTTGTAACCAATTACTCATAACCGGAATGATTTCTTAGTTCGTTTGTCAGGGATTCTACTATACATACATACATACATACATACATACATACATACATACATATATATATATATATATATACATATACACACAAACAAAGTAAACACACACACACAAACACACTTACCATCCCCTCCCCAAACACAAATAAACTGCTGAACTGACCGGAGAAAAAAAAGGGAATATAGCTCTTATCTCAAATGACAACTTAAAAGAGACTGTTTGACCAACACAAGGAATGTTAAAAAGATAAATAAATAAACAATAAAAAAACAAATGAAAACTACAGACAAACGTTCGTTTTCTTCAACAAAACATTCATTTCTGTAGTTTACTGCTATAGCAAGCAGAGACATTTTTTTCGATCACGATGATGCCCATGTTGGTCGAAACTAGTCGAGGAATATAAATGAAATAATAATAATAAAAGCATAAGAATATTAATCTACAACCCAGTGTGTCTGAAGATTTTAATTGATTTTTCTAATAATTTTTATCGTTTAAATATATATATATATATATATATATATATATATATATATATATATATATATATATATATATATATCTTACTCGTTTATAAAGTGATGAGACCTCGTCGCCAGTCTAATACTACATTTCAATTCATAATATCAAGTTACCATAGCGTCAAGGTCATCCGAATAATCACCATGAAAGTATCTATAGTAAAAGGCAGAGGGAAGCAGCTTTATATTGGCGGGAAAGTGACTGAAGCCGATCTGACAGATCAGGACCAATAACATTGCTGATTGTTCTTTGGATTTTATCCTGGATCTCTACATATATAACAGGGGCACCGGACCTTATGTTCCAGCAATATTATAATCAATAATGAATGGTAAAATTATAGATATATAAGATAGATTCCAGAGAGAAAATTGTTTTAAATTATATGCCTCCTGCCCTAGTGTACATTTAGGAGGATGTTCATTATTTTAAGAGACATGAATGATATAGGCGTGTCCTATTCTGATTCTTGATAGGACGATTTTTTCCTTCCAAGAATGTCAGAGAGCACGATGCCATTATCCTGAACGTGTTTAACACAGGCATCTCTCAATGAATGCGAATTCGAAAGAATTTTATATACCAATATTCGATTAGTACATACAGAATACTCGATAATGCGATAAAACATTCTTCAGTTTAACGATAGTAATTGAAAAGTGATGTTTTATAGTTACCGATGTACAAATTAGCCTCACTAATCAATCGAGGGATTCCTGTATCGTAAATTCTTTTTTGTTGTTTGGTGGATAGTTCCATAAATCTTGCTACTTTTTTTTAGAATGTATGAGTTTATAGTTGCTTTGAAGTCTATATAGGGGATTTTCAAATTTAAAGTTTTTATGGATTCTTTTGCTGCCATATCAGCTTTTCCATTTCTGCAGATGACAATATGGCAAGTTTCAAAACAGATGAAATCTTTTTGGCCTTGCAGATGAGATTGATTCTGTATAGTAAACCAACTATTAAACATAAGTACGGATAGCGAATCTGAGAAAATTATGATCTTGTCTAATTCATTGCGTTTTATGATGTTTAAAGCTGTGTCTATGGTTATAGCTTCAGTTCTAAGACTAGAGAATTTGTCAGGTAGGCTTTTTTATTGTTATGTCACCTGGAACGGGTGAACATCCGAATTTATCAACGTATTTTATAGCATCAGTTTTGTTGAAACTTGACTAATGCATGGAATAATAATGCAAACACAAAATGTAGTTAGAATAAAATGTATTGAAACAAGAAGTGTACACAATATTTACATATAGTCTTTTGTATATTCCTGGGAAGACCGTTCCTGGAGAATGTGTTGACTAAGTCGCAGTCGGGTAGAGTCTCTAGTTGGATCTCTTGATTTGCCTCCATGTCTTCCGGTACCAACCATATTTATATCGTCGGTACTCCACTATGCAAATTAGGTGGATCATACCACAACACCCCCCTCCCAAGCCTTGGAATCCCTTTTGGATTTCAAACTGGCTTCCTATATGGGATGGTGATTATGGTTATTTCTTTGTAGATCCCCTTTGCATACTTCATATGTATATGTCAATCCACTTAAATTTAATATCTTTTTCGTTTTGGATTCACGTCCAATGGGTCCGTGAACTTTCGTTTCCTACCGGATCTTCTCGGTTCAGGAGCACTCTGCGGAGGTTCTACCTGAAAAATATCATACATTACATCAATGGGATCTTCCTCCTCATCCGGTTTACTCCCTTCATGCTCTAGAACGTAACATTTTTTGAGTTGGTTCTGGTGCCTTTTATGAGTATTCTTCGGCCCTTTAATTATGTAAATCAGGTCACCGATTCTCTTGTCCACTATGCCTCGCTCCCAGAACTCAACGTTGTTTCTGTAGCACTTGAAAAACACCTTCTCTCCGGCGGTGTATCTTTTTCTAGCTGTATACATAGTGTTCTTTACTCTGTTTCTTCCTGGCAAAAGCTTGTCAAACACTGACTTAATTTTCCTAGCGAACATTAGTTTAGCTGGTGCCATGTTTGATTGTGTTCTCTGGTTTGGCGTGATTCTGTATACTTGTAGGAATTGCTGAAGCGCCTTTTCCGTTGGAACTCCTGAGGCTTTCTTCAGAGCGCGCTTTAACGTATCGACAAATCTTTCTGCGAGTCCATTGGATCTCGGATGATACGGCGGCGTCGTTATGTGGTTAATTTGATATAACTCACAAAACTCCTTAAATTCTTCAGAAGTGAATTGTGTACTATTGTCACTCACAATACACTCTGGCACACCGAACCGTGCAAATAGTTCATGCAAAAAAGTTGTTGTGGTATTGGACGTAGGCTTTTTGCAGCGTAGTACTTCCTGCCATTTTGTAAAACTATCTACCACTATTAAGTAGTAATAATCTTCTACTGGACCAGCGAAATCAATGTGTAATCTTGTCCACGGATGATCCGTCTTTGGCCATGGTTTGTGGTGCCTTAGCTGCTAACGCACACTCTTTACATCGATGAACCATGTTTTCGATATCCACATCCATTCCTTTCCAATATACAAAGCTTCGCATTAAGCTTTTTGTTCTATTAATCCCCAGGTGACCCATATGAAAGTCCCGTAGGATTCTTTTCTGCAACTTTTTTGGTACTACGACTCTCTCACCATATAATAAAATTCCGTCACACATTGAATAAATCTCATGCACTTTTTGGTCATTTGCTACCATTTTGCTTTTTATTTCTAAAATGAAATCATCGCTTTCAGCTTCTTTTTTTATTTCCTTTGATGTAACCGGTAGCTCTCTTACAATGTTGTTTACCATGCTTTTCACCTCATAATCTGCTCTGATAATTGCAATAATTGATTCTTCGAATCTTTCTTCTTGACTCGGTACGAGTCTTGATAAAGTATCCGCATGAATTATATTTTTGGATGATAGGTGCTTTATGTGAAAATCATAATTGAGAAGAATGGTTCCCCATCTTAACAGTCGATTTGCCGTGTAAACGGGTAACCCTTTCTTTGAACCAAAAATAGTGATCAGAGGTTTATGATCCGTTTCTAACATAAAATGTCTGCCGTAGATGTATCTATGAAATTTTGTTATGGCAAAAATGATACTCAGTGCCTCTTTTTCTATCTGTAAATAACTTCGCTCTCCTGGGAGTAATGCTCTCGAAGCATGTGCAATTGGTTTCTAGAACCATCTGGCATTATGTGTTGAATACACGCTCCTACCCCGTATGAACTAGCGTCACTTGCCACTACAATATCAAGTTTTGGATTGTAATGGGTTAAAAAGAGGTCGGACGTAAGCATTTTCTTTATTTCATCAAAGGCTTTTTGACATTCTACCGTCCATTCCCATGCCTTGTCTTTTTTCAGTAGTTCATTCAACGGAGCTCTTAGATTGTACATTCCTTTAATGAACGCTTGATAATAGTTTGCGAGGCCCAGAAAACTCTGTAGTGTCGCCACGTTAGTGGGCGTCGGCATGTCCTAATGTGACCTAAATACTTAATTTCCTCCAAACCAAATTCGCACTTTGATTCTTTGACTTTAAATCCAAAGTCCTGAATCTTTTTAAATACTTGATTGAGGTGCTCTCGATGTTCGTCGACGTTTGCACTCCTTACTATGATCTCATCTTCGTCGCCATTGTTGAAACTTGACTAATGCGTGGAATAATAATGCAAACACAAAATGTAGTTAGAATAAAATGTATTGAAACAAGAAAGTGTACACAATATTTACATATAGTCTTTTGTATATTCCTGGGAAGACCGTTCCTGGAGAATGTGTTGACTAAGTCGCAAACGGGCAGAGTCTCTAGTTGGATCTCTTGATTTGCCTCCATGTCTTCCGGTACCAACCATATTTATATCGTCGGTACTCCACTATGCAAATTAGGTGGATCCTACCACAACAAATTTATATAGACTGTCTTCTCCTGTAATATATATATATATATATATATATATATATATATATATATAAGCTTTTCACCCCAAGCAAGGTTGGAAGCCACTAGCACGCAAGGGGTTACAGAAGGTTTGGAGGAAGAGCAGATAGGAGTGGTAAAGGAGAGGATGTGGCGAAAGATAGTGGATCGATCAAGGCAAGGGGCTTACAGAAGATTTGGAGCGAGAGCAGATTGACGTTACACTTAAATAGTTGGAGATTGTATTTGTCAGGGAAACAGGAATAAGGAAGGGAGATCCACAGGCGAGAGATGCATGACATGAAGCTATTGGAGTAGAAGAGACGTCTACATCTAACAGTTTCAACGGTGAAGGTGTGGGAACGGGATGCCAGCCTCGTAGGACGCTTAAATTCATGAGGCCTGGGAACCAGCGAAAGCAGCTCATCGGAGCAATTACCGTGAAAGTATTTGTAAAAAAGACAGAGCGAAGCAACTCTGTGAGAGATCGACTGCCGTCGAGATGACAGATCAGGGCCAATTACGTTGCATATCCGTCTCTGGATCTTATCAAGAACCTTGAGGCAAACAGCAGGGGCTCCAGACCATATATGGCAGCAATACTCCATGCAAGGGCGAATGGTTGATTTATAGATTTGGAGGATCGATTCCGGGGAGAACAATTTCCTGGATCGGTACAGGGAGCCAACTTTCCTTGCGGTGGATGAAGCAATTGACTCGATGTATTTGTTCCATCTCAGGTCAGTGGACAGCGTGAGACCGAGCAGCGGCAAAGAGAAGCTCTCGAGAAGTTGGGCTTCAGACATTCTAATGGGATGCGTATTAGTTGTAGGGTGTTTGGCAACATTTAGTAAAACTGTTTTATTAGTCAAGTGGGGTAGAGTAATAGATTCAAGGTTTAGGCTTGTGTATATTCATTAATAATGTTTTCCATCTAAAACCTGACGGTTTTAGATGTATCATTTTTGAGGGTGGCGGTGCCAGATCTTTATATTTTGCTCGGGAAACATGGTTGATTGCTGTTGTTATTCGTAGCGGAAAACTTATTGTTTACTTACTAATAAACCTTAATAATGCTTAAAAGAACAGGGCGATGTGGAGAGACATGATCGCTCACTTCCTGAAGGGATGCAACAAAGATGAAGATTTTGATGCAAAATGTTCATAGATTTTGCCTGCTGTCTTTGAAACGGTCTTGTGGTTTAATCCAATACTACCTACTTTTGCGTTATTGGAAAGACTCTTGGTTGGTTGATTTTATTTAGCGGCAAGTCAAAACCTCTATGGGTTAATTAATGCTGAAATCTAAATATTTTGAACACAGTTTAATGAACTCAACTAAATATATTTTGAACAAAATGGTGTGCCTTCAACTACAGAGAATATGTATTAGTATTTTTTAATTTCAAAATTTATTACTGGTATTTTTCTGCTTTCATAGTGTTTTTTTTTCTTTGTACGGGTCACTATTTTGCACATATCTGCGACCTAACACGTGCTACCATCTCGGGTCAGAATGGGCCTGAGAATAACACCAATTAAGAAATGGTATCACGCTCCTCAAAACCTCCAATATCCCAATCAGAAATTTTGCCGACGGACGTAGTTTATCGCCATACCCAAGACAATGGACAGACGGTTCATAAATATGAAAAAGGACTGCAGTTTCTATTCTTGCCAAACTATCTTAAAGGAACCGACAAAAATTTTCATGACGAGATTTTTCGATTATATTCCCATCTCACCTTTAAGTATTTATAGCGGACCGAAGGCGTTGGCAGAGTTACAAATATTAAAAACAGATCTTAATCATCGATCACTAACGGAACTGTAACCAAATACAGAATTCATATTATTTCTCTATTTTCTTCGAATCGTCTCACGTCTGCCTCTTTTGGTTGGAACTCCGGCTGCAAAAATATAATTAAGAAAGAAATTGACACCATCAGTAGGAAAGGAAGAATCCACTTATAACTGGGCAATTATCAGAAAGTGGCCAATAAAATTAAGTTCAAAGTGGCCAATAAAATTAAGAATTATACCATTTAGATTCAGACTCTTGTCCTCGTCTTTTTTTTTTGCACAATGTTACAGTCGTTGTGCCCACGGCCTTCCTCGGCTGTATCTCGATCTGGGTAATCTACAGAGAATTCTGAACTGAACCTTTATTTAATTTACGGGGTAGACTATTCTCCTCCCACTGCCCATGTCTAGGGATATCGCCTAATTCTTATTTTTAGTACTGCTCAGTTATTAATTGCTCATTTTCACTGAGTACAAGCACACGCTGCGCGACTCATAGATTGAAATCACAATGACTCTATTGCTAAAATTCACAAACCAACGTTTTAATCTACTAGGACAGTTTGGTGTAGTGAACGTGGAGACCTAAACCTAAACTCACTGCTGAGTAGTGCTGCAACTGCTGCTGTGACTGCCTTCTTGTTTTTACTGCTGCTTGTTATGTCTTGATCGCTGCTGATGTTGAAGACTGTGCTTGTTTATTAGCTGTCCCCATATTGTATTTATCTATATGATAAGGAGACCCTCATAGCCTAGTATATGCCTTGATTTTTTCAGTCGTTTAACTTTTCAGTGTTCTTCCCTGTCCAGTATTTTCCCTTCATTCTACAGGGGTTCATCACTACCCCTTTCCTTCCATACATGATGAGCTTTGTGCAAAAATAAACTTAATCTTAAAGCTTCTTGCTTGTGTCCTGACCCACTTAAAACCATATTACCTAACAATAATTCCATTTATTTATCTTGATGTCATCATCGAATTTGAAGAGAACCATGATTTTCCTGCTCACGAAACCAACTAAGAATATGATTCCACCTCATTGTCAGCAATGGGCTTTTGGTTGATTATTTCCAGGGAAAGCTCAAACGCTACCCAAGCTATCAGGTGCATCCAATATAGGTCTTTCATCAATAAAAATTACCGTTACAAAATCAGTTTTCAAGTAATTCTTCGTTCAAGTCACACATTTCTCTTGATGATGCTTATTGAGTCGCCAGTCTAGATTATTTTCATGTCTTCGGCGTTCAATTTTCTTAATATTCTGAAAGGCTTATCTTTGGGATAATTGACAATTTCTACACTATTTCTCTATACTGGTCACTATACGGATTTATTCGGTGGTTACTATTCGAGCGAGTATTATCGAGCAAGTACTATTAGTGCGAGTGATATTCGAAAGCGTCAGACACCAGTATTGTTCAACTGCGTTGCTATAGTTGTAGCTGCGATTACAAAGTCTCTACTACAATGAGCATTACGATAGTGACAACGATTTATCTCTTTATGGTTTATATGCGTCCTTTTTTATTCTGATTTACTTAAAATTCCTTTGTTACTCACATTTCCAGACCTTAGTATTGTCTTCAAGCTTTCTCTTGCCTGAAGTCTCGTTATTTGTGAGTAGACTGTTTAGCGTTCGCTACGGTGGAGTAATGCATAGCGGCTCGGATTAAGGAATCGGAGAGCCGAGTTCGAAATCCAGTCAGATATATTACATTCATTTACGTGCTAATACCCTTGGGAAAGGTATGAATCCTCTTCTTCTCCAGCTATGGGTAAATAGCAGGACAGAGAAGGTTCTATATCCTTGGGTGGCAACTGGTCTACTGCGGAAGGAAATGGCGACCTACTGCGGGGAAAAAATCTGCCTCGTCAGTCATGTATCGAAAGATGCATGATCGTCTTAGCGTGTATTACGCATGGCACATAACTGTCTGACTGAACATTTATAAGAGGACCGATATAACCTGATAGTTCAGTGCTATTTTCTTTATTTCTGATAAGAACTTCCAGTTTATTAATACTTTTTCTTTAGCTTTTGCATAGGTTCATTTGCTTTTCCACTGCCCATTCGGATTTCCATGTGACTTTTTGTTTTCGTCCCGGATGAAAACATTCCATTTGACTTTCGTACTTGCTGGATTTTGGAAATCCTCAATTCGGAGTACGCATCTTGGAATTTTCTTTATACTGACAACTAGACGTTCTGTCGTCTTGCAATTGGGGGTTAGTCCTTTCTTCTCATTTTCCTTTTCAAACATATTAATTTGAGTTTGAGTTTTAGAATGTCTTATTTACCTGTTTAAGTAATTCTACCTTTGTAGTTTAATCCTTCAATGTTGCAATATATCTGAAAATGAACAGATAAATGCCCATAGTTATATTTTATACGGATTTATCTACAATGTGACAAACAAACATCAACTTGCGTAATAAAATCTTACACCACTAAATAATTTATTGTAAACTAACAGGCTTCACCCGCTGGCTATCACTTGGAAAATATATATTCACTACTTGAAATCTTTATAACAACGATTTCAAATGAACATTTCATTCATAAATTGGTTGTAAACATGAAAGAATACATTTGTATTTATTCGGATAGCTAAACATTAGAATTTTAACCGTTTTTAAACAAATGAAACCTGGTGAAACTGAAGAACATTTACCAGGTGTTGACAGAAATAAAATACATGTATTTGCATGAATGAAACGCATAACCTGGTTATTTTTCTTAGTTGTTTTTGTATGGAATTAATGTTTACTATTTATGAAATATTGAAAGGGTTGTGGACGTTCAAAGAATATGACTGTAAAGACAGAAGAAATTAAGTTCTCAGGCATGGGGGCAGGGGTGTTATAGTGAAGGAAATTTTTATAAATTATAGATGTCAACTTGTTTGAGGTCAAGTAAAATGCAAATTTCGAACATTGTCCTGCACTATATAAGAGTATTCCTAAACAGAAATATTTTGTGATGAAAATCAAAACAATCCCCGAATAAAAAAAAACAGTAATGAAGGACAGTTAATTAATGAAATATGCTTTTTAAAATCAATATGCAAATTAGCTAAACCTACAAATTGATATTGTCTAGTAGTTGATAATATATAACACAGATATTTAGCCAAAAGGGTGTAAATTGCTATAAAGTAGTTTGTAGGTTGTTTATTTATCATCGCTCAGTTGGGTCTCTGTCTTTGGGCAGAGTGCGCTCAGGGGTTTCTCTGTCGAAGAGCAGAGGGGCAACTGAGAAAGTAATACTGAGAGGTTCCCAGCCCTGGTGAAGAGCTGATTGTACAAGAGGGAGAGATCGGTGCTCGCACCCAGGCCAGCGCAATCGACGAATGCGGGGTCTGTGGGCAAATTTTGTGCCTGCCCGGGTGCATGCGCTCGGGTCCCCATTTTAAAAAGACCTTGTGTCACATCTCATTCTCGTAGGGGAATGAGTAAACACCGTATGTAAATTGCTATAAAGTAGTTAGTAGGTTGTTTATTTATCGTCTCTCAGTTGGATCTCTGTTTTTGGTCGCCCAGGAGAGTCTTCTTCGAAGGACTGTCTCAAATGAGGAAAATTATACTGAGAAGTGCCCAGCACTGAGGAACAGCTACCCGACGTGGTGATCAGTGCAACTGACGGCAATTTTTGTTCCTAGCCCGGGTGTACGCGCTCGGGTTCCCCACATTAAACCGACCCTGTGTCACAACGCACCTCTTTGGGAAGGGGGTGTCAATTAAATAACAAATTACTATAGAGTTGGGCCCTTTTAACCCCAGAATTCAGTGGGAGAATTGAGCTCCAATTTCGCATTTATTCATATAGATATTTCTTATAACCCTGATATTGGAATTTATATGGCATGTTTGTCTTATATATAAACCCACTTGTAAATAATCAAAAAAATTACCGAAAGCACTTGGGTCTAAGGACAAATTTTGACCAATTTTATTCTCGCCAAACGGAAAAAATCTAAGATTGCTGGAAAAACTAAATAAAAAATTAATTAAATTTTTCTTTGTCTGTCATTTCAACAGAACATTTTAAAAATATATATTAATTATATTTACATATAAGCAACTCTGAATGTTTGGGGTGAGGGGTTATGGTTGCTTTATTAGGCTATAAGCCCTCCGTCATAGGCCTAGTTCAGAAATATATACGATATTGGAGCCGTTCGTAAAGAAAGAAAAAGCTTACATAGCAGTAGCAGTAGGGAAAAGAGGCCTAGATGAGTGCAGTAAAGCGTGACAAACAGCGGAAAACACTCATCAGCAGCAAGGCTAGGTTTTAGGCTCCAGGTTCTCTATTCAAGATTGTCCGACCGACTAGATTAAAGCATTGGTTCGTGGTTGGCGATTTCACTGCTTGGGGATAATGCAAAGCTTACTTGTATTCAATGGAAACGGGTCGAGCAATAAGTATGCAGTACTAAGAAATAGACGATGCATCCCTAGACATGGTCAGCGGATCGAGAAGAATCTACTCACGTAAATTAAATAAAGGGTTTGCGTTTATGTGAGGACTGATTAAAGAATATCTTGATTGAGGCTATGTCAGGTGAAAACATTAGTCCTAAAAAGCGCAATGTATCACTTTTCTGGAGGTTAGCATTCTATCTAATACTTTTAAAATTAAATTTGAAAAGACATAGTTTTTGACCAGCCCTCATAGTTTTTATCAGCATAATTTATCCAGAATAGTAATCCACAATCCTACAAATTTAATACTTTTAGAAAAGAATAAATAATTCATATTTTCTTTCATTTACGCATCTCAAAAAGGTTTAAATTTGAGATTAGGTTTTCTCGATTAAATTCCAATGGACTGATTAGAATTGATCATGAATTTTGGAATCAGGAAAACGGCCAAGAACGAGTTATCCACATTGATCTGTTCAGATTTATGATCGAAGAATTTAAATTCTCACTGATCGATCGTTTGAGCCTTTATTGGACATCTGTTCAGGATTGAACTTTATCAACAATATATGCAGCGATGTGCAGGATTTAGTTGTTCGTACAAGCGATTAACGATACAGCTTCGAAAATTATTCTGTTAAAGGACGTTTGCTATAGAGCTAATCCTTCAGATAAAACTCTAGAGAGTTCAAATCTTACTTGATGCCATGTTCTTCTGATATATTAATATACAGGCTGTCCATATATATATATATATATATATATATATATATATATATATATATATATATATATATATATATATATATATATAGGGTGTCCATAATGTTTGTGTGTACGTTAAAAAAATTATAACTTTAATTGTATTTGCGATAGAAATAATTTGTAAAAAGGATATGAAAGAAGTAAATCTATATTTTTTAAGGTTTTATTGCAATTTTATTTAAGTTTCCACATGTCCTCCATCATTAGCAATACAAAGTGGAATACGATTTTGCTAATGATAGAGGACATGTGCAAACTTAAATAAAATTTCAAAAAATATAAATTTACAAATTTTTTTACAGATTATTTATTTCTATCGCAAATACAAATGAAGTTAGAATTTTTTTAAAGTGCACACGAACTTTATGGACGCCCTATATATATATATATATATATATATGAATGTGTGTGTGTGTGTGCGTGTGTGTGTGTGTGTGTGTGTGTGTGTGTAAGATTCATTAAATATGACAGACACGGTGCTTTAAGTTTTTATATAATTTCTCATTTGTTTTCTTTTCAGGAGATAAATTATTTCTATCGCAAATACAAATAAAGTTATAAATTTTTTAAAGTTCGCACGAACTTTATGGACACCCTGTATATATACATACATATATATATATATATATATATATATATATATATATATATATATATATATATATATATATATATATATATATGATAAACAACATTCTTGTCCACCTTCAAAATACAGGAAAATATTGCTGGCAAACCAATATAAAGTGTGTCCATAAACTTCGTGTACACTTTAAAACATTTATAACTTTATTTGTATTTGCGATAGATATAATCTGTAAAAAATATTATAAAGTTTAATGTACCAAGTTTTAAGTATAGCTAAAATAACTAATGTGATTTCAGGCATTACTGTAAATCAGTTGGAAAATGTTTTCCATGAACTGCAAAATCGTATTACACTTTGTATTGCTAATGATGGAGGACATGTGGAAAATTTCAATAAAAAATATAGATTTACTTCTTTCTAATCCTTTTTACAAATTATTTCTATCGCAAATACAAATAAAGTTATAAATATTTTAAAGTGCACACGAACTTTATGGACACCCTGTATATGAGTTACACTTAAAGTCTGGGATGGGCTTGAGTCGAAAAAGAGGCTGAAAGTAAAGGCCTTGAATCTGCAACAATTCAATGACACTAGTGAGAATTTAGCCGCAGCTCAAGAGGATGAAATGCCATTAACTTGTGTTTTTTTTAAATGCCATTAACTTGTGTTTTTTTAAGTATTAACAGTTAGAACCCGATAGAAATAATTTGTAAAAAGGATTAGAAAGAAGTAAATCTATATTTTTTAAGGTTTTATGGATACCCTGTATATTTCGTAAATATGAGTTATGTTTAGTTTCTTGTCTAGTTTCAAACGGGTCACCGGAAAGATGAAATAGTGTTTTATAATCTTCAGCAGATTCGACTCTGCCTTCATGCAAGTGATATTAGTTTCCATGTACAACGTAGACCTGGATATCTATTCGCCCATGACACATATAGGCCTTTGAAATGTGAATGCAGTATCCTAAACATTATACAAATCTGTCTGATATTAGAAAAGTCGAACACTAAACAGTGTCATCTACGTTCACATTGTTAACTTCGCTCTTTTTTATACCAAAATTCACTCTGTACAAGTCACTCAAGATAGACGGTTACTGAATGAGCTGTTTGCTATCAACCTAAGAGGATGTAGGAAAAAGTAAATTTTATGAGGATAAGGAGGATATATAACGACGGACTCTTAACTTGAAAACGTTAAGATTGCAGCGTTCAGTGAAGTATTCAGGTGTGACTTTGATTCACTAAGTAGCAGTTCAAGGGAAAAAGTCTCCCTGACCGGAACTCCCTCCTAGCAAATGGGATATGGGTGAAGTCTGGTGATTCAAAATCGAAGAAATGTTGCAGCTGCATAATGCCTGCCCACATGGTACCCGTGCTACTCAACATGCTCTGCAAGATGTTAGACAACTTCCTTAGCTGATAGCCTAACCTATTTCACATTGAAGAATTATGAGACATAATGGGAGTGCGCCAGACTCATATAATTAACTCACTAACAAAAATGATTGTATTCCATTAGAAATTAGAAGTATCGTGGAATAAAGAATGGGAGGATGGGGTTCTCCTTCGGTGAAATCACATGGATCAGAAAGAATAGGTCTGTGCTGATTTCCAAGCAGGCTATACAGTGTATTAATTGGAGTTATGACCTTCTTTCGTCTTTGGTGTTTTTAGAGGGAAAAGCGAACAGGTCTACGTACGCCTAAATCATTTTTCTATGCCTTTTTTTAATTTACATATGATTGCAAAGTAATTTACCAGCAGTATAATGCCCGCCTAAATGATCCCCCTACTACTCAATACCATCATACTTTTTAAATTAGTCCCTCTACAACCCTTCCTGTATTGATTCAACAGTTACAAGAGGTGTGGAAAATGTATTGTAAGATTGCTATTAGCCAACTATGCGATCATATGCGCATAAGAATACAGTCCTGTGTTAAAACCCAATTGCAATAATTAAAGTTACAACTCACTCTCAGCTTTGGTGCTTGTGGAGGGAAAACTGAACAGGGCTGTCTAAGCACAGAACATTGTTCAACGTTTGTTTTTTTTCTTAACGTAAATGCAAAGTAGATTTCCAGAAGCATAATGCCCTCCACATTATGCTTGTACTTTTAAATAATACCTGATTTCTTCAATTACTTCATATACAACACTTTCTGTATTGAGTAAGCATATGAAACAGGTATGTAATGCTATATTGAATGATGGTATTCGCCACCACGACGATTGTACGTATACAAGATTGTAGGTTTTTGTTAATGCCCAAGGTGGATATGCAGTGGATTTTTTAAGGTAATTCACCGCAAGCAAGACGGGAATGTGACTAGCACGCAAGGTGTTACAAGGTGACTCAGAAAATGCACGTACGATTTCATTTTTAAATCTTTTTTTTACAGCTCTTTGTATTGTCATAGTTAAAACCCCTCAATCACGTGCGCAACATCTTATCGATTGATTTGGATCTTTTCTAATTGATCTCTTTCGTTGAAATGATGATGTCTGTTCCTGCTGTGACTTCCTGATCCAGTTTTCTTTTCTCATGTCCTCTCATTTCTAAACTTATTCACCGTTCTCTTCATGGTTCTTGAATGGACTTTGAAGAGGGAAGCCAGAGTATGAACACTGGTAACATTACTGAAGGCCTGAATAATTTTCTTCTCAATATTGCTCAGTTGAGAAGACAGTTGGGCCGACACAAAACAATTTTTACCTGTTCCCTTTCGAGCTGCATAACTCAAAGCGTTCTTCCGTAATTCTTACGGCACCTGGTACTAACATAGCTCAACGTCTTATCTAAAAACCTGTAAAAAAGAAATTCAGTTAGTTTAGTTTTGTTTTTTTAGATATTAAACATTTTTTGCTATGGACAATTGTGCTATAACACGATTTGGATAATTCTGCTGTTACACCCGAAATTTATTTAAAGACATTTATATATATTATGTTTAACGTTCTTTTTATAGATACAAGTATTTTATAAAACAGAGCATTTGCTTAAATACTTGTATCTATAAAAAGAACGTTAAACATAATATATATAAATGTCTTTAAATATATATATATATATATATATATATATATATATATATATATATATATATATATATCGAGACGGGGAGAGAGAGTGGGAAGAGAAAGAGGCGTAATAGAAAATGACTCTCCTGGCACTTCGATAAATTTTGTTTTCATTATCTTTTTCTTCCATGCATACAAGGGATTACTTTTTGGGACAAAGAGAATGTAAGAACTGTCCAAATGATGTTACACGCGTCCAAAAACGATCTCTTGTACATATATAAAATGTAATGAAATGCATAATCATAGTGCCTTTTCAGTCGTCTTCAATGAAACCTGTCAAAAAGAAACGGTACTGCTCAAATACACAATTGTTTTGGGCTTTGGACTTGCATGCTAGACGATTTTTTTTTACTAACGTACATGTTCCTGGTTCTTTCTTTTTGTATACCTTTTTTTTCCCTTTGGTATTGTTTTGATTATTTGCAAATCAAGACATCGAAGGTCTACCGAACGAGTATAATTTATTATACTTATAAGATTACTACTACTACTAATATATATATATATATATATATACAGGTGAATCACTTTTATCGAACAGCACTGTATATATATATATATATATATATATAAAGACACACAGGTAAATACACACACACGCACAGAAGACACACACATATATATATTTTCTGTATTTAGGCAGCAATGCTTCATTTATAGATGTTTCATTAAAGAAGACAGAAAAAGTACTGCTATTAAGGCATTTATTTAATTTTTCTTGTGTCCGAAGTAGTGTTTTCTTTTCTCGGCACAGATTGTGTAGAGCCTATCCAAATGTTCTGTAATTCCGAGTGGTTTCGGGTATAATTTTAACCATTATGAAGGATGATTCTATTTTTACTTTTTAACTGGATGTATGGTTTGTTTTTATGTTTCTAGAGTTATGGGGATATTTTATTTTCAGAACACTGTCAGCACTTTGTGGCCGTGATTGTAGTTAATATTATTGAGTGTTGAGTATCAAGAAATCAAAAGATGATCGAATCCATCAACACAGCAATAAAAAAAATATCTCCACACGTGACAGTAATTGACGTACTTTTCAGTTAACCGTATAGCGTTCCCTAAATTCTACAATTTGCTAAGCATATTTTGTTTTGTTATTATTAGTTACTTTGTTTAATAAATTCATTTCGTTTTTGCCATGAAAATGTCCACGTTGGGCGAAACGCTTCGGCAACTGTTACAGTTTTCTATTCTCTTTTACATTTATAAATATATATATATATATTATAAATTAACTGATTTAAAATATTTTAAAGCAGTTAATTTATAATATTTATCCTCTGTTAATTTACATTGAGCACTGTTTTGTAAAAATAAAAATAAAAAATATAAATAAGAACACTGGATTATATATATATATATATATATATATATATATATATATATATATATATATATATATATGTATATATATATATTACTTTAAACGGTTTTTAGTGAATATTCGGATTTGAGTAGACGCTCTGTTCATCTCCAACATTCAAGCTGGTAGGCGAAAATAAATAAACAAATATACCGTTTAATAGGTAATCGGAACGCCTTCTCATCTACGATTATTAACTAAAAAATAACGTTCAAAATGATAAAAATCTGTCGGATTAAGAAAAATCCATTCTAAAAATTCTCTTTTTTACTTTTGGATACGAAACTGTGAGAGAGCTATGAGAGGCGAAATTTCGTTCCAAAGCACAAAATTTGACCCTGCTTAATCCACTGTTCTCCGTGGCCATGTCGCACCGAGCTAAACGGTAGCTCCGTCTCTCCCGAGGGACGATTCATGTCAGAGAGCGGAAGGTTTCCTTTAATAAGATTCCTTGAACATTCATGGCGGTTGGCAAACATGAATAAATATATTGTTTAATAAATGAACGGTGAGCCTACTGAAATATGAATATCCACAAAAAGATAACGTTTAAAGTGATAAAAATCTATTCATATATATATATATATATATATATATATATATATATATATATATATATATATTGTAAAGCCTTTCACCTATCTTGGTAGCAAAGTCAATTACAGTGGAACTTTACATGATGAAATCATGCATCGGATTGCTAAAGCTCCCAGTGCTTTCGGCAAACATCGCCATCGCTTGTGGAATGAGCGGGGTATTCGATTGGATAGGAAAATTCGGGTTTACAGAGCTGTTGTACATGCCATCCTTTTGTATGGCTCAGAGTCGTGGAATCTATACAGGTGCCATATACGCCAGCTAGATGTTTTCCATAAAAGCTGTCTGCGTGCAATCTGTGGAGTTAACCTTCAAGATAGGGTATCTAACGTAGACCTGTTTAACAGGTGTAATATTTGAGGAATTGAGACTTTTCTCATACAGTCTCAGTTACAGTGGACTGGTCATGTCTTGAAAATGCCTGATGACAGGATACCCAAGATCCTAATGTACAGCCAGTTAGAACAGGGCTACAGGAATGTAAGCCGCCCATGGTTAAGATACAAAGACAAGCTGAAAAGCAACTTGTCAGCAGTCAATATACCACATAACACCCTTAAGCGCTTAGCCTTGGAGCGGGTAGAATGGTGATCATCGTGTTTTAGTGGACTCAGCAGTTTTCAATCTGCTTGTCTGAATCATCTTCAAGAAGCGAGAGCAAGATCTAAAAGGTCAGCCAATCTAACAGTGATCTCAACTCATAATCGTCACACTTGATACATATGTGGTATCCTTTGTAAATCACTAGCGGGTCTTAAATGTCACTTAAGATTATCGCACAAAATTTCGTAACTGAATCAACTAAGCTGCCAGATCCTCATACGTCGAAGCCGACGGGAGTGTCCATTATATATATATATATATATATATATATATATATATATATTAGGATATATGTCAAAATCGCAACATAATTGCAATCGTGTTTCGATGCGTAACAATGCATCTCATCATGCGATTGTAAATTAGTGGAGAATGAACGATTTATTTAGATTTGAAAGCAAACTACAACTTCTTTTTACTAAAAAAGAAAAAAAGATTGGGGGTATAAGGTCTGTGGGCTTTACTATGCCCATATGAGAAATTAAAAACCTTGAAAAATATCAACCATCCCAATCTCTTAAACAAAAGAAGAAATCATTTAATATGCACCTACCTACCTCGATCAAAATTTCTACTCAAACACTTTAACCTATTAGTATAGTCTAGCCGGACCCAGGGAACACTTATACTATTATGGATATTATTTATTTTTATTAATATTTTCACTTTTTGCTACCTTTACTATACAGCTATTGTTAATATTAGACGGTAACGCATTTACCATTTTGCTAATCCATTATACATTTTGCTAATCCATTATAATTTGCAATTATCTTATCTCTGTGATTTGTTATTATTAATAATTATTTATTTTATATGTTATTATTATTTGTTCTGTATTTGCTATTTTTATTTACATGGTCTTATCTTTATGACCAACCAAAAAAATCCGTTTTTCAATGTTTGTTTAAATTAATCAATTAAAAGCTTAAAATTTTCACTTGTTTGTTGATAATATATTTTGACTAAAGTAACAGTATTTTATATGTTTCTTTACCCTTTTGTATCTGGTCTTAAGATTTTGACCAGGGGTATTTATATGAGATATAAATGTATATGTATCATAACTATGTTAGGCAGTTGAATAACGATGTGGACAAATTGTGTAATGCATTTCGTCTTCAAAAAGGGCTGTAAATATATAAATATATAAATTGCACATAATGTGCTGGTGTTATTGAAACGGGGCTTGATGTTTTATAACAGTGCTACAAATATATATATTAATAAATATACATACGCTCAGTACCCAATGATTACGTTTGGCATGAAATTTCGCGTCGTGTGTACGGTGTGAGAAAAAATATATATATACATGGTAATTATTCCATGGTACCTAGAGTTTATGAATTTAATTACTAGATTGGTGGCAAGATCGCATCATTTTACAGTTGGAATGGCGAGATTTAACCGCAAGTTCTACGATAATATTTTCTTCTCTAGCACTCATCTCTTGCTTTTTTTTTCTCGGGTATTTATATATACGCGTCAATGGTGCATTGTGGGTAGTCTAATTTGGCGGTTATTTTGCGGAAGTAATTAATTTATTTATTTATTTATTTGGGTTAAATTATTTTACTTGTTTTTATTTATTTTTATTTCTATTTTTATTTCTTATCTTATACATTTATTTATTTTCATTTTAATCGGTGTTTTTATTAATGTAGTAAAGAATTGTTTATATCGCTTATTTAATAGTTTTGTTTTGGTTTGGGAAGATAAAGCAATTTCTTCAACTTTGGGGTTGATTGCTGTAGTTTATTCTAACTATTATTTTGTCGGGTGCAGTTTTTAATTTGTTTATTACTTCATTTATTTATTTGGATGGATTATCTTTACTTGTTTTTCTAACGGTTAATTTATAGGGATCGGTTTGTTAGTTTGTTTATTATTTATTTATTTGGATTAATTTAGATTAATTTATTTTACTTGTTGTTTTATTATTTATTTATTATATTGCACATTTTTATTTACTATTTTAAGTTTTCGATTTTTAAGTAACATAGTATTATATATATGTATATATATATATATATATATATATATATATATATATATATATATATATATATATATATATATGCATGCATTTATCGTATTCCATCCTGATTATATGTATGCTTTATTTCTTCCAGAATGTTTCAGTTTTCTTTTTCGTCAGTGTACTTCCCGTAACACAAACTGGTGCCATCACATCCTTCAACTCAGCTCACCTAGATCATATGCCTGCACTTAAGATTTGTGATGTTGTAAAGAAAGCAGGAGAATTGAAATCCGAACCAATCATTATGGAATGACCAATTGACTTTCAAGAAATCTCTCTCAACGAGACGCAGGCATAATCTTTAACTCAATCTGTTGATCCTTGACGCTTATATGGTCGCTTCACTTTTATTATTTCTGGCAAATATGCGCTTGACTTCGTCACATTTTCATGTTGAATTCATAAACTGTCCACTTGTATTATTTCACATAAAATCGGCCCCTAACCAACCAACCCAGCCTTACGAGATCTCGTTTTCATGCAAACGTACAGAAACGCATGCGCGTATATACACAGTTGTACGGGGCCAATGATTTCACATTGCTAAGGACAAAGCGGCGGCCATCTTTTCTTGCCATCTGGTGTCAAAATTATAATCTTCTCTTCGCAAGTCCCTGTAATCTCGCAATACCTGCAGGGTTGGCGAGGGATAGGAAATCAGCCAGGGTTTTCTTTTTGTTTGAAGCTACACATAAAGTTTTCGCTCGAACGTGTCAAGATCGCTTTATGCAAAAAAAATAAATAAATAAAAAATAACACAAAATAAAAAATCCAGTCAAAAGCAAATTAAAGAAACGGTGTGTCCCCCTTGACACCGCTATAATTTTTTCTACCTTCTCTCCTCTTCATCGTTTATTGCTTTAAAAATTGATGATTCAAATTGCAATTAAACCTAAAAAAAATAATAAACAACATTATTTATTAGATTGCTTATTTTCAAGATTAATTTTATATTTACATCAACCTAAAATTGATATAATTAAAACTAAAGCAATGTAATATTTATCATTTACAAATTTATAAAGAAATAAATATAAAAACGATTTTTTTATTCATACATAGAGATCATCCTCCAACGGACTAAATATAAATACAAGATCATTATCATTTATTTGCCCTGTCAATTCAGAAAATGGTTGAACATTGCTCTCGACGAACTGCAAAGCTCTAAGCAGTGTTTGGCTATTTACGACACCTCCTTAATTTTCCTCTGCTATCCATTTACATTCATTAAGTTGCTAGGTGAACAAAAATCTTGTGAGTGTTATATTCGCTAAACTCGCTTGCTATGCATCCCAGAAATTATCAACTATTTCTGATTATAAGTATGATTGTCTTCCTCGTTCCCATTGTATTTATAACTTCATTCTTTTACATGTGTTCTTTCCAAGACATTATCATTATTCCACTGAAGAACCAGGTTCAAAGAACATGTTAATAAAGCTATGGCAAAGTTTGAATTCTCGCCTTATATTCCGGAGAGCCGCAGTGTCTTTCTCATTACACTTACCAAAATTTTTCCCGCTGTTCAAACGCCAACGCCACCGAATTTTATGTTCATATTTTCTGGTAGTAGTATTAGATATAATAGTATTTTTGTTCTATTCCCTTTAATAATGACTGAAAAAACCTCATTCACTCGAAAATATATAGACAAATCGTAGAGATGCATATTCTGGAATTGGCCATTCTTCGTTTTCATCCGCCATATATTTGTTCTTCGTTGTCAGAATGCTACAATCACTTGTCTGATTACACTTTTTTCTTTGTGAACATTTGCCTTATTACTGTTGCTTTGCCTATTTTTGTCTTGCATATATATATATATATATATATATATATATATATATATGTGTGTGTGTGTGTGTGTGTGTGTGTGTGTGTATGTATGTATGATAGAAATTGTAAAGGAGGATTTGATAATTATAATTAAGTAATTTATTGAGTCTAAAAGAAACCGCAACAGAATGCAGAAAGCACTGGACGGCCGTTTCGTCCTATAATTTCTATCATCTGTATATCATTGCTTGATCCGGATTCTAATGCATCAGTTTGAGCGGCTTGGTGATAGTAGTCGTGGCGCCGGGGGCACAGTCCTATGGTTACAGAGAATTTCAGTTGAGTTCCACCACGGAATATGTGAGCGAGGGGCGCTATATTGAGTCTGATTTGCTATCTCTTCGTCACAGAGGCCTGTTGAACAGTTGGTATGTTGTTTGCTTGACAACCTAACTGTCAGGGTTTCAATTCTCGGTAGTGGATGCGCACTGCTGATGAGTGCCAAATAAAGGACGAAACGGCCGTCCAGTGCTTTCTGCTTTCTATTGAGGTTTCAGACTCAATGAATTACTTAATTATAATATATATATATATGCACGTTACTTAGTGTAAAGTGCTCAATAACTGTGATTGACCGAACTTATTTAGTTGTATGGATATTAGTTTCACGCTTTTGCGATGATCAGACAAACTCTCAATTTGTTTGATGATCTCAAAAGCGTGAAATCCAGGGTTACAAACTCATATCTATACATCTGAGTATATATATATATATATATATATATATATATATATATATATATATAAATATAAGAGGATATAATCCAGGTAGAACTCAATGTCCAGTACAGAGTAAGAATATAATATAAAAGTCTCAATCACTAATATTCCATGGTTATAATTTATTACATTAAAATCGTAATCACGATCCAATTTATCAGGCATTCAAATTAAAAAAAACAACTTATATATATACATATTTTTTTTTTTTAATCATATCACCCCAAGCAAGGTCGGAGGCCACTATCACGCAAGGGGTTAAAGAAGGGTTGGAGGAAGAGCAGATAGGAGTGGCAAGGGAGGGGATGTGGAGAAAGAGAAAGACAGTGGGTCGATCAAGGTAAGGGGGCCACAAAAGATCCGGAGCGAGAGCAGATAGGAATGAAAAATGAAAGGATGTGGAGAAGGGAAGTGGATAGATCAAGGCAACTGGAGATGTCGATTGACGCTACACTTAAACCGTTGGAGATTGTATTTGTCAGGGAGACAGTAATAGGGAAGGGAGTTCCATAGGCGAGATGTGCGAGACATGAAGCTATTGGAGTAGAAGAGACATCTACATCTAACAGTTTCCACGGTGTAGGTGTGGGAGCGGGATGCCAGCCTGGTGGGGCGTTTAAATTCACGAGGCCTGGGGACAAGCGAACGCAACTCCTCAGAGCAATTACTTTGGAAGTACTTGTAAAAAAGGCAGAGCGAGGCAACATCGCGTCTGTGAGAGAGCGACTGCAGACGAGATGACAGATCAGGGCCAATCACGTTGCCTATCCGTCTCTGGATCTTATCAAGAACCCCGAGGCAAACAGCAGGGGCCCCAGACCATATATGGCAACAATACTCCATGCAAGGGCGAATGGTCGATTTATAGACTTGAAGGATCGATTCCGGGGAGAAAAATTTCCTGGCTCGGCACAGAGAACCAACTTTCTTTGCGGTGGCTGATGCAACTGACTCGATGTATTTGTTCCATCTCAGATCAGCAGACAGCGTGAGACCGAGCAGCCGCAGAGAGGAGCTCTCGAGAAGTTGGTCATCAGACATTTTAATGGGATGCAGGGATAGATCCTTGAGGTAGTTGATAGAGAGAAGTTTTTTTAGAGGCGTTAAAGATAACCATCCATTTCTCACCCCAGATCACAACCGATTTGAGGTCCTTTTCAATTTGAGCTGCCAGGTTAGCTTTGTCCGCCTTACTAGATTTGTGTTTGAGGCAGGAGTAAATAGTGGTGTCGTCAGCGTAGATGCCGACTTGGGAGTCTATGGCGTCGGCAAGGTCGTTTATAAATATGAGGAACAGAGTAGGGCCTAGGATGGAGCCTTGAGGGACACCTGCGTTAGCGGGATAGGATCTGCAGATGGATCCACTAAGAACAACCTTCAAATCCCGGTTTGACAGGAATTATTGTATTAGGTCAAACAATCAACCTGTGATACCATAACCCTGGAGCTTGCGGAGAAGGCCGGCATGCCAGACTCTATCGAATGCTTTGGAGATGTCAAGGGCCACGGCACGAGCTTCACCGTTGTTATGGATAGCTTGGTAGACAAATTCAGTGATGGCCGTAAGCACATCGGCAGTAGATCGGCTATGGATAATCCTAAGGAGGATAATATCCAGAGAGCTCATTGTTGAATCAGAGTGATTAATACAATGAAAACAGACAACTTTAAGGATTCATTGGTTATAATTTATTTCCCCATGAATTTATTTTCCCTGGCTCATCAGACCACACTTCCAAGTGTGAAAAAATTAATTTAAATTTACATATATTTTTATACACTTTTGAGGGGTAGTATTAAGTTGATGTAAGCTGATATTGATAGTGGAGAGAGATGGTGACAGACATGGTCGAAATTAGAGAGGGAAGGGAGAGATAGGATTTATTTTGAATTTATCTTTATTACAATACTTAATAGTGAGGGAGCGGGGTAAAGACCAGTATATTTAATAGTTCATCTCACAGAAAACTATATATAGAGAAAAAGGAGAAGTAAATATGTAAGAAATAAAAGGTGGGATTAGGGTTTTAAGGAAAGAAAGGAGAATAGAGATTTTAGGCGATTTGTGTTGCATTAAATTTTTAAAGATTGTAGATGGCAGGAAGCAAGAAAAGAAAGTATTAGAATAGAAATATCGGTTACTTCTAGCTAGTTTTTAACAGTAAAATTATGAGAGATAGTTGCCAAGTTATTAGTAAGCTTCAATTCATGTAGCCCAGGCAACAAGGAAAAAAGCTCATGAGAACAATTCCCATGAATATATTTATAGAAGAGACATAGGGAAACCTCGTCATGGTTGAGGAAAAATGCTAGAAGTCGAAATAGCAGGTTAGAATGGATTACATTACCAACACTTGGGATTTTGTCAAGCACCTCGAGATATCCTGCAGGCACATGAGGTCAGATATGGGAGTAATATTCAATGCATGGACGAATGACATATTTATAAATATGTAAGATGGAAATAAATTGTCTAGCACGAAACAAGAAACCAATTTACTAAATGTTGACCTACCAGTTGATTCAATATCATCACTCCACTTCATGTCAATCGTAAAACTGGGCCAAAGAAGGTGTTCTTCGGGGAGAGGTTATCATCGGTTATGCTGATGGAAGGTAGAAAATACCTTCTCCGGCGAGGGAATGAAAGCAATTTTGGTTTTGAGGCATTAAAAATTTAAAAGACAATCCTTACCCCTGTTAATCACTGATTTGAGGTCATTTTCAAAAGAAGCTGCCAGTCCTACTTTGTCGGACATACCGGACTTTTTATTAAGACAGAACTAAATGATTGCCATCCGCTTAAATATCTAATTGGGAATTGACGACACCCGCAAGGTCATTGATGAAGATCAGAAAAATATAGTTTCAAGGATAATGCTGTGAGGGAACCTACATAAATGCTAAATAATCCAGAAGCGTACCCGTTCAACATTACCTTCATTACACGATTTGTTAACAGCGATTGGATTAAACCAAATGTTTGTTTGGAGACACCATAGCGTTTGTGGTTGTGGAGAAACCGACATGCGAGATATCTACAAGACCACACTGATGGACAATTTCAGTACTCAGGAGACCGAGAAAAATAAAGTCCATGCTGTTTATCCCAATGAAGGCCGTGTGAAGTGAGATGCTTAAAAATTGGTGCTGTTTAGTTTTTGACAGTGAAAGGGTGGCACCAAGATGCCAGCCTGGTAGCTCCTTTAAATGCATGCAGTGCGCGAATTAGCGAAAGTAGCTCGTCCTAACAGTTGTCGTGAAAATACTTGTAGAAGAGTCAGATAGAGGCCACGGCACGTCTGTGGGATAGCGATTGTAGACTAGATGCCAGATCATGACCTATCATGTTGCATAATCGTCTCTGGATTTTGTTGAGGATCTTGAGACTTACCAGACGGTTAGATGTGTTTTATTTTGTAGTTTTGTTGAAGTTATATTTTGGAATAAGGTCTGATTTCTTTAAGAAATTGTGGGATATTATATGGATTAATGTCATGAAAGAATCCTTTAATGTTGGTCGGTTGGTTGATTTGGTTTGGCAGCAAACCAACCATTATGGGTTATTTAATGCCAAAATGTAAGCAATTTGTACACACGTACAACTGCAGATATTTTGCAATAATTTTATACTATCAAGGTATATTTTTATACAATAAAGGTATTTTTTTTTAGATATATATTTTGTAAATCATAAAATATATTGTTGGTAATTTTACTATAAAAAAGTCTTTTTATATTTTTTAGTGTTGCATTGATTATCATTTTATTATAAAATTTATTTGGGGGTCCACTAGTTGCCCATAGCTGGAACCCTAACAGGTGCTACAACCACAGTTCAGTGTGGATCTAGGTACAACGGCAATTAACAAACTAAAACCTCCAATCTACCGATCAAAAGCTTTATTATAAAAATATAACGTTGGTTTTTGTTTGTGGGTTCACTATTTGCCTATAGCTGGAACCCTAACCGGTGCTATATCCCCCGTTTAGGGTGGACATAGGAACAACAGCGATTAAGAAACCGAAACCTCGAATCTACCGATCAGAAGCATTACTGGCGGATGTAGTTTATCGTCATACCCAGGACAACAAACGGGAAGTTCGATAGAGGAAACTCTTATCATATGTCTTATGGTCACATCTAGTAAATTCAACCGTTAAACTTTCTACTGTGAAAATATAAAATCTTTATGCAAAATGAATGATGTTAAGTTATAGGAGAACCTAAGGGAATAAAAACAAACGCATTTGAAGGACGTTTCTGATTGTTAACTGTAACGGCAAGAGGAACGCATCGTGGACAGTTTTGTTTTAAGAGTTTATATCTTCAAGAATTTTGCTAGCATGATATAATAAAAAATACAAAGAAGACTTTGTTTTCGTTTGTTTCACTAAGATCTTTTAGTTCGAGTTTTTATTTAATCCTCGATTTTAGAAAAAAGATTTCTTTCATTGAACGACACAAACAGAGTTTTGAGTAATACCCTGTAGACATTTGGAAAATGAAAAAAAAAATCAATGACAAATAGATTTAGACCGTTCCAATTCTTGTTCTCATTCACATCTTACTAAATACCGGATCCTGTTTAACGTTTAAAAACAGAAGTATTCATCGCAGATTCTTTCAATATAAAAAAAAAACAAACTGTATATCACGCATATATTAAGCATATATACCCATCAGGATATTCGTGTCTGGAGGAGAGCCCTTACATTTACATATAATGATAGATATGATCTGCTTTCTTGCTGAGATATGGATTTCCAGCTAGTGACAAAATGATTGCTATGAATCTGTTTCCTCTTGACTCATAAAATTCAGCAAAGCATTCGTTACTTTTCTTTAACCATCCCCCCACCTAAGCAAGTGGGAATGCCACTGGTACGCTGTGTGGTTACAGCGATTGAAGGGGGAAGACAAGTCATGGAAAGGGAAACCGAAGAAAAGATAAAATCTGAACAAGATAGATGGCGATTGACATTGTATTTAAATTTTTCTGTAGCTATCAGGGCAACAAGTAACCGGAAAAGAATTTCACGAGCGGGAAATGCGGGAAAAGAAACTGTTGAAATAGAAGTGGTGGTTACATTTAACTAATTTAATAGTAAAATCGTGGGACCTAAATGCCAGTCTAGTAGCACAGTTAAACTCTCGTAGACGGGACACTAGGCAAAAAAGCTCGTCAGACCAGTTGCCATGAAAATATATGTAGAAAAGACAGAGAGATGCTACGTCAAGAAACAGATTGAAGTCGAGATGCCAATTCAGTATCGATCATTGCAGATACTGTTTTGGATTTTGTCAAGAACTTCGAGATGAGTAGAAGGAGCAGCAGATATGGCAACCGTATTCAATACAGGGACGAATGGTAGATTTATTAAAGGCGAAAGATGGAATCCGACGAGAAAAAAACATGTTGGCATGGCACACTGAATGTTCTTGCAGTTGATGCACCTATTGATTCGTTGTAGTCGTTCCGCTTCAAGTCAGTTGAAAGCGTGAGGCCAAGAAGCCTTCTTTCACGCACCTCGGAAGAACATTTCTTCCTCTTCTTCTTCTTCTTCTTCTTCTTCTTCTTTGTTCCGTTTCTATTTAGGACATTTACGATCATGGTTCTCCACAATTTCCTGTCCTTTGTAATTCTTAGTAAATTTTGTCTTTTTATTTTCTCTCCTAAACTCAGTTCTGCCATCCATTAACAAAAATCCGCCCGTTAGCTTACGCGCTGTTTACTTCTGTACCTCATGTAAGTCTCAAACTTTTCTAGCCCTCCTTCCTCAATATGTGCCCTATAAATTTCAATTTTTTCTTTAAGAAGTATAAGTGTCGTTTTCGTTTTCATTTTCTGTAATACTTCGGTATTGCTTACATATTAATTTAATCGAATTCTCACCATCCTTCTGTATTACATTCCTCTTGCTTCAAGTCTCTTCTTCTGAGTTCATATTCACTGCCATGGAGGAGGAATGATATTATGTAACTGATTTTCTTTGTTTCTAACGAAATTCTCCAGTTTCTTGATACTTTGCTTAGCTTTTGGAAGACATCTTTTGCTATGTCTATGCGCCTTCGGATTTCGGTGTCGCACTTTATAAGCTCTGCTAAAATACTTTCCAAAACAACCTCTTAGTTGCTGTTGTTCCTAGTTGCACCTTAACCTGGGTTGGTAGCAACTGTTAGGGTCCCAGTTA
>OZ038481.1:119057369-119059869 GCA_964036315.1 Acanthosepion esculentum
TCCTGAAAGATTCTTTAACGGATGCAACGTCAATGAATTTCAACTCAAATACTACCATATATACATACATATATATATATATATATATATATATATATATATATATATATATATATATATATATATTTGTGTATTTAGGCAGCAATCCTTCTTTCAAGCACATTTCATTAAAAACGACTAACAAGGTGCTTTTATTTAGTTTTTAATGAAATATATATATATATATACTAGCCGCATGGCCCGGCGTTGCCCGTGCTCGTACGACTCATACAGCAATCGCTATCACTTGACTTAAATATTTTTGCCCTTCATTGCCATGTAAAGGTGCGCCCTTTGCCGTGCTGATGTTGCTACATGCTTTATTTCTTGCCTATCTCACACTGCGAATTTTTTCTAAGCTCTATACTAAACATTAAATCTGTTACGAAAAAAGAACTAAACAAAATGAACACAAAACGATCAGCTTTAAAAAAAAGGACTCGTAACTGGAAAAACCGAATGAAGAAAGAATGTTAACAACAAATACTTTTTCACACCCAACCCAGTTCTGCGGAATCAGAATCAACGTTGAGTTTAAGCAAGCGAATGAGCCAATTGGTTTAAAGTGCCATACAGATTTAAATTTTTCCCACTTGTGACGAATGCAGATAGTTAACATTCGTGTCAGTCAGCTGTTGGCTCTCACGCTGTCCAATAGAATATTCCTGTCTATTCGTGGCAGCCAGCTATAGTCTCTCACTCTTGCCAGTAGAAAATGACCGCAAACTACATGAAAACTGCCGTAGAAGCATGAAAAAATCGATTATTTCCACTATCGATGGGAGTTGGGAAATGTAAAGTCGGTTTTGGCCTTCCCACTAACTTGGAGCATGTGCATGTAAATTTTGGTGCAAATCCGTCGAAAATTGCGGCCTTGCATTCGTCACACACACACACACACACACACACACACACACACACACACACACACACACACACACACACACACACACACACATCCTGCCTTCCTTTTATAGACAGAGATATATAGTGGTGGAAATAAGTATAAGACACGCCAAGAAATTGTCAATAATTTTCTTATTACTGCACAAATTCCTCTGAAAATTTTTGTGGTACCTAGATCCGATGGTATTAGTATACATATTGGATTTTATAACAACGTTCCACTAAAAAAGTATTAAGAAAGTTATTAAGAAAAATACATTTTCGATGGTGAAAATAAGCATAAGACAGTTCTGAAAATTTGTATTTAATAGCAAAATTGTACAAAATTCAATATTTACATTTATTCCCTTTCAATTGTAATACTTCAACACACCTGTTTTGCATTGAATCAATAAGTTTTCTGAGAGTTTCAAATGGAAACACATTCTAATACTGTTTAATGCAAGATTTTAAAGTTTCTATATCTTCAAATTGATGTTTATTTTTGTATACTCTTCTTGACAAAATTACCCACAAATTTTCTATCGGGTTTAAATCTGGAGACTTAGTGGGCCAGTCCAAAACTTCAATATTTTCTGTTTTAAACCAAACATTCGTGAGCTTAGAAGTGTGTATAGCTGCGTTGTGTTGTTGAAAAATGGCATTATTGGTGTCTAGACGATTCATAAATGACACAAGACTTTTTTCCAACACATTGATATAACGAGCATAGTTTGTTTCCCTTCTATCACTACTAAATCAGCCTTTCCAGATGCAGAAACAGTACTCCAATATATTACAGATCCTCCTCCAAATGGTCTTTTTGAAAACAGATGCGTCTCCTTTCTTAAAACATGCCAATAATACCAAATTAAACTTTTACTCATCAGAAAACACCACGGTTTCCCATTTCTCCTTTGCCGGTGTTACTTTTTCTTTACCCAATCAAAGCGCATCTTGTGTTTAGCAGTTAAACAGGAGCTGTATTCTTGTTTCGATACACGAGATTTGGCGATTCATGGAGCAGTTGACGAACTCTTCTTGGAGTGATGGGTAAATTTTGAGATTTTTGCAGATCTCTTGAGCTTGATTGTCCTTTAGAAGCTTCTCGAAAAAGTCGACGTTTGGATGCATTTGTAATTTTAGGTGGACGACCTAGACGTTTTCCGGTGCCATAGGATTCAGCGTCCTTTAGATAATTTCTCACAACTGTCGGGGTCCACTACAGTTGTCTTGCAATGAAATTTATAGATTTTCCTTCCAGTTTATAGGCAGAAATTTGCCCCTTTTCATTTTCATTAAGGGTGGGGTGTCCTAGGCATTTTGCAGTAACTGTATTCAATTATGAAATGTTTAAGTAGGACTCACGTGGCTTAAAATTATGATAAGTCTTTTTATAATCTGTACATGCACTTATTCTTCATTTGGTATTCAGAAGGAAACCGTATTTGGAAATTTTCAAAAAGGTCTTATAATTATTTTCATACTCGAAAATGAAGTTTTGTTAATAACTTTCTTTCGTGGAAAGTTGTTATAAAATCGAATATTTAAAACTAATACCATCGGATCTAGGTAC
>OZ038481.1:119064869-119079869 GCA_964036315.1 Acanthosepion esculentum
GACGTGAGAGTCCATCTCATATATATATATATATATATATATATATATATATATATATATATATATATATTTGTGTGTGTGTGTACACATGTGATACCACGATGAACTACTATTAGCATTGAAGTGAAGTTTGTTAAGGGTGCCGGTTTCGGCTGATTTAATTAAGGGTCGTAAATCCGTTGCATTTAAAAAAGTATTGGAAAATGTTTTGTTTTTCTAAATAGTTAGGTTTTCCTAAGAGAATTATAAAGTAGATGCTGCAAGTTTATCTTTTTCGTTACGGTTGCCAAAACCGGAATTAAAATGAAAAATATCACATGCTGTCTTAACGACTATCACGGATTGATTCAAATCTGTAACCAATAAAACACCGCGGGTGAAGTCACTTTCCTTTTTAGACAAGTATTGATTGATATGCGATTATTAACGAGACATTCAAGGAAAATCTCCGAATGTATTAGATGTTATACATTTTAGCGGAGTTCAGTGGAACGGGTTTATCTTATACAGATAAAACTAATGACAGTCAACCAAAATCATTTTAAGTTAGTTTCCTAGCGATAACAGCTTATACCCGAGTTCGGTTTATCGACATGGTCTGGCGGCATAATTCAGCTTACGCTTTCGAACTTTGTGATTCGAAATCTTTCGAGGTATATTACGTAACTCGGGATTAGCTGGCACCAAATAATCACTATCCCGTAACCCTGAGCTCGTAGCCTTCTACAAGAGTCATCATCGAGAGTATGACTGAAGCGAGGCTCCATAACACAAAAAAACTCACTAAAAGCTGCGATCGTGGACATAAACAAGGGCCACCAGATCCTGGTGTGCAGTGACTTTCGAAGTCTGAATTGATGCCGTCGTTGAGGTTAAAGGATTTTTTTGTTGATATTTCGTTTTCTAAGTTGTGTATGAGTAAACATTCCGGTCAATGTTATTTTGTTTACTGAATACATTGTTTGTTTATATTCTAATTTATTTTTTTAATTACATGGCGTATCCTAACCATATTTTATCAATACTATCCCAATCTACCTAATTTTAGATTCTTAACATTATTTTTCACCCATACAATACCAAAACTCACTCAAGGTATACGATTACTATGATGTCTTCCCTCTACTCAGGCTATTGTGGACTCTTCCACTTACTATAAAGTTAATAGGAAAAGTAAGCCTCGGTGGGGAATGGTGATACAGACTGAACACTGGTCTACCGACACACACTCCCAAGTTGTATAGCACATTTCTTTTGTATAGCACATTTCTTTTGTATTTACTGTTCAATACACTATTTATTTGCAATCTCTTGTTTTGTTATTCCTTTAACCAATTACTAGGTCACAACAGTTACTAAAGGAGTTTGTTTTATGGAGGATGGCTTTTAAATTGTAAGGATATGTAGGATGGATGACAATTAGCCCTTGACAAAGAGGGGTTAAGATTGTAGTAGTCGAGAGAGAATCCTTTCGGGAATTTATCCAGCATAGTAGCGCCTCTTGGGAAGAAGAAAGACTAAATGGAATTTTTGTTGTTTATAGATGTTGTAATAAAAAGCATAAGAGTTGGTATTCTAGAATAATTAACTCATTATTTTAAACTGGACCTCAAACCCTTTTTAACTACTCGTATAATATGGAATGTGGACGGAAATGAAAGAATATCTGATTGTACTGCCGAAAAGTAACGTGGATATTGTCCTTTGAAATAAAGCTTAGAAATTGGTGGCCATTGATACTGTGCTTATTAAAACACGAGATACACGAAAACGCGATCGCTAGTAGGACTCGAAAACTTTCAACGGAATTATCATAGAAAGATATTATACAATCGTTGTACTGCCAACCATTTACACAGATTTAGTAGGTTATTCGCTGTTTTACTCTATTCCGAGCCGTCTTTCCTCATTATGTGCCTAAGAAATATCAGCTGTTTCTTTCTCATACAACGTATAAGTGTCGTTTTTGTTTTTATTTTCTAATAAATTTCTTCGTTGTTCATATGCTCAGTTCATCTTCTCAGCATCTTTCTGTAGAACCACATTTCTGTTACCTCAGGTCTCTTCTCCATTTCTGATCAGATTGTCGAGCATTCACTGCCATATAGAAGAGCCGATATTACAAAACAGTTCAGTACTCTTTTCCTAGTTTCCAATTAATTTTTCCTGTTACTTAATACTTTGCTTAAATTTTAGAAGAGATCTTTCGCTATCCAAACGTGCTTTCGTATTTTGGTGTCGGTTTTTTTATCCTCTGTTAAAACACTTCCAAGGTATTTAAATTTTTGCACTTGTTTAATTTTGCTATCTACAATTTATAATTCGCATGTTGAGAGCTTTCTTTTGTTGACAACCATATATTCTGTCTTCTTATTGTTGATCATTAGTCCTTTCTTCTCGCTTTCCTTTACGATTTTATGTAGAAGCTCCCGTAGTTTTCTTTCTGAGTCTGCTATCAACACTGTGGCATCTGCATATATAATTTTGTTAAGATCAACATGACAAGTAAGACCTGTTACAGAGTTGGAGAACTTTTGACGAGCCAACTCGAGACAGTGTCTCAATAAAATCACCGTGGAGAAAGAAACGGACAAATCTCCATTATCCATCCCAAGAAAATTTATGACTTTCAACGATGAACATGACGTGATTAAAACAAACGCCTATAAAAAAAACGAAAATATTATTGATGCGTCCTAATATTTAGTTAATAAAATGTTAACACCCAATCATACTTGGTGTCACTTGAAATAAAACTCAGGCACTAGACAACTTTCAGAGCCGATGGGATCATTGGGATCTATATATGTAGAGCGAAAATGATCTTGATATACGCTGTTAGAGACTTACAGATAAGATGATTATGAAATAGCTGGAATGAGAGAAATAATGCGTGACTGTGAGAGAAAAAGAGTAATCGTGAGTCGGAAATTGAGAGAGGATGATGGCGACGATTAGGAAAAAGTGTAAGTGAGAGAGAGAGGGGGGAGAGAGAATGGGTGTCTGTTAAAAAGTGAGTAACAGCGACAGATTATGTCAAATCACCCTAAGAGTGTTATCGTTACCACGTCATCCACGTCAACCAACGTCATCCACGTCATCCAACGTCATACACCACACGTGCATCCAATCTTACATCAGCTAGTATTCCCAAGAAGTTATTCATCTGGGTACTGATCGACGGTGGTTAAATTCGGTAATATTACGCGAATCAGTGTTTCAATATCATATGGCCGTAAGCCATACCTGAAGAAGACCGAATGTCATAACGATTGAAACGTTGTGATCGAAACAAAAAAGAAGAGGATATTAGTCCAGCTGTAAATAATGAGTAAAAAATCTATTAACATGAATTACTAAAAGTTAGTATTTTATATATCCTAGAATGATTATTAATGAAATGAAAAATTAGAAAAAATATATATTCAGAGAACAAGGAAAACTTTGGTGATGACACTGAAACAGAAAGTTTGTAAATATAGGTAAAGCCTTTATAATGATATTGTGAAGCCTTTCTAAATTGGTCAAACACAATCTTATGTAAAGAGACCTTTATCACAGAAAACCGAGTCAAGTCATCTAATGGAAAAATAGTAGGCGGAGAGTAATCTGAACAGCCAAAGTTGGAAAGATAACTGAGATTAGGAAAAAGTGTAGGTGATAGATAGATAGATAGATAGATAGATAGATAGATAGATAGATAGATAATGAACATACTGGAATAGATAGATAGATAGATAGATAGATAGATAGATAGATAGATAGATAGATAGATAGATAGATAGATAATGAACATACTGGAATAGATAGATAGATAGATAGATAGATAGATAGATAGATAGATAGATAGATAGATAATGAACAGACTGGAATAGATAGATAGATAGATAGATAGATAGATAGATAGATAGATAGATAGATAGATAGATAATGAACAGACTGGAATAGATAGATAGATAGATAGATAGATAGATAGATAGATAATGAACAGACTGGAATAGATAGATAGATAGATAGATAGATAGATAGATAGATAGATAGATAGATAGATAGATAATGAACAGACTGGAATAGATAGATAGATAGATAGATAGATAGATAGATAGATAGATAGATAGATAGATAATGAACAGACTGGAATAGATAGATAGATAGATAGATAGATAGATAGATAGATAGATAGATAGATAGATAGATAGATAGATAATGAACAGACTGGAATAGATAGATAGATAGATAGATAGATAGATAGATAGATAGATAGATAGATAGATAGATAGATAGATAGATAGATAATGAACAGACTGGAATAGATAGATAGATAGATAGATAGATAGATAGATAGATAGATAATGAACAGACTGGAATAGATAGATAGATAGATAGATAGATAGATAGATAGATAGATAGATAGATAATGAACAGACTGGAATAGATAGATAGATAGATAGATAGATAGATAGATAGATAGATAGATAGATATATAATGAACATACTGGAATAGATAGATAGATAGATAGATAGATAGATAGATAGATAGATAGATAGACAGATAGATAGATAATGAACAGACTGGAATAGATAGATAGATAGATAGATAGATAGATAAATAGATAGATAGATAGATAGATAGATAGATAATGAACAGACTGGAATAGATAGATAGATAGATAGATAGATAGATAGATAGATAGATAGATAGATAGATAGATAGATAATGAACAGACTGGAATAGATAGATAGATAGATAGATAGATAGATAGATAGATAGATAGATAGATAGATAGATAGATAGATAGATAGATAATGAACAGACTGGAATAGATAGATAGATTGATAGATAGATAGATAGATAGATAGATAGATAGATAGATAGATAATGAACAGACTGGAATAGATAGATAGATAGATAGATAGATAGATAGATAGATAGATAGATAGATAGATAATGAACAGACTGGAATAGATAGATAGATAGATAGATAGATAGATAGATAGATAGAGAGAGAGAGACAAAGAAAGAGGGAGAGAGAATTGTTGTCTGTAAAAAGTGGGTAAGAGCGACAGATTATATCAGGTCACCGTAAGAGTGTTATGGTTACCACCTCATTCAACAAAACCTGCTGCATAATTGCCGAATAAACCGGATTCCCCACCAGGATTTTCTAGTGAGGAGGATGGTAAGATTAAAATCTGTCACAGATCGGATGAATCTTCTTCTAGGGTTCAGTTCATCTAGTACACTTGTATAGACTGGGCTCCATCGCTATGTGATAACACAGTACTGCAGAGCAGAGGACTTCCGAGACAAAAGTCAGCAGCTAGGAGGGTGTATTCGCCTGATGGAAGCAACGAACCCGAGATCCTTGAACTTGGATTGACCTGGACAGTAATGTGCTTCGTCAGGTTTACTTGCCCAAGACACACTACGCAAGAATGAATATCACTTCGGCTTTTAACGCAGATATATAGAAAGAGGTGCTCGGAAACTAGCCACGCAGCAACCATAAGTCCACACACGAACATGATGATGATGATGATGATGATGATGATGATGATGATGATGACGAACAATGATGATGACGAATGGGCCGTTAAGAATGAGAAAGAAATAGGGGTCATATGACAGTGTATTTGTATGTGTGTGCGTGTGTGCGTGTGTGCGTGTGTGTGTGTGTGTGTGTGTGTGTGTGTGTGTGTCTGCGCGCACGCGCGCGCTTTTGGAGAGAGAGAGAGAGAAAGAGAGAGAGAAAGACCGATTGATAAAGAATGATTATTTTTTACGGTTTATCAAGCTTTTTCGGGTAATATAAAAACCAGAAAATATTTTTTTTAGATTTTAAGAATCTTTTGAAGATAATAATAATGATCTACTGATACAAATTTACTATTTAATCCATAGCTAGGAGAGAAGAGGTAGATTTTAAATTTTCCCAAGCGCATTTGCGCGTAAGTGAATATAACTCGACTCAAATTTGTACTCCCCCCAATTTCCAATTCGGAGCCGTTGTCCATTACATGACCTACACGCCAAAGCTCACAATACCTGGTATTCTTGACCAGTCACCCACATAGGCTTAATGCTGCTTAAATTCGGTGATTGTACGAGAAACGGTGCTTCAACCTGATATGCCCGGAAGCCCAAGGATTACGAAAGTGAGAGAATAGGAGATTGTGAAAGGGTGAAAGTGTTTGTGATTGAGAAAATGAGTGGGTGATTTTCAGAGTTTGATTGAGATTGAGGGAGACAGAAAAAGCTTGAGAAAGAAAGAATAGTGATTTTTAAAGAGGAAGGTGAGTTAATTGCGATAGAGCGGAGAGAGAGAGAGAGAGAGACAGAGAAAGAAAGAAAGAAAGAGATAATGGAGAGAAACCGAGAAAGTGGTTATGAAAGATGAATAGAGATACAGTAATTGGTAAAAAAATTAATTGCAAGAATGATGAAAGAGAGTGTGAGAATGACATTGCTATTTCTAAAGATGCATTTATTTTTCACTATAGGAGGAAGCGAGATAAAGAATGCAAATGGGAAACTGAGAAGGCGATTTTGCTTTTGAGAAAATAGTATTTAATATAAATTAATTCACTCCAAGCAATGCGATAATGCAGCTAAGACGCAAGTGGGGCTACCGGGAGTGAAAGAGAATGAGGAGACATTAGAAGGAACCGGAAACCCAATCCTAAACATGAGACAAAGGATAAACCTCTACTTCTGTTCAAAACATCTTGGAGGCGTGTGAACTAGATGATAGGCAAAGCTGTATATTCCTATTGGAGGAAAATATAGTAAATAAAATTCAAAGAGGGGACATGAGAACTATGGATGTAAAAACCCAATCCTAAACATGAGACAAAGGATAAACCTCTACTTCTGTTCAGAAGATCAGGCAGTAGCAGGAACACACTCTATCAACTGTTTTGAAAAAGAATATTGTGAAATAAATGATTTTCAAGGAAAGAAAGAGAGAGCGTGTGTGTGTTTATATGTCTCTATCTGTCTATATTTCTGAAGGACACATGGCAGAGTGGATAAAGGCGTTAATTAGATCCAGTGACAGAACCCAAAGTGTGTGCGGCTAAGGCGGTGGAGAACTTCCAGAGGGAAATTAACAGGAGATAACTGATAACTGACATCCATTAAAACATGGCACGTGGAACTAGAAGAGTTTACCCCAATGAGCAAAATAAAGGGTTTAGTTCGACATTCCAACCACCTGAAGAAGGCCGGGGCGTACAAAGGCCGAAACGTTGCAACAAATAAGGCAACAAATAAGTTGAGGACAATAGTCCGAATAATGTAAATAATTATATGTCTGTGTGTCAGAGAGGGAGAAAGGAGAGTGGGTATGTTGATGGGAATGATAATAATGATTGTGGCTTTGGAAAGAGAAGATGGTTGTGGTTAAAAGATATAGAATGCATATGAAGAAGAGGACAATTTTAAAACGGTGCGTGGGAGACGATAAAGAAGTAAAAGGACAAGACAACTGTGGGAGAGGGAGAGAAATGCACTGACAGTGAGAAAGAAATGATGAATTTAAGAGGGAGAGAGAATAGTAAACGTAATCCTTATAGCTACATCAAATATGATTCTCTATAATTTCTTCTAAGTGAGTTAAGTGCAGCTACAATTCGACCAATAGAACTCGACGGAAATATGTTTAGCAATTCTATTTATACTTGATTTTAACGCGCACACCTCACGTTTACACATACATATGCACATACATTTAAACAAAAACACACACGCATACTGAAAAATACGCAGACAGAAAATCAGACAAAAACAGACATAAATATACACATATGGAGATATGTATAGACATGCGCACAATCACCAACAAAGTGGAGAGAAGAACAAATGGAAAATATCTACAGGCATGAACACACAAGACGGACACACGTGCACAATGGCACACAGCAACACTGGAATACACCGAGAAGTACTCCAAACATAAATACCTACGCATACAATTAAACAGAAACGTACTTATACATAGGGAAATACACACATACAGAGATAAAAACATACACACATACAGAAAGAGGTGGCGAGAGAGCGAGAGAAAAAAACGCGCAGTGACAAAAAACACATACTGAGATACAAACAGAAAAAATATATACAAAGAAACACGCAGTGAGACATGCACTCAATCACACACAAAACATGCAAACAATTAGAAATATCTACGTATGCACGGAAACAGATACACACGCTCACAGACATACACCAGCGCAGAAAGACACGCTAACACATACATATGTAGAATACACCTACACACACACACACACACACACACACACACACACACACACACATACACACACACTCTCTCTCTCTCTTTATATGTCTGTATGCTTTTTGCAAATACTTTCAAAAAAGGTAGAATGTGTAAAACCCCTGATCTATTAAATGCTTCGGATGCGTAAAAAGCATTTCTCAGTCCTAAATAGCAAAAGTTGAACAGAGAATGAATAAGTTAAACTTTTCGAAGTTTTCTCGAAAATCCGGAGGCGTCAGGCTGTCGAGATCAATGGCGGAAAATAGAATCTGTTCATTAAAGTTTATCTTGCAAATTCATTGGTATGAAATCGAGGCGCAAAAAAGTGATTGAAAAGAAACTACACCACCTAGCAGCAGAAGGAATAACTGAATACAGGACCAGTAATATATATATATATATATATATATATATATATATATATATATATATATATATATATATATATATATACAGTTGCGGTCAAAATGTTCAGAACGGCATTGTTTTCATCAGAAAAGTAGGTATAAGTTTTTATCAAAGTTGTTTTATATTCCCTAATTTTTACAGACAATTAATACTATCGTAATTGTTATTGTCTGAGATTTCGGTGTAATTTGAGAGGATAATACAGAAGTTATGGATTATTTAGTGATTTACTGCAAAACCCAGGGAGCCCAAAATGATCAGAACGGTTGCTTTTACTCCGTGTTTTAGTATACTCTAATTTTTTAATTTGTTTACCTGACAGTTCGTTTGCTAAACATTAGTAAGAATATCTGCAGTGTACTTTGTTAATATAATGCTACTTACTCCGTTACCAATTCGTCAGCAGATTATTAAGCTTCGAAAGAAGGATAATTTAAATATTGGGTCTATTGCAAAGATTGTTAACTAGTCAAAAAGTCTTGTTTACGGTATTCTTAAGGTCTACGATGATTGTGGTTCGTGTGAAGAAAGAAAATCTACAGGTAGGCCAAGAAAAACGACCAAGAGAGAAGATCGTACTATGGTAAAATTTGGTTAAACAGGACAGATTTAAAACTGATGCTGCTGTTTCTCGGGAAATGAGCATTGTACTGAAGAAAACTTTATCTCCAAAAACTGTGTCTCGTCGTTCAGTTGAACATGACCTGCAAGAAGCAAGAGCATCTGCAGTGAAGCCACTGATCAGCTCCAAGAATAAAAAGTGCCGTCTTACCTTTTCAACCGAACATGTGTTGTGTTCTCAAGAAAAGTGGCAAACGGTGCATTTCAGTGATGAATCTAGGTTTATGTTATTTGGCTCAGATGGAAAAAGGTACGTTCGTCGAAAATAGGTGAAAAATTGTCGCCTAAATTCCTTAAGACTAGTGTTAAATTCGGTGGAGGAAGTGTCATGGTTTGGGGGATATCTGGAGATGGTGTGGGCCCTTTGGTGCGATTACATATAAAGGTAAATGCAGGAGTTTATAAACAACTTGTAAAAAATCATGTCTTGCCTGTGCTGAGAAATTCAACTAAGCGACCACCTATATTCATGCAGGACAATGTCCCATGTCACAAGGCTAAGGTGGGCATGAACTTCCTCAAGACTGAAAAGGTTATTGTTATGGATTGGCCTGCTCAAAGCCCAGATCTCAATCCTATTGACAATGTGTGGACTATTCTAGGACAGCGTTCGAAAGCCAGAAATCCTAAAACAACCGAGCAATTATGAAAGATCATATTTTCTACATACTTCATGTAGAAAGTAGGATCTAGAGATATTAGGTAGAATAGAGCATATAGAGCATATATATATATATATATATATATATATATATATATATATATATATATGCGTGTGTGTGTGTATGTGTTTGTGTGTGTGTGTGTATATTAATAAATAAATTCCCGTTGATCGAAGGTTAAGACACTATCAGCTAATATGGCATTGAGCTCTCTATCTTCTCTAGTGTAGCTTTGTAGCAGACTCTCTTATTTTATAATATATATATATATATATATATATATATATATATATATATATATATATATATATATATATATATATATATCAACCACAATATGTTATTTAAGGCCGACAAAATTTCCTTTTTTTATCAAAAATGTATAGCTAGTAATATTTGATTTAAAAAAATGTATAGTTTGTTTTGTTTTGTTTTGCGGCATATTAACCGCAATGGGTTATTTAATGCTGACAAGTTTTTATTTCTGGTAATGTTTTCTTTTTTCAAATATTTATTGCTGATACTAATTTTTTTTAAAGTATTTCTGGTATTAAAATCTATATTTTTACTTTCATAGTGTTTTGACTCAGGTTGTGGGGTCAGCTATTTACACATAGGTGGGACTCTGACAGGTGCTACCACCCCGGGTCAGTGTGAACCTGGGAACACCAGCAATTACGAGGTGGTTCCACGCTCCTAAAAACCTTCTGATCAGAGGCCTTGCTGTTTGATGTAGTTTATCGTCTTCACCAGGACGCGGATGCAGTTTATCGTCAGACCCAGGACGGGCCAGAACTGTAAGTGAGAAAAAAGATGAGAAATATTAGAAAAAAAGTAAGAAAAATCGAGTAAAATCCGAGAAAACAAAAATAAATTTTCGACAAAAGAAGGAAAACATAGTTACACGAAGGTCATTTTTTTTCTCAGGACGTAGGCGATCATGACCTTCCACATACTCCTGTCCTTTGTAGCCCTTAATAAGTTTTGTCGTTTTGTTATTTCTCCCAGACCCTGTTCTGCCATCCAATTGCTCAAGCCCATTAAGTATGTCACATGTTGCTTTCCCACTTTCCCCTCTATCCGTCCTGTGAGTATCAAAATCTCCAAGCCTTCCTTCCTCATTATGAGTCCCAGAAATTGCAACTGCCACTTCCTCTTTGTTTCCATTCTCTCCAAAACCTCGTCGTTGCTCACAAATTCGCCCCGTGGTATCTTTAGCATCTTTCTCTAGAACAATATCTATCGGGTTGTCATATAATTCTTTTCGATCTTTTACATTTATTTTTATCTTATTATACACCAACAATTTAAACAAATCAGTCATTAATAATGATAATAATAATAATAATAATAATAATAATAATAATAATAATAATAATAAAAAGATATATAAAAGCAAGTCAGTCAATCCAGTAAGACACAAGGGGTTACTGGGTGTGGAAGAATTAGAAAACAGAAAAATTACTAAGGACCAAGAACAATAGAAGAGTAATCAGGAGGACAGTAGATAACGATTGACATTGCATTTAAATTTTTGAAGATCAAAGTTGAATAAAAAGCAAGGAACCATAAGAATATTACACGAGCGAAAAGTGAAAGTAAAGAAACAGTTAGCATAGAATTTACGATTTCATCTAACCAATTCAACTGTTGCGACTACGTTGCCATTCTGGTACTGCGCATAAATTCTAGGTACCATAGCGACGAGCTCATCCAGACAATTACCATGAAAGTATTTATAGAAAAGGGACAGGGTGGGAAAGTGACTGAAGCCAAGAATCCATGTCAGGATCAGTAATATTTGAGAATCTTTGGATTTTATCAAGAATTTCTCCATATACAATCGAAGGTCTGGACTATATGTGAAAGCAATATTCTAAGCATGGATGAATGTCAGACATAGAGATGTAATTTAGAGTCTGGAAAAATAAAATTGTCTAGCACAACACAGTGAACCAACTTTCTTGGCATCTGACGTAATAAAGGATTCAATATTGTTTTTCCATTTCATGTCAGCCGATAATGTTAGCCCGAGAATTTGCAACTAGTCATTTTCCTGGAGGTTAGCATTAGCTATGGTGCTGGAAGGTATAGAGGTATCTCTGAGGTGATTAATAAAGAGCAATTTTTTTTGGAGGCGTTAAAATTAGCAAGCCTTTATTTGCCCCAGTTAATAACAGAATGCAGGTCTTTTTTTTTTTAGTTCAGCTGCCGTTTTGACCGTAACCAACTGATCAGACTTACTACCGAGACAGGAGTAAATGGTTGTGTCATCAGTATGGATACCAAATTGAGACGTGATGCCATCAAGATGGTCGATAATGAAAATTAAAAACAAAGCAGAACCAAGGCTATAGGCCTGGAGGACGACTGTATTAGGAAACCAAATGACCTAGAAGAGGTAGGATAACGATTAATTCAAATAACATTGGAAAAAGCAGACGATAGCGAATAAACATTGTAAGAGTTTTTAATAGCATATAAAGTCTTGTTTTATTCACGCGAACCCAATTAAATAGCTTGTTGCTCCAGTTTAAGTGAATTAAATTATTAAATATGCAACAAAAAATTCTGAAATTGCCACACCGATTATTTATTGGACCAGTTAAGCAGTGATCCAGTTAACCCATATCTCCTGGGATTAGAGTTGCCATGGTGATATAAGAAGCATCCGGAAAGTTCGCGCCTTTATTTGTCTGTCGTTTTCGACGCGAAGCAGCGCATTTTTATTAATTATCTTTGATGCCAAATATGCAAATAAAAATGTTTCCCAGGCATGACTCGACAAATGCAGGAACAGATTGTCAGAAGGTGAAAATGGCTTCCAGCAGAACTATATTATCTACACTGTACATCATTTTAAAAAAAATCCCTTGCTTCAAAAGTCAAGAAGAAAGCATTAATTCATCGTTCGACGATGAAAAACATAAGATACATCAGATATGACTTATAGTGTAACATTTGAGAAACAAATTTACATTCTACAATTATAGGAAAAAGGTATAGAACAATTTTAAGGAATCTCTATGTCCGATGAGGTCGTCAAGGTCGAAACACATTACATGAAAACCATTTTTCCCATTCTGTAATTATAAATATTGTAGAGGGTTGGATTGAAGAATCGGAGAGCCGTTTTTCGGATTACCAGTCGAGTTCGTTACATTGACTTACGTGCATATACCCTCGGGAAAGGTATGAATCCATCTATTCTCCGCTCCAGCTTTGGGTAAGTAGCAAGACAAACCGGGTCCTATAGACCCGGTTCAATCGGTCTAGGAGAAGGAAAAGGCTGCATCCAAAAGCTCCATATGTGGGTTAAATAGTCTCGACAAGCAGCAATTGACCAAGAGTGGTGAGTACAGCTCCTCCAACAGGAGTGAGAAGGCCTTGCATCTGTTCTAATGAGGTTTCATCTCTCGCACGTTTTTTCATTTATATACACACACACACACACACACACACATATATATATATATATATATATATATATATATATATATATATATATATATATATATTATAATAAATAGCTTTTACTCTCACATACAATCTTCATACAATTAAAACATTAAAAGATGAAATGAATAATTTGTATGAAAAAAAAATATTTTAACCGAATATCGCAATTTCCCGCAAAAAACAAACAAACATATATAGCAGGAAATATATATATATATATTTGCTATATATATATATATTTTTTTTTTTTTGCGGGAAATTGCGATATTCGGTTAAAATAATTTTTTTTTCATACAAATATATATATATATATATATATATATATATATATATATATGAACCACATTGCAACACGCGTATTTTTATACATTCCGCTGATCAAACAATGTCATCATAAAAATAAGTCTTATGTCAACCAAATACTGTAGAACTGGATATGTCGATAAACTACAAACCGACAACAAGGTCTCTGATCAGAAGAATGGAGGTTTGAGGAGCATGGGACCCCCTCTTAGTTGCTGTTATTCTCAGGTCTATTCATAATCGTGGTAGTAACACCTGTTAGGGTCCTACCTATGGACAAATAGTGAACCACCAAACAGAAACTGAACACTATGAAAGTACAGGGTGACCCCAAAAAACGGGAACATTTTAACAATCCAATAAAACCAAGAGTGATGGAAGAAAAATATTTCATTCCTAGTAATTGAAACCTCAAAATATGCCATTTAAGAAACAATGATGGAATTTTCATTTTTTTAAAATTACGCCCTGTAGATGGCGTCCTCCTGTACGAATGCATTCTTGAAATCTGCTGTTGAGATTTCTTCATTGACTGCTGCAAAATCTCAGCTGGGATACTGTGAATTTCATTGTCGTTACTAAAATGGCGAAATGTGTAATTGCTCAAGGTCACTGTCTCGCATTGTTGCCACTTGCTCATGTCTGGCAATCCGCACTTAAAAATTCCCGTTTTTTGGGGTCACCCTATATAAAAATATATTTTTATAGTTAAATGACCATCAATACCTATTTATAGCAAATTGGTGGGCAATGCATTTTATAGTAGAATTACCATCAATACATTTTATAGCAAAATAAACAAAAATACATTTCATCAGTAGTTGAAGCTAAAAAAGTGTGTTCAAAATCTTTAGATTTCGACATTAAATAAACCATAGAGGCTGATATGCCGGTACACAAAAACAGAAATGTATACTGGCGAGACAGGATAATTCACGTTAATCATGTGAAAACTGTATTTTCTTTTTAAATGTAACCTTATATCATTTTTAAAATTAGATTTTTCGAATGTCAACTAATTATTCATATTAAGTTATTTTTAGATTTTTTTTCCCTATTCAACGTACTTGTACCGTCAATTTAGTAAGAATAAATCAAAACCAAAAGAACCACAGATATTCGTAGTTAATACGTACTATCAAGCTTCTTCCAAACGGGTCATAAGAAGAATTTTCCAAATAGTCTTATAATATTTACCATTCCATCAGATTTTCATCCAAACTGAAATTGTATATCTATCTATCTATCTATCTATCTATCTATCT
>OZ038481.1:119084869-119172369 GCA_964036315.1 Acanthosepion esculentum
AAACTCGGACAAATCACTCGCATCCCTTCGTATTTCATTATTAAAAAAGAAGTTCCATTCGGGCAAGACGTCTGCTGGCAATGGTTATTCTATCGCTATTTACCTGACAAATGTTCGGATGATCTCCGTTCTTTAGTTCCAGCGGTTCATAGATTTGCAGCCAAACCCCTTCATGATAAATCCGCGGAGTTGAACTCTTTATTCCAATTTGAATTAGGAAATTCCACTCAGTGAGCTTTTACCCAAGAATCATCTCTTTGTGAAACCGACTCCCGCTACATTTTTCACCTCTTCAAGTCAAGGGTAAATCGTTATCTATCCTCCGCATCCTCATCCTAGTATTATATTCATACCACACACATTTAGTAAGCCTCTGCCTTTTTTTTAAATCATTTCACCCGCAAGTAATGTAATACAGGCCTTAAGACGCAAGAGGTTACTGAGTGTAAGATAATATGACAAAAGAGACATTATTAAGGACAGTGACCAATAAAAGAACAGGAATTAAGAAGACGGGAGACTTTGCATTTAAATTTTTGAAGATCAAAGTTGACTGAGAATCAATAAAACGGAAGTGTGTTCTACAAGTTATACGTTCAGTAGAAGAAATTGTTAGCACAGGATTACGGTTATATCTAGCTGTTTAAACTGTAAAATAATGAAAGCATAATTGGCATTATATTGGGTGAATATTATTGGGAAAACACATTTCACTTAAAGAATGCAATAAATATCCAAGATTTATACTATATAGCGTGTAAAATTTTAAAACATTACCAAACTTGGAAATCTTTTAAGATTCCCAGATTTTTAAATCCCCTAACATAAAATCAATGTTTTTACGAATTCTCGTATAACGTTGGAAGATTGAATCTCTAAGACGAATAACCAAAGACCTATATTGGATTATTCTATTAGACACACAAACACTACTTCGTAGACTAACTTTTCACTTAACAAAAGTAATGCAATTTCTGTAAATGTTAATCATTACACTACAAACAAATAAAATAAATAGAAGATAAAGCAAAACTACTATACAGTACTCATTGCAAGGAAAGACTCAATATACTAAAAACGCTTATTTTGCAAAAGAGATAAGCTACATTAAATAAGATTGAAATGTGCATAAAATATTATTTTTCTTCTCTGTGCCATGTCCCCACAGGACATTAGCGATTATGACTCTCCACAATTTTCTCTTAATAAATATTGTATTTATGTTATCTCTCCTAAAACTTGCTCTTCCATCTATTTTTTCAAGCTCGCCAGGTAGTTTACAGTGAACTCATTAGTCAATCGTAAATGATCTTGTGAGACAAACTTGCTAACCATTAGATAACGTCGAAGTGCCCTCGCCAGATGTGTTGTTTCCCTCTGTCTTATTGCCTTCAATATACTCTGTGTGTATCAAACTTTCCAAGCCCTCTTTCCTCATGATGTGCCCTGGAAATGCCAATTATCTCTTTCTGATGTTAACTATAAGGGTTCTTTTTGTTTCCATTTTCTCTGCATTTTCTCTAAAATCTTCCTTGTTGATCACATGTAAGATCCATAGTATTCTCAGCATCCTTCTGTATAACCATTTTTATGTTGCCTCAAGTCTCTTCTTTATCTGTGACGAGATAGTCCAGCATACACTGACAGTTCTATAACCTTTTCTTTGTTTTATCCGAAATGAATATTAAATCTGCATATAAAGCATATAAAATATCTATGTGTATGAAATAAAATCGTGTAAAATATTTATAATGAATGTAAAAATTTAATATATTTTATTTTGGTGTTACCAAACTCACTGAAACCGTTCTACACGTGATAACAATTATGTAACACACATATATTTGAAATTGATATGTAACATTAAAAATGTGAGGATGTAACGAAAAAATAGAGTTATGATATTGAAAACATTTACTTTTTGTTAATATCAGAAAATATCTTTAAACAAATTCGATGGAATACATTAGCTCTTGTTAGTATATCCACATTTGTTTTAGGAATAGACAACAACTTGGAAATTCAAGAGAATACAGTAAAAGATTAGACAGACCTTGTCGGTTAAAATTAATAAATCATTATTTACATATGAACTATGGTACTTATCTTTGTTGATGCTATCATAACGTTTCGAGCGTTGTGTTCTCCAGCCTACATAGAACCAAGTAACGTACAGGGAATTTCGAAGTGATCTCGTTATTTAATCTACGGGCGTAGATTGTTTTCGTTCCGCTGTCAATGTGTAGGGGTAATTCTTCTCGTTTTTATTTTTAGTATTCCTCATCTACTGATCTCTATGTTTCCACTGAGTCAAGTACACTGTTCGGAACATGGATTGAACTCATAATTACTACGTCACGAAATTCACGAATCAGAGTTTTAATCTAATAGGTTATTGTCTTTCGATATAAACCTGATGAAGACCGGAAGGCACAACGGCCGAAACGCTATGATAACACCAACGAAGATGAGGACAATGATCCGCATGGAAATAATGTAACTTCCAGAATTTCACTCAGATATTAAAAAATCTTGTTTAAATGTCCTCTCCAAACACACGCATAAAACAGTAGGCAATCTCAAGATAATCTGGTGTCTACTAGCGTGGCTAGCGAATCCCTAGCCTATTCAATTTCGTTTGTTCAACATCCACATAGGCAAAATGTAGTTCATAATACAGATATTCTGAGCGAACATTACAGTTTCTGGAAGTGAGTGCATAAATTAGCGTGATCAGTAGTAAAACATGTCCAGACTGCGCAGAACTTCGATCACGATAAGTTATGACTTTGTGGTGACACAATTGCATTGTTGGCTTCCAAACAGGTTTGTTTAGCCAATTTAATTCAAAACGCTTGAGTCAAGCAATAGCGTGTTTTCAGGCCGATAATATCAAAGAGTCATCTCTCTGACAAATCAAGCATGGTGAGATTGGTGATATTTTAATTTGGATATGTTGTTTGGAACACTCCACCTATATATGGAGAAAAGTTGTTAATTTAGCCATTTTTTTCTGTCTTTAACAATATCCACAGAATTTTTGTCCCCACAATATCCCCAAAATTTCACAAGGACTTTCATAGTTTGTCAAACGGGAGGCCAGAAATGAAAGAACACTAATTAAATCTAGGGCCAGATGCACGGAATTTTCTATAGAACTAAACATTTCATAAATTCGTTTTTTAATATTATATATTAAAGTAATAGAGAAAAACTGAATCCCCACAACTTGATTCTATTTAATTGTCATTCAGTTTATAGTGACAGTGCCGTTGACTGAGGCGTAAGCCCTCGGATCTTATTATGTTTCCATTGTTAATATATATTCTGTTTTAATAATATAGTTATTCATTCATAAACAATCCATATATATATATATATATATATATATATATATATATATATATAAGGGCTATGGTGAAATAAATTATTACATGTAACCTTAAAGTGGTCTGTTTTTCTTTAAATTATATATATACATATACATACATACATACATACATATATATATATATATATATATATATATATATATATGTTGAAAGAAAGAAAATCTCAAAAATTAATAGCAGAAATGTAGCAATGGAATAATGCACTTGAGGCCTCGCTTCTGTTTTGATGGCAGGGGTATCCATTAGCTGACAGGTCACGCACGAAATAATCGATTAGCTGTCATGCATGTAAACTGAGATAGGTTTTTACATTTAGTTTCTGCTTGCATTTATTTTCTACAATGCGCATCACCAAGCCTTTTTCCGCAAACCTACTTTGCATCAAGTCTTTTCTGTCCAGTGTGTGTCGGCCTGTCATCGCAAAACAGGAATTCTCAGGGCAAGCAAAGTGTCGACATGCCTTTGGAGGTAACCGACAGAAAGAGGCTTTTTGAAACTAATAATAAAGCTACTACACCTTCTGGGAAATTTTTGCTATTTCCTCAATTAAGTGTCTTAGACCAAATCTTGATTTAATTTGTAAAGGACGTCATTTCTTTGTCTGATATTACAGTGGATTTCGATAAAAGTTAATAGAAACATAACCGAACAGCTTTAAATAAAAAATTATAGAGGTATAATTTATTTATAATAGGTAATATAGTTCGAAATATTTAATAATCTATTCGTCCTCCTTTATTTTGATTAACCTTTTCAACACTTTTTGGCATTGACTTGATTAGGTTTTGGCAAATCTCATCTCCAAGCATTGAATTCCATTCAGATATGAAATTCACAATCAAATCCACTTCTTTGCTTAGCTGTCGTGTTTTCAGCCCAATTTCGTACGTATCGCATATTAAAAAAAACTCGGTAAATATTATTAACTAAATATTTATCGAAATAAAATTAAACTTATTCAGGGCCCATAATGAAGGAAGAGGGCCTGGACAATTTGACACTCAGAGGAAATTTTGAATGCATGATGGACAGAGGAAAACAGCGTATAACCTACCTAACAAAGTTTTGTAATTGTGTAGCGGGGTTTAGGAAATATAACAAAAAAAAGAACATTTTTGCTAAGAGCAACAAAAGACGAAAAATTGTGGAGAGCCATTATCATCAAGATCCTGAAGAGACATGTCACATAGAAGAAAAAGAATTATTAATGCACATTTCTTGTATGTTGAGTCTTTCCTTGCAATGAGTGCAGTTCAAGATATATTCTCAATCATTCATTCGCATATTCAAGTCGACTTTCTCGCATTCACCTAGTACAGTGCTCTTCGATAAAAGTGACTCACCTGATTTTTTTTACTAAATGTTCTCTTCCCCGATGAAACGAAAGTTGAGCTAAATTCAAAGGATAAGCGATCTAAAATCCGAAGAAGAAGCTTTGAAAGCTCTTTGAATTTAGCAGTAAGTACTGTCAAGCATCCGTTCAGTATAATGTTCTGGGGATGTTTTTCTTTTCATGGAACTGGTTTCTTAAAACCTATTGAAAAGACCCTCAGGAGCGAGCAGTACAAGAGAATTTTAGAGTCTTGTCTGCTCCCTTCTGCTGAAAGGGTGCAAATTGACCCCACGAAGCTCATTTTTATGCAGGATAATGCTCCCTGTCACAAATCAAAATTGATGAAGGAATACTTTGATGAGAAGCAGGTGAGTGTTATGACATGGCCGCCCCAATCTCCTGACCTCAACCCCATAGAAAACTTATGGAGCATTATAAAGTTCAGGCTCTCGAGAAAGCAGTTGCGCAACAAAGAGGATTTGATTGTGAATTTCATTTCCAAATGGAATTCAATGCTTGGAGATGAGATTTGCCAGAACCTAATCAAGTCAATGCCAAAAAGGGTTGAAAAGGTTATTCAAAATAAAGGAGGACCCATAGATTATTAAATGTTTCGAACTATATTACCTATTATAAATAAATTATACCTCTATTATTCTTTATTTAAAGCTGTTCGGTTATGTTTCTATTGATTACTAGTTGCAGGAAATAAGTGAGTCACTTTTTTTGCACAGAGTTTTTCCCTCAATCTCATTTATATCCAAAATTATAATTATAGGTGGTCGGGAAGTGGTCTTTATATTAGTAAGATTAAAAATTAGTTTGACCCCAAAAACAATAGGCGAAAATATTTTTCAGTAAAAAAAAAATCAGGTGAGTTACTCTTATCGAACAGCACTCTACATTTTACAATTGCCAATGGTCTTCAATTTACTATTTTCATTCATCGTACTTATTGTCAAACTAGAGTGATAGTATGCTAGAAATGATATTTTAAATATCGTTTCGGTTTTTGCGAAACGATCTGTTCACTTTTTATTTCATTGATGCAAAAACACATTCGCCTCCTTTCGATTCAGTTGCGTAGATAAAATTCAAGACAGGCATCTAATTAAATGATGTCTTTCCATTTCGGCAACGACCAAATATCGGAGTGCAGCAAATCAATGTTGTGTGGACGATTCGTGTTCGTAATGGTAAATCTAAGTTTCATCTGCAGAATCTCGGAAACCTTTCAGGATTTTGATTCCCATTTTTCATTTTCTCTTACTGATCTGGATGCAGCCTGCTCCCCAACGAGCCGCAACTTTTTCAGCTTTAAATTTTTCACTAGATATTGTGTGCGCTGAAACAACACAAAAGACCGGGGTGTCCCGTATTATTTTGTCAGTCACTCTTGTCAGTCACTCTTGTCAGTCACTCTCAATTAATTCTCGAACAGTCTCGATTCTTTCCTCATAGTGAATTACGAAGCGTCGCTTAGATGTGACACAAGGCCGAATGTACAGGGCTCCCAGTGAGAATCAAACTCACTATTCAGTCATAATTAATCTAGCGAGACAAGTTTGCGAAACATTTCACCACGTCGAGATACCCAATTAGGCGATGTTCACAAGGCCAAAATTATGGGGTACCCAGTGAGGATCGAACTTACTGTTCAGTCATAATCTAGCGAAATAATTTTGTTAACCATTACACTATGTCGAATGTCTCGATGTTGTTTTTTTTTCCTGTAAACTGATGTTGATTTTCCGACCGCTGTTTATTTTCGACTTCGTCTCGTCCGTCTTTGAAACTTCTGTATCCATTTTTAAAATGGCTGATTTTATTTCGAATGATTTTCTCGTTGAATTTTTCTGAAAACGCCAATAATATTCCACTCTTCTAAACGAGTTTTGATATTCGTCCTTGCTTCAATCTTGACCGGTTTCGTACAGTTCCAACATCTTGATTAGGTCATTATTTTCTTACATCTACTACAGCAGAATCTAACAGCAGAATATCTGGCTCGTATCTTCTCTTCTAATTCTACTCTTGACCCATCTGGCGTACCTTTGCTTGACTTTCCACTTAGAACTAAGTCCTTCCATGGTTTCTGTTATCATCTTTACATTTGATTTCTCTCAAAGCACGTAAACTTGATGGTATCCTTACAATAGTCCTTTAAAAGATCTGTCCCTCGTCTGTTGCTGATATGGGTGCAACAGTTTTGGTACCCAACGAGCAGAAAGACATTGTGTTGGCTGAAGCAATTGAGAAGACGAGTCACATTAACTCACAGTTAAATCTCGAACAGCTTAAATGCTATCCTTATAGGAATTTACTAAGCGTAACAGATGTGACACAAGGCCGAAAGTATGGGGCACCCAGTGAGTACTGAAATCATTATTCAGTCATAATTGATCTGCTGAGACAATCTTGTTAACCATTACACTACGTCGAAGTACACTCGATGTTTTTTTTCTTCCCTTAAACTGATGTTGATTTTCCGACAGCTCGTTATTTTCGTCGTCCTTCTTTGAAACTTCTGTATCCATTTGTAAAAAGCTGGTTTTCTTTCCTGGTATTTTCTTGATGAACTTTTCTAAAAGCGACAATAATATCCCCGCTTTTCTAAACAAGTTCTACCGTAAATTTGATGTTAGTACTTGCTTCAAACTTTTAAAGCATTTTTTCCTAGCGCAAATATCAACATATGCACGCAGCTTTCTTAAGACTTTTTGCTTACTAAATTTTTGAACGTCTTTCGTGTTAACGATTCTTGTAGTATAACAAATTACAGGAGTTCGGTCGTATGTGGTGATAGAGTAGTGGATAGGAAGCAGTGCCTCTAGATTGTACTTTCTCAGTAGTTGATATAGTCACGTATTCTTATTTATTTTTTTAATTTTCAGTCAAGTTAATGTCCTAATTTTGGTTTGGTTGTTTTTACGGCATATGAACCTCAATGGATTAATCTATTTCTGGTAATAATTTTTCATTCAAAAATGTAGTGCTGGTAAAAAAATTTTCAGAAACGTATTGTTGGTAATATTTTTTTTTCAAAAATGTAAAGCTGGTAATATTTATTTTTCTTCAAAAATTTATTACTGTAATTTTTTTTACAAAGTATTCCTGGTATTAAAACCCATTTTACCCCAGTTTCGTGGTTAACTATTTGCCTATAGCCGGGACCCTATCGGGTGCTACCACTCCGGGTCACAGTGGACCTGGGGGCACCTGCAATTAAGAGGTGGTTCCACGCCCCTCAAAACCTTCTGATCAGAGTCCTTGCTGCTAGACGTAGTTTATGGTCTTACCCAGGACGTGGATGTAGTTTATCGTCGTACCCAGGACGGCCTAATTTTTTTTTATTATCACATCTTTTCAGCCGAGGTGGCCTCCGACCTTCTTCAGGCTTCTTCGTCTGACTAATAAATAACATATATCTACAATAGTAAACATTGTTTGGTAATTGGTGTTACAGAGTCTGTAAGATAATTAGAATTTCTACACAAACTGTTATGGGAACTTACCCATAATAATAATGGACTATTCCGGACATTATAAATACTGCGCCTCAAGAGGGAGCAGGGTTCAGAGTCAGTCCTTTTTGGACTACTCAGCTAGACGGTCGAACTCTCTGCCTCTGAGGCAGAGGGGAACTCTCTGCCTTTGGGCAGAGAGGAACCCGGACGAGGTTCCGCCGAAGGGCAGAGCCTCGTTCGGGGAGGTTTATACGGGATCTACGGGCTATTTTTTGGCCGAGCCTACGGGCTCGGATACCCCACTTTAAACCCGGCCTTGTGCCACATCTGTCCCTCGTGGGGAGGACACTAAATACTTCAGAGCCAGTCCTTTTTGGACGACTCGGCTTGACGGTCGAACTCTCTGCCTCTGAGGCAGAGGGGAACTCTCTGCCTTTGGGCAGAGAGGAACCCGGACGAGGTTCCGCCGAAGGGCAGAGCCTCGTTCGGGGAGGTTGACCGGCCCGATCCCGTTTATACGGGATCTACGGGCTATTTTTTGGCCGAGACTACGGGCTCGGGTACCCCACTTTAAACCCGGCCTTGTGCCACATCTGTCCCTCGTGGGGAGGACACTAAATACTTCAGAGCCAGTCCTTTTTGGACGACTCGGCTAGACGGTCGAACTCTCTGCCTCTGAGGCAGAGGGGAACTCTCTGCCTTTGGGCAGAGAGGAACTCGGACGAGGCTCCGTCGAAGGGCAGAGCCTCGTCCGGGGAGGTTGACCGGCCCGATCCCGTTTATACGGGATCTACGGGCTATTTTTTGGCCGAGCCTACGGGCTCGGGTACCCCACTTTAAACCCGGCCTTGTGCCACATCTGTCCCTCGTGGGTAGGACACTAAATACTTCAGAGTCAGTCCTTTTTGGACGGCTCGGCTAGACGGTCGAACTCTCTGCCTCTGAGGCAGAGGGGAACTCTCTGCCTTTGGGCAGAGAGGAACCCGGACGAGGTTCCGCCGAAGGGCAGAGCCTTGTTCGGGGAGGTTGACCGGCCCGATCCCGTATATACGGGATCTATGGGCTATTTTTTGGCCGAGCCTACGGGCTCAGGTACCCCACTTTAAACCCGGCCTTGTGCCACATCTGTCCCTCGTGGGGAGGACACTAAATACTTCAGAGTCAGTGCTTTTTGGACGACTCAGCTAGCCGGTCGAACTCTCTGCCTCTGAGGCAGAGGGAAACTCTCTCCCTTTGGGCAGAGAGGAACCCGGACGAGGTTCCGACGAAGGGCAGAGCCTCGTTCGGGGAGGTTGACCAACCCGATCCCGTTTATACGGGATCTACGGGCTATTTTTTGGCCGAGCCTACCGGCTCGGGCACCCCACTTTAAACCCGGCCTTGTGCCACATCTGTCCCTCGTGGGGAGGACACTAAATAATTCAGAGTCAGTCCTTTTTGGACGACTCAGCTAGCCGGTCGAACTCTCTGCCTCTGAGGCAGAGGGAAACTCTCGCTTTGGGCAGAGAGGAACCCGGACGAGGTTCCGACGAAGGGCAGAGCCTCGTTCGGGGAGGTTGACCAACCCGATCCCGTTTATACGGGATCTACGGGCTATTTTTTGGCCGAGCCTACCGGCTCGGGCACCCCACTTTAAACCCGGCCTTGTGCCACATCTGTCCCTCGTGGGGAGGACACTAAATAATTCAGAGTCAGTCCTTTTTGGACGACTCAGCTAGCCGGTCGAACTCTCTGCCTCTGAGGCAGAGGGAAACTCTCCCTTTGGACAGAGAGGAACCCGGACGAGGTTCCGACGAAGGGCAGAGCCTCGTTCGGGGAGGTTGACCAACCCGATCCCGTTTAAAACCGGCCTTGTGCTATATCTGTCCCTCGTGGGGAGTACACTAAATACTTCAGAGTCAGTCCTTTTTGGACGACTCGGCTAGACGGTGGAACTCTCTGCCGCTGGGCAGAGAGGAACTCGGCTAGACGGTCGAACTCTCTGCCTCTGGACAGAGAGGAACCCGGACGAGGCTCCGCCGAAGGGCAGAGCCTCGTTCGGGGAGGTTGACCAACCCGATCCCGTTTATACGGGTTCTACGGGCATTTTTTGGCCGAGCCTACGGGCTCGGTGAGCCCACATTAAACCGGCCTTGTGCCACATTCGAGACACGTGGGCGTGTTGCTGAAAATCTTCAGAGTCAGTCAGAGACAGTGTCAGATATTGGAATAGTGATACTTGTCGAGACAACATAGTTCTCTCTAACCAACTCTGATAGTATTACTAATACTTCTACTTCTTTGTATATATTTCTGTTTGTAATATATCTGTGTTATTCCATACCTGTGTTCGAGTTATTCTTTATTGGTTCTACCTTGGACCATCACCGTGGTACAAGTAACTTGGACCATAACACAAACAAATTTGGAGTGTAGGCCGACTGAAAATAATAGACAATATGTTATTTTGTTTTTACAATGATGTACACTCTGTACAAGTTCCGAGCGCCACTAGAGGTAGGCGGTTACAGTGTAAGAGAAACAATTTACGCGGATATGGGTTTTTTGTAACAGACATTTTCTCGATCTTTTTCAATTCCTCTCGTATACTATTACAGAATAAATATTCAAACATGTTTCTGTCTCTATCGTTAGCGACTACACGAGGTAGGAAAACTTGTCAGCAACAAATTCTCGAATTTTTTTTTTTAAACATTACTCTGAAATATCGACAACAATTTAACATTGTTTAAAAAGGCATCCATTTTAAGCAAGTTGGTTGTTTGGGGTTTTATGGCATATCAACCACTTCACGTTTGAGACTTTTTTTTATCAGCCTAGCTTTGACCTGACGTTAGTCCCTCTTCTTCTGGTCCGAGTCGCACTTGTGTTTTACCTCTAAACGCTTCTGATTGTTGTTTACTGACATTAAAAACCTGTCAATTCAATTAGTCAAGATTCATCACTGAATAATTCATAAAGAATTGGCTATCCACCGACGTAATTCAATAAAACAAACGTTTTTTTTTAAAAATGGACTTGCAAAGCAACGGCGACAAGAAATCTCAAAGGTCGTTGTGTGTTTTTATGAGGCTCGTCACCTATTGTGACTTCAAACCTATTTTGTGTTGTTGCTTCGAAATTGTTTCTGACGAGAAGAACATGTCCTTTATCTCTTTTCTTACGCTTGCATTAGATATATAAAGTATACAGGGGATTTGTAAAGTATACAGAATGTATAAAGTATAGAGTATAAAGTATAAATGTAAAATATATGTATACATATACATACATATATATGTATTTTACATTTATACTTTATACTCTATGTTTATGTATTATGTATATGTATTATATGTATATATACATATATATACATATCTGTATACATTTATATATATATATTATATGTATATATATATATATATATATATATATATATATATATACACATGCATACATATATATTTACATATACATACATACATATATAAATATATATATATATATATATATATATATATATATATATATATATATATATATATATATATATATATATATATATAAAGTACACAGGAGATTTAACGTTTTTGGTTCATGGTTTGCCAAAACATTAAAATAAAAGGAAATTATTATTATTATTATTATTATTATTGTTGTTGTTGTTGTTGTTGTTGTTGTTGTTGTTGTTGTTGTTGTTATTATTATTATTATTATTATTATTATTATTATTATCATTATTCTCCTCTTCTTCTTCTTCTTCTTCTTCTTCAGCCGTGTCCTTTCGGAGCGTGAATGAATATATTCCCCAAAACCTGTTATCCCAACGATTTATAGGTACCATACGAGCTTGTTTCCTATGTCCTTCCTGCTTACAATATATCCTGTTTTTTCTCGTTCTGTCCACTTGAAATTTAAAATGTGTCTTTTTGATTCTATGTTCCAATAAATGTTCCATTTATTCCTCCCATTCTCAGCATCCTTCTGTAGAGCCCCAAGTCTCTACTTCGTCCATGGGGTGATTTCAATCGTTCACTACAACAGAAGAGAACTTACAATTCATAATATTTCAGCACTCATTTCTTTGGTTTTATTTACCTTTCTTTCTACAGGCTTTCAAAAACAGACTAAGAATTATTTGATTAGTTTTTTCGTCCATCTTAATATTTGGTCGCCTGACTAAAGCTATTTTTACTTTCAATCAGCATTGATAAAAGATTGATGTCACCATATTTCTAAATCAGAACGATACCGGCCGCATTCACCGCGTAATAAATACAACGATTCCTCTCTCAGTCAGTCACGGTTATAACACATCTACTAAATTTGGATAAAACAATATTAGTGTTGAAAAATACATATTCTACAAATAACAAACGTTTCATCACTTGAAAATGTTCAACAGCAGCAACAGAAAATAAATGGCAAAAGCAAGTAACACTTGGTGTTTCTTTAAGAAATACCGAAACTGTGAACTGTAAACAACAACAGCAAATGCAGAACAATGCTTACAAATGGCTTTGGGCGAAGGTTGCTCTGTAGGTCTTAGCAAGGAGCATCCTTCTTCGAACGTGGCGCTACTAAACAACTAACAAGGAACAGTACAATTTTAACAGCAACCATATGACTTGAGGACTTTCAACAGCAGCAAAATCTAAAATGGATACCATATGTAACTAGAGAAAATAATGACGTAATTAACACACACGCACACAAACACAGATGTGTGTGTGTGTGTGTGTGTGTGTGTGTGTGTGTGTGTGTTTCGATGGTTCTGCACAAAACCTTCACCCCTATAATCAATGTGCTGCTGTCGGGCTGTCGGTTCCTAGGAACTGATCTTCTTGACCCTTATACGTCGAATTCGACGGGAGAGTCGAGTATATATATATATATACATACATACATACATACATACATATATATATATATATATATATATATATATATATATATATATATACGCACACACACACACACACATATATATATATATATATATATATATATATATATATATATATATATATATATATATATAAAAATAAAAGTTTACTGAATCAGAGAAATAAATTAGCTATTTTTTGCTGTCATTGTCATAAATTTTACTTAAATAATATTTATATATAATTTTTTAAAAAATGTGACCTGGTAATATACATACTTATACTTGATATGAAGAAATAATTTTACATACTGTAAGTAATTCTAATACATTTGCTTGGTTTTAAAAAGAAATAGTCTATTATAAATTAAAAGTGAATTTTTTAAAAAATTGTAGTTAAATAAAACGTATTCTAACGTAAACATCCCCCAAAAATCTTCAAATATACAAATAGAAAGAATGCCGTAAGAATTTTTTGCCGTTAACAATGTCATTTAAAAAAAAACTAGACGACATGCATTTAGCGGATGTCAGAATTCGTTGAAAAATACATCCCTACCCATCCCTAAACATAACCCCTTACTCGAACGTAACTAATAACTGATACAACAAAAGTTAAAGAAAAATAAACACGCTACCACCTCTTGTCTGGATGAGTGGATTTCTCTGTATCCTTGGAGACAGCGAATTATGTATTTTGCCCTGCCTTTAAAACTCAGTAAATATAAAAATAAGTTACTCCAAACTTCGCTTGAGGATGAAATGGAACTAATGTTTTTAATTAAATTACAAAATTAAATTCGAAGCTTTTAGCTTCCATTTTTGAAATTATTATATTAATGCTCTGTAAATTTACATTGAGCACTATTTTGTAAAAATAAAAATATCTATAAGAACACCGGGTTATATATCTTACTCTTCTTTCTTTTTATTTATGTATGCATATATATATATATATATATATATGTATATATATATATATATATAGAGAGAGAGAGAGAGAGAGAGATATGTATATATATATATATATATATATATATATATATATATATATATATGTATATATACTCGAGTCGAGTATATATATATATATATATATATATATATATATATATATATATATATATATATATATATATATATATATATATATATATATAGGCTACATCAAAAATACCTTTATAGATTTTGGGGTTTGGTTCCTTACACCAAAACTAGGACAAAAGTCCTTATAAACACAGGTCCGCAGATTTGTGTGTGTAAATTATTTTCAGATAGAATGTATCTACTACGGAACAAAATGATAAAATGTCAAGAGGAAAAACTATTCTTAGCCGACGCGTTTCGTTCTGTAGGATTTATTTTCTTGTAAAAATATTTCTTGAATATTACTCGTTTAATTTTGCCTTACCAGACTTTGAATTATGGGAATTTGTATCGTCCATATGTTTTGACTGACCTTTCATCGACCCAATAAATATTCATAAACTTTCTCAAATTTGAATGCCTTCATAAACCAGTGGCACACTTGCTCTTATATATAAACACGTGCAAGTAAATAAATCCTAAAATATGTCTTGATGATGTCCCTCAGAGGACAAAACGCATCGGCTAAAAATAGTTTTTCCTCTTGTCTTTTTTCTCTGTATAGTAAATTTCTGTTTCACGCTTCAATGTGTTCTAGCGCTGAAGATCGTACTAAAGTAACAAACTGACAGTCACCATACAACGTTGACTCCTACGTTCAAATTGTTTATATCTATAAACGCTTCATCCCTAACATTGAGTTTTCCTCCTCTATAAATCTTACACTTTTTAATAATATAGCATATTATGCACAATGTCGCTAATTCAAAGAACATTTGAAATTAGGAAAAAGAAAAATGAATGATAAAATCAACGATTATGAAAACATTGAATTATCAAGAATAGGGTTTGGCGTAATATTCAACCTCAACGCAATTAATTCAGCACCATTTCGAAAATGTTCGTTGTTAAGTGGTCGCTATGCATCGAAATTTGCAAGAAACTGCCGGTCATGAATATTTCATCAATTTTAGATATTTTGCATGACTAATTTTATTTCATGTTTTTTAATAATAATTTAATTTGAAGACCGACTGCAGAAACTCGTTGAAATGTTTAAAAATCTGAACGAATCTCTCATCGTCGTACAATATGTTGTTCTCAAGGGATACACATCATCATGGCGTCATTTGAAACGGGCGCCGTTTTTTTTTTTCAGATAAACATTTAGTTTTCATGATTTTTTTTTCATTTTTTTATTACTTTATTAAAAACTTTAAACAAAATGGCGACAGTATTTGCAAATAAGGCTCCAGTTTAAACAGACGACAAGAGGATATGGTAAGTTCTTTGGGGGAATTTTTTTTTTCAAATTTAATTGAGTGATGTGTTACGGAGGATGCATAAAGTGTACTGAGATGTTATATAATATCACTTGTCCGATGTCAGTGAATGCTTTAGAATCTCTTCACAATTGAAGATGAGACGCTCATGTGGGATGTATAGAGGTCATGAAGAGACGCTCCCAAGAACACAGTGACGTCAACTGAAGATTTTGCATTTGTCTATATTTCAGGGATTAGGTATTTTGTGCACTATTTACATTATTCGGACTATTGACCACATCTTTGTCGCCATATTCATTACAACGTTTCGACCCAAAGAGTGTGAGTTCAATACCCGGTTAATGCAGTGGAGAACTTGAAAAGAGGAATTAACAGGAGATAACGGACAACTGACATCCATTAAAACATGGCACGTGGAACTAGAACAGTCTCCCCAGTGAGCGAAATAAAGGGTTCAGTTCGACATTCCAACCACCTGAAGAGGGCCGGAGTGTACAACGGCCGAAACGTTGTAATAAATATGTCGAAAAATATGAGGACAATAGTCCGAATAATGTAAATAGTGAGGATTTTGTAATAATCCAGTGTTATATAGAAATAAAGTGTCGCTGCCGACACTTGAGTTTGAACATAGATCACCAGTCAGCAACCACAAGCGATCCCATTATTGAATTAAGTGAATCACGTGACTATAGAGAAAACGCATATATAGGAAGTCGCGTGACGTCTAGATTGTTATGCATTTCTACTCTATTCTCTATTACTATACGGATATATATTGTCTACTCTATTCACTATACTATTTCTCTATTCAGATCACTATACGGTGGCTACTATTCGAGCGAGTGTTATCAAGCAAGTACTATTAGTGCGAGTGCTATTTGAAGGCTCTGACACTAGTATTGTTCAACGGCGTTACTATAGTTGTAACTGTGATGTCAAAGCCTCTATTGCAACGAGCATTACGAAAGTGACAACGAGTATCCGTTGGCCTCAAAAAAGTGTCAACCGAGTGTTGGTTGACATCATAAGACCTGAATTCAATAGATAACTAAGGAGGGTCAGAGTGTACTAAATGTTTAAAAAACAACTAAAAATAACCACTACTCAAACCATCATACAAAGTGTATTTTGATGAAAATGTGGAAAAGACAAAGCAAAATCCGAATATGTGAGTTTACTGTTTTTTTTAAATTTTTTTTTTGTTTTTCTGTCAACGTCAGACGTTTCGGTCTAATAGACCATCTTCAGGACATGGTTATAGGAGACATATTTATTTCAAATTTAAGTTAAATGAAGAGACGATAGATACATGACTAGTCAGAAAGAGAAAAACTGAAATTCTAAAGTCAGTGTTCTCTTTCTAGGATTCTCAAGGAAGAGATTTTATCTTAAGTGAAAAGGGGGAATTTTATTTAAAACTATAGCACTACTTAAATTACAGAGGCGAATATCTCGTTTATATTCGGAAACACGAGATTTTATAGACCTACCTGTTTCCCCTACATAACTCAAGTTGCAGTCTCTACAAGGTATCTGGTAGACGCAAGCATCGGATGTAATATGCTGTCTGCTGGTGTTATTTAATATACTGCGAATAGTTTTAGTGGGTAATGTAGTAGTTTTAAAGTGTATTTTATACTACCAATCTGTTTATAGCTTACTAGTTTACTGAACTGTGACGCAATATCATTTTTCTTAATCCTGGCAAATCTTCTCACAGACGAAAAGACGTGAAGCAACAGAATTGTGGTTCTACAGAAGGATGATGAGAATACCATAGGCTGAAAATATGAGCAACGGGTTTTATTGAAAATGGAAACAAAAAATGATACTTATACTTAACATCAGACAGTTGAATTTCCCGGTCACATTATGAGAAAAGAGGGCTTAGGAAATTTGATACTCACAGGACAGATTGAAAGCAAAAAGTGACAAAGGTAAAAAACGCATAACCTACCTAGCGAGCAGAGGTAAATAAATCGCAGAACAGGCTTTGGGAGAGATAGCAAAAAGACAAATTTCATTAAGAGCTGCAAAGGACAAGCGATCCAGAATTATGGGCCTGTGTCATAGCTGAAGTTCTTGTGACTTTCACACCTTTGCAAATCGTCATCGTTCCAACGAAAATCGGGAATTTAAATGCTGATTTCTTGGCAGAGAGATTCTACTCGTGAAATGACACAATGTACTTGGCTGGTTTTTTTCCTCCACTTATCTCCATCTTATCAAAAATCTATAAACTAATCGGTGGGCTTTCCATCCAAAGAAAATGTTCTTATCTATAATTAGAATTGCTATTTCCATTACAGAGAAAAATGCATTGGCAAAAGAGAGGAAACAAATGTTCTTCATTCATTCACCTGTTATTCCAGCGTGAAAATCATTCAAAACACTACAGAGCCATTATGAAAATCGGGCGCGCATAGATCTCATAATTCTCTCTCTCTTTCTCTTTCTCTCTCTCTCTCTCTCTCTCGATATATATATATATATATATATATATATATATATATATATATATATATATAGATAGATAGATAGATAGATAGATATGTATATGTATAAGCTCTCTGCGTGTAATCTGTGGAGTTAACCTTTAAGATAGGACATCTAACGTAGACATGTTTAACAGGTGTAATATTGGAGGAATCGAGACTTTTCCCATACAGTCTCAGTTATGATGGACTGGTCATGTCTTGAGAATGTCTGATGACAGGATACCCAAGATCCTAATATACAGTCACTTAGATCAGGGCTACAGGAATGTAGGCCGCTCATTGTTGAGATAAAACGATAAGCTGAAGAGCAACTTGTCAGCTGTTAATATACCACATAACACCCTTGAGCGCTTAGCCTTGGAGCGTATAGAATGGAGATCAACGTTTTTCAATGGAATCATCAGATTTCAATCTACTTGAAGAAGCGAGAGCAAGATCTAAAAGATCAGCCAATCTAACAGTGATCTAATCCCACAATCAGTTCCTCATACGTCGGAATAGACGGAAGAGTCCATTATATATATATATATATATATATATATATATATATATATGTGTGTGTGTGTGTTTGTGTGTGTTTGTGTGTGTTGCCGGGTGACCATGAGACAAGACATCGTGGCCGAGGGTTTGAGCGTACATTGTTGATCACGCTAGATAACATGCTCTTTCCCAGAAACTTTAACTAAGATCTGCTCAGCATATTTGCAGTATGGTGGGCTCTGTGGATGTTGAATAAACAACAATCTGCCTGAGTAAGCGTCTGTACAATAGGGATTGACTAGCCGCCCTAGTAGACGGGTATCCTCGAATACGAGTGGCCAACTATATATATATATATATATATATATATATATATATATATATATATATATATATATATGTGTGTGTGTGTGTGTGTGTGTGTGTGTGTGTGTGTAATTGTGTATTTGGCAGCAATCCCTCTTTTATACAAGTTTCATTAAAAACGATTGAAATGTACAACGATTAAGTTTTTTATTTAATTTATTTACTTGTGCTTGTGCTCGTATAAATGTTTCTTTTCTCGACATAATGTATGTAAAATTGTTCAAATGTTATATATATATATATATATCTCCGAGTGCTTTCGTCTATTCTAATAGTCATTATGAAGGATGTTTTTTTAACTTAATATGCACAATCTTTATACGTTTATCGATTGATGACAATGATTTTTATTTTCAAAACACTGTCAAGAACATGTGGCCGTGTTTATAGTTGATGTCATTAAATGTTGGCTTTTCCTTTTATTATTAGTGCTTCCATTATTTCTAATATATTTTACATGTGGATGTGGCTATTATACTTGTATTCTTTACGAGTATGTTGCGAATGGAGTTTGGTAGATTTCCGTGTATGTTAAAATGAGTCCAAAATTGAGTTATGGCGAGAGAGATTAAACTTCTGTCTTATTCATAGGCATGTAGTGATATGTCCAACATAATTATTCATGAATTTGCTTTGATCAGGAACGCACTTGTGAATTCATAAATAATATTCGTTCTCTACAATTTAGATCTTTCAGGTGAGTTGTTGTTGATGACGACAAGGTCAGCTATTTTAAATTTGTTACAGTAGATAGTTTAATGAACTTGTACTGGTCGACTACGTCTGCGTATTTACTTATGATGTTTCTAAAAGAATACATACATACATACATATATATATATATATATATATATATATATATTATTTTGATTTGTACTTATGATCTATCTTTATCATTCTCCTCTGAATTTATCCATCTATATATCTGTCTCTGTCGCTGTATCTCTCTCTCTCTCTCTCTCTCTTTCTCTCTATCGGTTGAGCCATCTGGGGATAAATTATTAGTTTGTAAACAGTGACTATTACTGCTACTAATGCAATACTCTTCGATAAAACGAATCGAGTTCTCTCAGTCAGTGGCGTGTTTATCTAAAAATAAATACGCTTAAATTCACCTTCATCCCTGCCGTGCGCCAATTCAGTCGGGTTTCAATCCAAGCTAGAGGCAACCGGATGCCTAGCCACACTGATAAGCCGTGATACAGCGAAACAGTCTTTCAGTGGATGACATATATATATATATATATATATATATATATATATATATATATATATATATATATATATATATATGTTCACACAGATGTGGACATAATTATTCACCCCACTCCCATAATAATATAGAATTTACTTGAAGACCAAAGTACTCCTGTACAGATATTTCCTTATTTTAGTTCAGTATGGCACAAACCACAATTGTGGAGCACCAATTAAGGAAACTAATTGACTTCAGTCGCATGGACCGAAAGAAAATGTCTATAATTAGTGACAGCACCACTACGGAAGATTGTCCCAAACATACAGACGTGAGGCGCTGAACGATTTTTAAGGATTTATCCTTTCAAGTTTTCGACGATTATGGCTCCCAACAGTGACTTTTATCTGCCATGACATATGAAATATATTGAAATGCTTTCCTGTTGCATTTACGGCTCAGTGGAATTTCCCGTATTCCTTCTCTTAGACTGGTTGCTAAACAGGGTTAGATATGCTCATTCTACCTACCTATTTAAAACATAACCGTGGGAAGAAGAGATGTTTGATTGTTTGATCTTGTTTAGCGGCATGGCAACACAACTATACCTTATTTAATGTCGAAATCTAAATATTTTGTACGTAATTTTACGCTTTCAACTACCGATATTTTGTACATAATTCTATACATTCAGAGTAAAGGTATACTTTTTAGATATTTAATTTGTGGTTTCAAGTTCCTCAAAATTTTCAATTTCTCGATCAGAGGCCTTGCTGCCGGATGTACTTTATCGTCAGACCCAGGACGAGAGGAGAAGAGATAGATTCAAGCTTTTCTCAATGACATTAATCCGAATGTGAATGGTAAAAACTTGGCCGTAGTTAGAACTCGTCTCGCACTTCAGAAAAACAATTAGCATAAAACTTACGATTACATTTAGCAATTTCAACTATAAAATGACGAGACCTAGCAGCCAATTTCTTACAGCGCTTAAATTCGGGAAGTCAAAGAACGAAAGGGAGAAACTCATCAAAGGACTTACCTTGCCAGTATTTATAGACAAGTTACTTGAAAGCTGTATTAGGGCGGGTTGGATGTGACGAAAGCTGATATGTTGAAGTTAAGATCGGTGACATCGCAAGACATGTTCTATTACCACTACAATACTGCACATTGATTTCTATATTGGGCAACAACGGAATATCGATCAGAAGGTTTAATGACAAAGGTTGTAAAAAATGGCATCGAGCGAATGAAGCCAGTAGGTCTGATCGAGGAGCCTCATTCTTTTGAACGTTTGGACTGGTGCAGTAGAATCATGAAGAACTCTTCCAATTTAACAGAAACCACACCATTTGCGGAATTTAAAGGAAGCTAGCACTTACATAAAAAGGGACCTTCATGTCAACTCAGAGCTAAAGAGATCAATTACAAAAGATCCAACTCAATCCATAAGACGTTTCGTATCTGAGAGAGGAGTTTCTGCTATGACAGTCCAAAGAGCAGTGAAAAAAAAGGCTTGAAACTGAAATATTGAAACCTATGAGTCACCTTGTTACTCGAGGACAGAAAGTTAGGTGGTTAGAGAGGGCGATGATCACCTTGTATAAGTTGCAATATCATCCGGGATTAATATATATATATATATATATATATATATATATATATATATATATATATATATATATATATATATATATAAACTTTTTTTCAATCTTTCATCAGCTTCCGATCCTTAGCTTATGATTAAGTAATGATTTTGGTTCATGATCGATTTCATCATGTATCTTCTATTAAGTTGGAGAGTAATTATGCTCAAAGTAGAGTCTAATAGTGTTATAAAAACCTCGGAGAATTCCAGTAAGATATCTTTAATCATTTCAATGATACAGCAGTTTAAAGCTCAATGGAACAATTTGCTTTTACAAGATTTGGACAATTTTGCTGTTATACTCGGCACATCTAGAGATTCTCGAGAGTATCTAAAGAACGCTCTGTAGTGTTATCGGGTGGAGGCACGGTGGCGTAATGGATAGCGGCTCGGATTGAGGAATCGGAGAGCCGAGTTCGAATTACAATCAAATCCATTCACTTACGTGCTAAAACCCTGGCAAAAGGTATGAATTCTATTCTTCTTTCCACAGCTACGGGTAGATTAAATGTCAGGAGAGAGCAGGTTCTACAATCTTGGATGGCAACTGGTCTACTACAGAAAGAAATGGCAACCTACTGCGGAAAAAGAATCTGCCTCGTCAGTCAAGTATCGAAAGATACATCATCGCCTAAGCGTGTATCATGCATGGCACATAACTGACTGAATCGAGTTTTACCCATGCAAGGTAGTAAAGCCACTAAGACACAAGGAAAGAATTAGAAAATAGAAACATTACTAAGAAGCGAGAATAACAGAAAGATAATCAGGAAGATGTTATTTAAGGATTCATTTTAAATTTTTGAAGATCAAAGTTAACCGGAAAGCATGGAACCGGAAGAGAGTTCCACAAACGAAAAGTGCGAGAAAAGAAACTGCTTGCATAGAATTTAAGGGTATATATAGCCGTTCTGTTATCGGGCCTGAACTGGCATCTTGAATTCAGCTAATTTTCTACCACCTTAACGTGGCTTTCCTATGATTTTCCTATGAATATGTTTATATTTTTCCCATTCGACACCCCCACCACATGAATTTAAGCGTACTTGCTAGAAGGTCTCATTGTTTCACTGATGTAAGTGTCAGTTCTATTCTAATAGGTTCTTTTGTCGTACTTCTTGCTTGATGAATACTCTTCCTGTCTCTTTCTTCCTTGCCACCTAGGATATGCAAAAATATAGATGCAATGTTAGTTGGCATCTTCTACCTTCCCGAATCATGTCATTTTCTTGTCTTTTCTCCTCTCAAGAATCTTTTCATTCCCTTTCACTCTCAGTTGCTTTATTCACTAACTGGTAGTGAAATGATTAAAAAACGAACAAAAAAAAGCAAACGACTGACATTACGATAATATGAGCCGAGAATTGATGTAAAAAAAGGCACCGTATAAGTAAATATATAGGTGAACATGCATGTCTTGAAATCAATTTCTTTATTAGAAAGACTAGGATCCGTATGTAATATTTGTATAGCTTTCCGCCCTTCGGAGATCACTTGGATTCGTCCTCTTGTGCTTTACATGGATACAAAAAAAGTCTAATGAGAATAAGGATGCGTGATGGTTAACACGTCTGTCTCACAAACCTTTTTTTTAAATAAAAAGAGATAGTATAGCAAATGGAATTTTCATTTTGTCCTCTACTATTATGCCCTTGTCCCAGTCTAGGTTTCCCTTAACAATCTCACTATAAACCCCTCTTCTGTGAGATTGGCGGGAAAACCCAGGTACCAATGTATAATGTTAGTAACTTTTGCTATGAACACATTTTTCCTATGTATAAAAATTATTTATTCACTTTTGAACTTCGTCAAATTCACCGAATTTAGGGTTTGTGGTTAGGGGTATTTCTTCAAACGTTTGACCTTTCTCTTTCAAGGGTGAAATAGATTCACGCACACCCCACGTAGATCGGCATTAATATAATTTCCTGGCATCCTATTATTTTGTGTGTTTATATTTGAATTTCATTTGGGTTCCTTGTTTATGGTGGTAACGCCAACGTCATCCTTCTTGACTCTGAAATACAATTGGAAGACATCTCTTTCTATCTTTCCCATCGCAATAGACTTGGAGTAAATAATTTATTTTAAAGTTCTACCAAAACTCACTAATTTTGCTGTCGTGGGTCATCATGATGATTGTGATTATTATTATGATGATGATGTTGCAATAATGCCGGTGCATCTATGCTCATGATAATAACACGAATAATTCAATTTTACTCTTCACTGTCAAATAACATTAAAGTTAATTTATTCATATCAACAGCTTGCTGAACATTCAGTTCAATAAAATTAGTGACAAATGTGTTCGGTCGTTTTGTGCTTCAATTTCGTAACTTGTATTTGATATGTTCTTCCATTGTTCTGTAGAAAAGGTTCATTTCCATTTAATATCACAATCGATTGCTTTTTTGCCAAAATAAAACTCTGACATTCCTACAATTAAAGATGAAATTAAAAAGTAAACAAACAAAAACACGACAAACAAAATGCACAAAAGATGATAAATCATTATCAGGAAGCATGCATTCTAGAAGGTATTAATGTTGCAAGCGCAACACCATTAAATTTTGAATTTTGCTTCTTTGAGGGTTATGTTTGAAAGCCCAGTACTATTAAATTAGGAATTTTGCTTTTTGGGGGGTTATGTTTGAAAGCCCAGTACTATTAGATTTTGAATTTTGCTTCTTTGGGGGTTATGTTTGAAAACACAGTATCATTGAATTTTACTACTTTGGTGGGGTTATGTTTGAAAGCACAGTACCATTAAATTTTGAATTTTGCTTCCTTGGGGGTCATGTTTGGAAGCCCAGTACCATTAAATTAGGGATTTTGCTTCTTTGGGGGTTATGTTAGAAATCTCACTACCATTAAAGTTTAAATTTGGATTCTTTGGGGGTTATGTTTGAAAGCCCAGTACCATTAAATTTTGAATTTTCGTTCTTTGTGGCGACCTTTTGTTGAAAGCCAAGCACAATTAAATTTTGAATTTCGTCTTTTGATACTGGGGTGGGGTGGGTTAATTATGGAAGTCCAGTTCTAATAAAGTATAAATTTTCCTACTTAGAAAATGTATGGTTAATTTGACCACCGACCTCTATTAAAGTATGAATTTCAAAATTTGCGAGTTCAAATCTTGAACTACAATTAAAAGTAGATCACTATAAGAATTAAAAGCTCACCTTACTAAATTAGGAATTTCAATACTTGTGAGTTTTGGGCTACTTAAATATAAGTTTGTATTATTTGTGTTATTAGAAAGTCTGTTCAGAAATTTACAGCTTGGTTTTTAAATGTAACTCAATTCACTTTTTATGTCATTTCGGACATTATTGCCTGAAGGTTCAGACTGGAATGAGAGAAAAATTAAAATCGATGAAACCGGTTCAAATTGCCCCCTTTGTTAAAAGGCATGAATACCTGATGTAGTTTAGAAATTTTCCAATCTTTTGGTTTCAGGTAACACAGTACATCATGTAGCATTTTACTTTCTTGTGGAGTTTAGAATTACTAAGTAACTACTATAACCCGGAAACCATACCTAGAATGTCGTAGTATGATAATCCGACAATTAAGTCTATGGTGGGACAATCTCATTTGATTATTTTTTTAAAAAAATTAAATATATAATAATCAAAATTATTGACTGGATTACATTAACTGATAAATATTATAAATGCGTTTGTAGTGTACAGGTTATCGGTGCGAAAAATGGAGTTATCCTGAGGAGTTAGAATTCTGTCAGAGGGGCTTTCGTTTATTGCTGTTGGGAAAGTTATGAATCGACATTTATGTTCCTATTTATGGGTTAAAAACAAGGTAATGTGGGCTCTTTAGCTCGTATAAAATCAGTCTAGGGTGATATTCTGAATTTGAAACCAGTCTGAAGAGAGATGGCCTTTGTCTGACTACCTTACCTTGGGCACAATAACTGATGTTATAGCTGCACTACGTGTAATGACACTACTATCCTTATTAGATGTGAGACTGGTGACGCAATTTGGAAAATTTCAAGACGCTGAAATACATTGCTATCCCCAATTTTAATGAGTGTTAGAGAAATCTGACAAGTGTTTTTAAATTTTATTCTTCTCTTTATTGTTTGTGTGTGGCATTTTGGTTTTGAAATATATGAGGCAAGTTGACGATTTTCTTTTTATTTTCCGGATAGCGCAGGCGAATAAAATGCATTTTCTGCGTTCTGCAACATTTGCACTCTTGCAAAACCATGAAAATATTAAATCGTATAAGGTCTACGGCAATAATGCAGTAGGTGCAAGCATATGGCTGCAATGAATTTGATAAATTTAAGAAGAACAAAGAATGTAATGGAAGACGTCAGAACTTGAAAGTATTTGGTTTTGAGAGGCTTCTGAAGCAAGACGTTGGAACAAAAAAATCTCAAAAATCTCCAGAAAGATGTCAGTCAATTTACTGAGATGAAACTTATTGAGATGAAACGTTGAAAGAGAAAAGAAGGAATTTGCTAGGCGTTTTACTTACATAACAACACTCATCTTCATGCGACGGTGGAGTAAGAAAAGATCATCAAACTTGGATGGGATTTTCTTTTGCTTGCAGCGTAATCTCTAAAACTCTTCGATCAAGATTATAACTCATTTTGTTTGCCAAGTAAACAATTCAAATTCAAGCTATTGAAAAATTATTCGACAAAATTATTTTAAGAAAAGACAAAAGCTTTAATTTGCAACATGAGGATAAACATCGTCATGTAACAAAATCACTCATTATCTGAATATAACAAATTTGGAAAATAAGTCCTTCTCAAATGATAAATCCGCTTTCTTTCTCTTTATCTGTAATCAGTCAGTTTTCCCGGTATCCGTTTCGCTTTTGTTAGACAGACAGCCACTGCAATACCTCAGATCTCACCTCAAACGTCTTGCTGATTTTAATGATGCCCTCGTAGTTTTGTACTATTGTTCGCTCACTAAAAGACCCAAGAGCCACTCAAAATAGTGCGGAAAAGTGGATGATTTTGTTTAGCGGCATATGGGTTATTTATTGATGAAATTTAAGTATATTTAACGGGATTTCATGCCAGATATTTTGTATATAATTTTATACATTCAGAGGAAACGAGTGCTTTATTGATATTTATTTTGCAGATGATAATATGTATGGTTGTTAATTCATTTATAAAAATGTATTTTTATATTTTTTAGCGAGGTATTGATTGTCATTTTGCTATACAAATTTATTCTTTGGGTATTTTGCTTCAAAACTGGATTGGTGGCATTTTTACTATAAAATATTTTTGTACTTTCCTCGTGTTTTAGCCCATAGCTTGGACCCTAATAGGTGCTACTACCCCGGAGTAGGATTGACCTGAGAACACCAGCAAACAGAGTAAAGCTATGATTTTAGATATATTGTTTGTAGATCATAAAATGTATTGTTGATAATTTTACTAGAAAAAAATCTATTTTTTTAAATATTTTTAGTTGTCATTTTGCTATAAAAATATATTGTTACTCATTTTATTATAAAAATGTACTGTTCATTGTTGTTTGGGAGTTAACTATTTGCCTCTAGCTGGGACCCTAACATGTGCTACCACCCAGGGTCAAAGTGGACCTGGGAACAACAGAAATTAAGAGGTGGTTCAACTCTTAAACTTTTCTAATTTCCTGATCAGAGCCCTTGCTGCCGGATATAATTTCCTAGCATACCCAGGATGCTAAAAGTAGGAGATAAGAAGTGTATATTATGGGGGATATTCGGTAGATAATGGTCAACGCAGGACTAAATTGTAGGAACTGTGACGCATCGGGAGATTTCAAAGAAATGACCGTTCTTTGGAAGAATCGGTCTGGGTAGATATTCCTCCTTAATAAACAGATATGAACGGAATGTTAATTTGTTAGCTGTGTATGTTTGAATGATTTCAAGTTTTCTTAAAATTTAAAATTCTTCCAACCAATATTTAAGTCTCTCTGGAACTATCCCAAACGTAAAAGTTTTACTATATGTCATTACAAACATTTACTATATGGCATTACGCTATTTTACTACATGTAATTAGAATCTTTAACTTCATAGAATTACAATATACATGTACGAAGCTGATTGTGAGCTGATTTTGAAAAAAGAAAAAAAAAGCCATTTATAGGACTGTGAGCCTTGAAATCATACTGACAATTGATTCTTACGAATTTTCATTGCATATCATTTTCATCAAATGATGGACACTAAGACGTGTTGTAATGGTTAGAAAGCCTGTCTAACTATATCAGTTTCGACTGAATAGCGTGATCGATCCTCACTTGGTGCCCTCATACTTTCGGTCTTGTGCTACGCTTAGATAATCATCATGGCGATTAGTTTAGATTTTTCAAAACTTCAATGACTAAATCATCAAATGAGAATTGTACCCTGGCGACATTTATTTTATCATACGATGGAGTCATCAAGAGTTCGTAAAGATCTCCTGACAGAATTTCATTGTTAAATATCACTACAGGTTCTTTAAGATTGCCGAGTTAACGGAGTAGGCTGTCAAGATTTCTACAACCAATTCTTCACAACAATTCGGTACTGTCCATCTCTTCTCCAAATAAGCTGCTTGTCATATTGTGTTACATGGTAGAAGAGCAGACCCCATGACATAAATGGCAAATATGTCTTAATATGTCGTGTTATTGAAAATACATTGGTCAACATTATTGTCGAAAATAGAGATTGTATTGCTTAATTTGCTTCCGCTCAAATACATTCATGCAAAATGTAACACTTTTCGTTCTAGGATCACAAAATCGGATTGGGATGTGAATTTTCTTCTCAGTCAGTGTGGTAATGATGATCTATCCTATCCTACCGATTCAAATACTAACCACTCTGTATAAAAGCCGTCCAATTATTAACGGGTCAGTTTAGCAAAATAAAGCTTCCGAGGGTGATATTCGTTGTTGACTGTTCATTACACTCAATATATTCATTCGAGTGCATTTTATTCCGGATATTCATTCTTCTTCAAAAATGCTGCGCCGTATATACAGATAGTTTCTGAAAGGGATCGACTTCTTCTCAAACCATGACAACTGTGTATATCACGGTATATTTGAGCGGCCATCTTAACAGAACCCACGACAATCTGTAGGCCCGCCACTTGACCACCTGTAATTTCAGAACAAGACATCACACCACATTCGCCTCAAAACGTATTTTTCATGAATAACCACACTGTCGTCATCCTTTTAACGCATAAACTGAAGAACAACATTGGTCAGTGAAAAGAATGGTTGAAAAATTGTTCTTCATATATTCTGATGCCTATTAAAAGAGAACTATTAATTGGTCTTACCTTTTTTTTAAAACTTAAATTAGGGCATTGAATCTTGGTCTTTGTGGCACATCTTTGATTGCCCAATGCATAAAATGTCGTGTCTTGATAAAGATGTATCTTTTTAATAATTTTTCTTGATTCGATGAGATAATAACATTTAACTTGCTCTTATCAGACTTGCACTAGAATTTTCCAGGATCTACAACCAACATTGACAATTCACTGTTACATATCGATCGTTTTTGCAATTTTAAAAATTCTTATAACCTTTAGGTACAGCCTGAAATGCAAATTACAAATTGAAGATACCAAGATCAAACAAGTACAACAATTTTAATATCTGGGAAGTGTTTTCACAGAGGATGAGAAGTGCGATTTTGAAATCCGAAGGGACATTGAAATAGCGCAAGTTGCTTTCGAAAAGCTAAGCAAGCTATTAAGAAACAGGAAAATTTCGTTGGAAACAAAGAAAATACTACTGAGCTGTTATGCAATATCGATTCTCCTATATAGCAGTGAATGCTGGAAATCTCACAGTTAAAGAAGAGACTTGAAGGAAAATTAAATATTTTACAGAAGGATGCTGAGACGAAATTCTAGAGAAAATGAAGAAGAAATTGAAGCCAAAAAAGACACTTATACTAAACATCAGGAAGTTGCCGATAAAATTGCCATGTCACATAATGAGGAAAAAGGGCTTGGAAAATTTGATACTCACAGGATCGATTAGAGGCAAGAGGGGCAGAGCAAAACAACACATAGTCTACCTAGATATCTTAAATAACTGGATGTGGTAATTGATATTAGTTATCATATGTATCTTTGCTTTTGGATTGAAATCTTTGAATGATCTGATGATTTGCAAGAGTCATTATTGTGAGGAGCAGGGTTACTCAAATCAGAACTGTGTGTAACTATTTTTAGTTTCAATATGGACAGACATTTGAGATTAGAATGAAGTAATGTTGTAGAGTTTTGAAATCACATAAACGGAAATAAATGGCACGTAAGCTCAATGAAGAAAGTATTCAAGTTATTCCTGGGAAAAAGTTTTGCCGCCAATGTCTTACTCGGTACCAATAGATCGTGAAAAGATGCTGCTGAATTGCATGAATCTTAGACAGAAGAGATGAGTGGGAAATCATTAGATGATGATTGTGGTTTTGAGATCTGCGAAACTTCATGGGAAAAAAAACTCAACACAAGTCTCAGTAAGTTTTGAATTTCATCTATGAAACTGCGTGGTGTACAACAACACAATCGTTGGACATCTGCAAAATCCAAGTTAACTCAAGTTATGGGCAAATTGAAAGATGACTTTTCGTATGTTTACAATACGGAAACAACTGAACTTACTACTTCAAGTAATTATGATTGTTCAAAAGCTGATGAACTGGATGAACTGCATACTAGCTATGACCGTGAAGCTGAAGATGGCACCATATCTTTGACTCTTTTATCTGGTACTTGTACTTTGTTCTCTGCTAACTACTTCAATGTTTCTGAATACCACATTCGAACAGCTCGAAATTTGAAGAAGACAAAAGGTATACTAGCAATCACAAAGCCATAGAGAGGTAAATCATTGTCACAGGATAAATCAACTAGCTAACTGTTGTGACCAAGTAAATGGTTAAGTAATAACAAAAATCCGGTTTGCAGATATATCGTATATTAAACAGTAAGTACACCAGAAGAATATTACACGACTCGTAAGAGTGTACCGAATGAACTAGCGCTCAACCAATTCACTGTTCACTGTTAATATTTACAGCTCCCCCCCCCCGATGGATGTATGTGGCACAAGGCCGAGTTTACCGTGGGTTCTCCGAACTCGTAGGTCGGCCAAAAATATTCCCGTAGAACCCGCATAAATGGGTTCAGGGCCTGTCTACATCCCAGGATGAAAATTTGCCCTTCGGTAAAGACTCGTTCGGGTTCCTCTCTGCTCAAGGCAGAGGGTTCAACAGTTGAACAGGCTATCACTGTTCCCCCTAATCCTTCAATCCAACTAATCTCATAGTAGGCGGAAGAGTCTAACATAGACTCTTAAGATGGAGGACACTAAAACCCTAACTGAATTTTATAATGATGACGATTTGAGCTGGCAGTTACCTGTTAATAAAGACTATAGAAATATTGGAAATAAACAAACAAAACCAACTGGTTTTGTGCAATTTAAAAGAACTATATGCTGCTTTTAAAGAAAGACATACTGACATGAAGATAGTATTCTCAACGTCCTGCTCTTTGCACCCGAAATGCCGGCGCAAGTGGTACTCATTCAATGTATGCAATCAACTGGGACATAAAAAAATTGATCAGTAAGGCGCGATGTGATCCATATTCAGAATATGAATGATGCATTGCTGTGAAAAGTGCCCTGGATCTTAATGCATTAATGGAATTCGTGAAGAGGAAGCTTCAGGAAATTGAGATTGATGCCAAATTCCATTATTCACAATGGCAATCAAATGAGCAATCTACTTTGGAAATACTAACAGAAACGTGTGAGGAATACAAACATATTATAGTCGTGGCAATTGATACTTTAACTAAACACTAATATGTAGTAATATATAAAGGCTAATTACCTAAAAACTAAGAAGGAAAATTTAGCAAGAAATTAAGCCAATTATTCTATGAGATTTTGCAGTAAACCGCCAATGTGTAATTCAGGATGAGGTTCAAGGGTATCAGAGTAAAATGTATTGCACGATACATCCAGTATTCATTTACTTCAGTATCTGTCTATATTTCTGATATGAGGTATGTTATGTAAACTATTTACATTATTCGGAATATTGTACTCATCTTTGTCGCCATACTTATTACAACGTTTCGGCCGTTGTACGTTGCGGCATTCTTCAGGTGGCTGGAATGTCGAACTGAACCCATTATTTTGCTCACTGGAGTAGACTGTTCTAGTTCCACGCGATGTCAGTTATCAGTTATGTAAATATTTTTGTAGATAATCTTGTTTGCTTTATCTGGTCTTGTTATCATTTTGTTATTCTCCCATTTTCAATTCCATAATGAAAAGTGTTGCTGAAATTGAGCTTTGTATATTGACAGAATTTTACAGGAAATAATTGATACAAGCCAAATTTATACTGTCAATATTATTTTAAATATATCTAACTACCAACCACCAACATAATCCTGATGATTTCTATTCTGACATTTCTATTTTGCTCCGTACACAACCACTTTGAACAGAAACGCTTAAAACATAAAAATGCTGTAGCTTCTATGCCCAACAAACTAAGAAATAATCAAACTATTCTTTTGGTACAAATAATAATAATAATTTTTTTTAAATAGATGCACTGCCACATTCTCTCCCCTATTTATTTTATATAGAAAAATAAGAAATCGTTAATAAATTTGAATTGTTTAATTCGGAGCACTTTTTATAGAATTTCTTTTTATTCTACAAGCAAAAATCTTTTCTAAGCCAATTCTTAGGATTTGGGAAGCTCTAGAATTAATTTTATAAACAAAAATAGATTACGAAAGGTCTGGATATTTTAGCCACCACAAAACTGTAGAAAATTAAAAATTGTTTTAAATAAAACATTTTTTTTAAATTAGAAGAAATATACGAAGAAATACAATTGTATCTTCATTTTTTCTTCTATATCACTACTTCTCAAAGTGGTGGTCAGCGGACCGGTGCCGGTACGCGAACCATCAGCTATCGGTACGCAGCCAGTTTCCAGGTGATGCTAAGGAATCATTTGAAGAATTGGTAGAAGTATGCCAAACGCTACAGCTCTGGTGTCAGGTCTGTCAGAATTTGTACTTTCGTCCCAGACTTGCTACTTTTTTCTTTCAGAAAAGAGTATGGGATCAATTTTGGGGTTGTCTTACTTTAACATATTCAACACATGAACAGAATTTCAGAAAAAATGAAGTGGTAACCGGGACATGCCCTGGATGCTTTGACATGGGGTGAACCGATGGTCAAAAAAGGTTTAGGAGAGAAAACAAAATGGCTGAAAAAGACAAGAAATTGTGGAGAGCCATGTTCTCCAACGCCGTTTTGAGAAGGCGGCACATAGAAGGGGAGCTATGTTACAGCCTGTATTTCGTAAGTTGATTATTTATTTGAAACTGCGAAATTCATTAGATATCAAACAATGTGCAAAACGAATTGGTTTTCAGCGTATCTATTAAAATAGATGTTGTCATCAATCAGAGAATAATCGTTTAGATTCAACAAATTATTTATTTTATGCAATGATGAAACATGAGCTGGCTAGAAAAGTTAGACACAGGATATGCAGGAAGTTGTCTTGAAAATTTATCAACAAGACAAAAGAAATTCAAGGATTGATATTTTGGCCAGAATTGCAGATCTGTGAGGTATATTTCATGTATACATATATATATATATATATATATATATATATATATATATGTGTGTGTGTGTGTGTGTGTGTGTGTGTGTGTGTGTGTGTGTGTGTGTGTGATAGGTGTGTGAGAGAGTGACGGTCTGTGTTTGTTTTACTAAGTAGATAAAATTATTATAAGATGAAATTGTCGTTATTCTTTAAAAAATTAAAAAATATATATACACCAACACACACGCATATATATATATATATATATATATATATATATATATATATATGTGTGTGTGTGTATATATATATATATATATATATATATATATATATATACACATAATGTATATATATTTAATCAGGCAAAATTTTTACCTCAAATAATATTTGAATCGTTTAAGCATATTAAAATATATGTACATATAACGTTTTCTGATTCAACCAAATATTCTTTTTGTTTATATATATATATATATATATATATATATATATATATAGAGAGAGAGAGAGAGAGAGAGAGAGAGAGAGAAGAGTTATCAGTTCGACTAAGAAGGGATTACCAACGGATATTCTGTCATTTGGCCAGATAATAGGAAGTAAGCCGAGACGAAATTTTTCACCACGCACTTCCAAAACATGTCTTTACCTACATCTATTTATCTATCTCCAACCATACGTATATATATATATATATATATATATATATATATATATATATATATATATATATATGTGTGTGTGTGTGTGTGTGTGTGTGTGTGTGTGTGTGTGTGTGTGTGTGTGTGTTCAATTTTTAATCTTTTTTCGTGAGAAAGTGCTATTTTGGTTTAATTCATTTATGAAACTCAAATATTCCTTTCTTTCCTTTCTTTCCTTTTCCTTTCCTGTTTTCTGCATTTTTCTTTTCTTTTTTTTTTGGCCTGCCTTTTGTACGTTATTTTAAGAAATAAAAGTTCTGGAACATTTTTCATGAAAAAAAAATACTGACATCTGAGTTTCTTTTCGAAATCTAAAAAGAAAAAAACTATTTGTTTTGTGTCATTTACTTTTGGAAACATTTCAACTTGTTTTTATTTTATGAATGTATATATATATATATATATATATATATATATATATATATATATATATATATATATATATATAAACGCACACATACATATATATATATATATATATATATATATATATATCGGGTAAGCATATAAATGTATAATTTTTTCCTTTCACGCAAAATGCAAATATCTCTTTTTTGTGAACTTCAAATAACTTTGCATTCTGTTATACGAAGAAATACAATTGTATCTTCATTTTTTCTTCTATATCACTGCTTCTCAAAGTGGTGGTCAGCGGATCGGTGCCGGTACGCGAACCATCAGCTACCGGTACGCGGCCAGTCTCCATGTCATGCTAAGGAATCATTTAAAGAATTGGTAGATGTAAGCCAAATGGTACACCTCTGGTGTCAGGTCTGTCAGAATTTGTACTTTCGTCCCAGACTTGCTACTCTTTTCTTTCAGAAACTTTTTTAATGAAACTTGAAATATTTGGTGCGATCTGAAATAAATTATTTAATTTGGTATTTTTCGAAATAGATTATTTAGCTACAATATAATTATAATGTTATGGATTTAGGTGAATGTTGGTAAGTTTTTATTAATTGTAAACTGCAAAAAAGTGTATGGGATCAAACGTGTTTTATTCCTGTTCAAGACACGTTTGTTTCAGCCTCGCTGCGTGACTTAGTATCTATTATTGTGGCCGTTCATAGGCAGTGTCTTACTTGAATCAGGGAGGTGAACACGTGTGTGTATATCAACTTATCTAGCACAAGTTTTACATACTTAACATATTTTAACACTTTTAATTAACCTTCTCTCACATATATTTTACAATGAAAGATTCCCCACTGCATTTATTCGACTTGCTTCCTAATATCTTATGTCCACGATATACATGGGGTTATGAAATTTATATTAATTATTTGTATCCCTAAGTTACAAATGGCGAAGCGAGGACCAATGCACACATTTAATAAACCAAAACATCCGGTTACCGAACCCAGAATTAATTTTGAAACAAATGGAATCGAAGTATTGCAAAGAAAACGAATTCGTACTGGCCTTACTCAAAAATATGCCTCCTCATACATTCAGTTCGGTTTAATAGCCACAGATTATGGGGTAATACAAAAACCACAGTGTATAATTTGTGGAGAGGTGTTGGATAAAGAGTGAATGAAGCGATCAAATCTCAAGAGACCGTAAAATACTAAACATGAAGGCATTAGTTCAAAGCCAAAAGCGTTCTTTGAAAGTATTCGTATTGATTTAAAAGGTCATCTGAAACAGATCTTTGAAGCGGCACACTTGTGCTTTGCGGGTGTCTTATAAAGTAGTGATTCACGGAAGGCGAATGGATGGATCCCAAATACGTTTATTCCACTGCAAGATGACTTAAGTGTCAGTATGGAGAATAAATTATTGGAGGTGGCTGCTGACGAAGAACTGAAGAGGAGTTTCGAAACTACAACTTGACTTAAACATACCTTTGTGAAATTGACTTCTCAACTCTGAGGCAAAGTACAGGGATAATATGGATATGCATGCTTTATTGCACCTGGCACTGCCCTTAATGGAACCACGACTGGATAAACTGACAAAGAAGAAGCAGGCTCATTTTTCACACGAGTAAAAATTAAGGTTATATAATTTTTGTTTTTGTGTCAATAAACTGCTTATTTTTGTTATTACTTTGTATATGTTTTGATATTGAATTATTTTTTGCAAAATAAATGCAAGATAAAATAATAGTCAACTTTCATTGTATTCATTATATATATCGTTTCCGGTATAAATTAATATTACTACGAAATATTACAGGTATATGACACATTGAGAAAACTAATGCTTGTCCGCCATATCAGATAGTTTGAGAAGCACTGTCTATACCAAATGAATATTTCTAGTACAATTTTTACGTGGGATTTCCTGACTTACTGCAAGATCTCCTTTTAAATTGAAACCGCTTACAGTAAGACGAAATCGGCCGGTAAGCATGATATCATTGACGCTTGCAGACAAATAAATAAATAAATAAGAGTAACCATCCAAACTGAAAATACATATAACAATTAAAGTTAGCTTTACTTGTAATTCTACTCAACCCTAACCAGCAGGTGTCGAGTGTGAAATGATCTTTGAAAATGCATATTTACACTTTAGAAAACATGTTTAACAATGACGTATTAGGGTGTTCATGATGGAAGAGCAAAAGACAAATAAATGAAAAGATTAGAGCTTATATATATATATATATATATATATATATATATATATATATATATATATATATATATATATTACTTCAAAAGTTATTCATAACGGATACACACACACACACACACACACATATATATATATATATATATATATATATATATATATATATATATATATATATATATATAGAGAGAGAGAGAGAGAGAGAGAGAGAGAGAGAGATCTGAAGCTAGCCACCGGCATCTGCCTAAGAAGTTATATTATTTTCCAAGTGTAGCTTAGATGTGACACATGCACGAAAGTATGGGGCGTCCAGTGAGGATAAAATTGACTATTCAGTCGTAACCGTTTTAACGAGACAAGCTTGTTAACCATTGCACGACGCCGAGTTGCCACTGCCTAAGATGTTATATGAGGAATAATTATAATAATCAAACCGCCTGAAGATTGCAAACTGCATAAAACTCAGTTTGGCGATCTATCTATCTCTCTCTCTCTCTCTCTTTCTCTCTCTCTCTCTCTCTCTCTCTCTCTCTCTATATATATATATATATATATATATATATATATGTGTGTGTGTGTGTGTGTGTGTGTGTAAGATGAGAATCAATAGAGTACAATTCTAACATTCGTACGTTTAAATTAAAAGAGTGCTAAATAGAAAGTAGAGCAATATTCTTTATTTTGGACATTACATCAAAAACATATCAAAATTGCTACATAATTCTAGTCATGTTTCAATGCGCCAAAAAACTCATCAGGCAATTGAAGGATTTAATCAGATTTAAAAGCAAAATACAGCCTCTTTTTACGAAAAAAGAAAAAATGAAAGAGGAGGGGTGGTTATAAGATTTGTGGGCCTTGCTTAGATCAACCCATCAAATTAGACCTACGCCAAATTTATACTAAGGGAAGAAGCGAAAAGTAAGAAATTATTTTCCATAAATGGATCATGACCAGTAGGTTTGAAATCAATGGCAGGCAACAGACACCAAATAGCAGAAGATATAGATGGTTACATGTTGTACATTTTGGCGATGTCATTTCCCAAGAAAAATTAAATAGTAATCTAACAAAAGCTAGACAAGTTATATGTTTTGTGACTTTGCCACATAAAAAATAATTATAATTGATAAATAAATTGCTTCTTTAAGTAATCAATAAATAATTTAAATCTATAGATTTACTTGGTATTAATATGAAATTGTTGACTAAAGATTCCTTATATAAGTTATTAATAACAATAACCAATCAATGGGAAATGTCAAAATACCAAACAAATACCAATACATCCATACAGGATGTTTCAAACTCTACCAAGAGATTATACAAAATTATATTAAATCTAAATTAATACCGGAAGAAAGATAAGCCATATATGGTGCAACACCGTTCAACTAAAAAAAATGTTATGTTGTCAGAAAAAAATTGTCAGATCTAACTGAATTAAGGTACAAAGTAGACTGTGCTTACAATTTACAGTTAACTCGGATCTTTGGTTTAATAAAGCATTATTATCATAAAATCATAAAGTATATATATATATATATATATATATGTGTGTGTGTGTGTGTGTGTGTGTGTGTGTGTGTGTGTGTGTATACGTGTGTGTGTGTGTCTGTGTGTTAGTAGGATGGAATGTAGATTGGTACTCAAGCTATTCACTTTACAAACGCATCCAAAAGCATAATTTCCATGCGTTTTAAACTCTTTTCTTATATTTTAATTGTGCCGCAATCTGTTTCTAACCGGGAGCCAACCAACTTCAGAACTTTTTTTATTTTTTATTTATTTATTTTTTTAATTTTTTTGTTGAGCAAGTTCCTTATTTTTCTAGAAAGTTTTTCATAGAGATGCGATAACAATTACATCGTGATGAGTAAGGATAAGGTGTACCTGCAAATTGAAGTCTTCATTCACGACGTTACTATGTTAAACTAGTTTTGTTATTCCTACTCTTCATTTTAATATAAACCTATATAATTATAAGACCATTGTTTTCCTCTTTAATATATTTTTCTCATAACCTCAAATTCGAAATAGAATTTGACCTTAGTAGTTTTTTTTGGGTTTTTTTCAAGTCTTTCACTCTTGATTCATATTACTTTCTTCATGTTTGCTATTTTTTCGCTTGATACATTGTTCGGTCTTTCTGTAATTTCTGAAGTAACGAAATAGACCTTGCCATCATTCTGCGTACACAGAGTCTCCTACTCGGTTTGGAGATAAAAATCCGATATATGATATTATCGTAAGTGGAAATCATTTTTACACTCATTCGATATGGACGTAGGCTTCCGTTCTTGAATATTTTCATTCTTAGAATAAAATAAACCTTCAGCACGACAGTTATTTTATACACTGAAAGAAAAACGCAGTTCGAATAATGAAATTAAATGAAATTTGTCCTCTAATGGTACGAACAAATCGCTCATCGCTGAACAAGAATTTAAAGAATGTAAATCAATATATTACTTTACTGTAAAATTGAACACACTTTGAGAAAAACTAATCATTTACATATAATCGGTAAATCAATAATCATCAAAAATACATATTATTATAAAGAATATATATATATATATATATATATATATATATATATATATATATATATACGAGGTGTAACAGCAAAATTGTCCAAATCGTGTAACAGCAAATGTGTCCAAATCGTGTAATATCAAAATTGCCTAGTTGTTAGATTAAGCTTAGAACTGTCGTATCTTGCAAATGATTAAATATATTGGATTCTACTTTCAGAAATAAGGATGTGTAATTACTCTCCAAACTTAACAGAAGGATAGTGATGAAATCTATTTTAACGAAAATGACATGTTCATCATTAATTAAGCATAGCTAAGGATCAGATGCTGATGAAGGATTGAAATATATATATATATATTTGAAGTTTATTTCAATATATATATATATATATATATATATATATATATATATATATATATATATATATATATATATATAGTATTTGAGGATCACTTTTTTAACTTATTCGAGATGATCTTCACCCTCTCTAACATTCTAACTTTTTGTCCCGGTGAAACAAGGTGCCTCGTAGGTTTCATGTACGATTTCATTTTCAAGTCTTTTTAACTGTTCTTTGGACTATCATAGTTGAAACCCCTCTCTGACGTTTTAAACATCTTATGGATCAAGTTGGATATTTTCTAATTGATCTCTTCAGCTCTAAAATGAAATAATGATCCCTCTTCCTGTTGTGATCTCCTGATCCACTTTTCCTTTTTAATGCTCCCTCTTTTCCACTTTTTTAAAACATAATCACCGTTCTCTTGAGGGTTCTTAAATAGATTTCAAGATGGAAGCCAGAGTAGGAATGAAGGACCTTTTACTCTCATCATTGCTCAGTTGGGAAGATAGAGTGGGGCTGACACAAAACGATTTTAACCTGTTCTCGTTTGAACTGAATAATTCAAAGGGCTTTTCAGGGATTCTTACAACAAATGCTATCAAGATGGCTAAACGTCTTATATGGAAAAAAGAATCTCAAATAGTTTAGTCTTTTTTTTTGTTTTTTTAGATATTAAACATTTTGTATGCTATATCACGATTTGGATAATTTTGCTGTTACATCCGGTATATGGCAAGAAGGAAATTTTTCGCATTTTGTAAATAATTAAATTAATCTAGAAACGGCGAAAATTTGCATACTAATCAGATACCAATTATTATTATATTATATAGAAAGGGGTGGTTTATTTGTGTTTTTTCTTTTTTACAGTTATAGTTTTCTACAACGTAGGAAATAATTGAATGTCCAGCGTTGGAAAAAATCAGTATCATAATATTTCCGAGTTTTAAAAGTTAATTAATTTTTCATTGGAGATCAAAGGATATAATTTGAAGAGTAAAGTTTTTAAAACGATACCAGAGCATCATGTTATTCATGATCCGAATCTCAATGACTAATTGGCAACATCGGAGTTTATGATGTTACGTCATTTCCTGGAGTATTTGCTTGGAATAAAGCTGAAAAACACGCTAAAGACAATGTTATGTCTGCATTCATATTTCCCTCTCCACCCCTCCAAAAATGGGCGAAAAAAACATCTTGGTGCAAAGAATGCACAAATCCTTTGTACATGGAATGCTTCAAAGAGTATCATATTGATACTCTTCAAAAGAGAACAAAAAATACTCAGTTTTTTTTTATTCCTTTTGTTAAGCTTAAAAAGTTAAAATATAGTTTTTAATGTTTTGTATATAATTGAAGCTAATTTAAGCATAAGAACAACCCTTTAATAAAGTAACTCTCTCGTTTTTAGCCGTTTGGGGTGCAGAATTATGCAACGGTTTCCCGATGTTTATGGGTCAAGCGTCTATTAAGTTCCTACTAAAGAATGGAGTTTAAGGACATTTTGTTTATTTATTCGTTCATTCTTGAAAGGAGTTTCTTTTTTAATGAAACAAAAATGATTGCAGCTTGGAAATTAGGATTACCCTAATTGCGAAATATCGTAAATCGACTTCTATCAGTACTTTTAAACTATTACATACACTTGTTATTAAAAGGTTTGGAGGAAATTGTTATTTCCTCATTTTGTTTATATTTAGTCTATGCAGATGGTTACTTTTCCTATTTAGTGAGTTTTTCAAAAAGCACAGTAGAATTATCAGAGAAAATCTGAAGCTAATTTGAAAACAGTTCAGGTTCTTACATAAAGTTTTTCATATCAGGGGCTCAACGAACAGCAACAGTGTACGCATTAGAATCATCTTTTGTATTTCAAAGATGGAACGCATAAAGTTTGCATCTTTATCATTTCTAAATACTTATATTTTGAGGATTATTCAAATTCTGTTGTATTCTTTTAATGAAATAACAATATTTACATGCGAACTAGTCGTCGTCTTGATTGTTATCAGAACTTTTCGTTCGTTGTGCCCTGCTACATTCATGTCGATCTGGGTAACGTACAGGGAATGTCGAATTGAACTTTCTATTTAATTTACAGGGGTGGGTAGACTGTTCTCGTTCAGCTGATCCTTATCTCGGGATATCTCGTCAATTTCTTATTTTAGTACTACTAAATTATTGCTCACTCTTTTACATTGACTCCAACTACACACTGTGCGCCCCAGGGATTGAACCAACGCTTTAATCCACTATTCTATTCTCCTATGGTAGGAGGAGGAGGAGGAAGAAGAAAAAGAAAGTGGAAGGTGGAAGAAGAAAGGGAGGAGGAGGAGGAAGCAGGAGGAGAAAGAGGAAGGAAGAAGAAGAAGAAGAAGAAGAAGAAGAAGAAGAAGAAGAAGAAGAAGAAGAAGAATGCACACTGGAAGTGCTACATAGATCAGCAACAGCAAGAACAACACACACATGTATACTCACAAAAGTGGACGGGTATCAATATTACTGAAACAAAAGCTTCAATTTCCACAACCAAAAGCTGGACAGTACCAGGAATAGACTGAATATTCAATTGTTGGATAAAAAAATTATCTAGCACCCACCAGGTCCTCGCACGGGATTACAATGATATAATCATAAATCCAGAAAAATGCCCCTAATGACTTACGTGGGGAGAAATATACCTACTGCCATAAGGAGAAAAACAGCAGAACCCGAAGAACTATATGCCCATTACTTGCCTACTAACGATATACAAGATTCTCACTTCTATCATAACCGAGATGACAAAACTTCCTTGAGAAAACAATTTACTCGTAACAGAACGGAAGGATTCAAAAATGTAAACGTGTAAAATATAATTATTTTCGGCATAACAAAATATTGTAGAGATCTGTTTTGTTTTCGGTTACATTGAATTATATTTAGCATTAACTTGCATTGACTTATACTGGCGCGGAGGAGTAAGGGGTAGCAGCTCGGATTGAGGAATTGGAGAGCCGAGTTCGAATTCGCGTCGAATCCATTACATTCACTTACGTAATACACTTGGGAAAGGTATGAATCCTCTTCTTCTCATCCCAGCTATGGTTAAATAGGAGGACAGACCGGGTTCTATAGCCTTGCATGGCCACTAGTCTACCACAGAAAGAAATGGTGACCTACTGGGAAAAAAAAATCTGCCAACGAATATACTAGCTCATCTCATCATGTCGATCTTTGAATTCTTTCAGTATCCGGACTGGATACCCAGACACAAAATTGCCACTCGTCTCAAGAAGTTGTCGCCATAATCGACTTATTGCCTTTACATTATTATTATTATTATTATTATTATTATTTCCCAGGATTTCTGTTGTATACATATATCCGTTCGGCTCCCACCCAGTAGCCTAAGGTCTGATATAGCATCAGGATATTTTCCAATGAGCATTGTTTGAGAAAAAAAAAACTAAGATCAGACACATTTTAGATAGATGAAGCCCTTCGTAAGGTCTGAGCTGTATTTGCGAATAAAATTGTTGTATTACGCTAAGTCTTGGGATGCGCTTGAGTTAGTCTATCGGAAACATTTCTAATTAAACCGAGGGCACCAACTACAAATAGAATTGTTGATGACCTGACGTGGCACATTTTTGAGATTTCTATTTCAAAGTTCTTGTATTTGATAGTTTTTGAAGCTCTTCAAATATACATTACAGTTTTCAGGGACTACCATTCAATAAGAAGGTATATTCTGTTTTGGTAGTTTCTGATCACAATGACTGGGTGATTAGTTTTGATTTTTCGGTTTGTGTGTATTGTTCCATAACCCATGTTACAGGCCCAATGTTAATAATCGGCTCCAGGTGGTGTTCATACCAATTTCTTTTCTATTTTCCATTGCTGATATTGGCCCACTCTGTCATGCCGGATTTTATATTCACTGAGTGCCAATATTATTATTATTATTATTATTATTATTATTATTATTATTATTATTATTATTATTATTATTATTAAGTAAGTAAGTAAGTAAGTTAGTAAGTGAGATGTTTACGAGAAAAGGAAACGCTGTTGTGCAAACATATGCATCACAATAAACCCACCAGAACGCCCAATATGATGAGGTTATGTCGGGAACGTGCATCACAGACAGATATGCGAGACAGTGTGACATATTTTACTTAAAAACAGTGCACGACCTTACGATTTTTGAGGGTGTTCCTACGTATCTTGTTGCGACTTCCATGGCGGCTTAGCCTAGCTGCTCCTTCTACAAGCCTTCACGACACTTGAGGACGATGCTCTCGCTCATGAACAGATAAGCGTTTGGTGCATCAATCTAAGGGTGATATCCAATTGGTCATAGTCAGCCAATTTACAAGCACGGGATATTAAACTTAGCCAATCATAATACAACATGACAAATTATGTATATGTTAACGTATACAATCGATTAAATTAGTATAATTATAATTATTATTATTATTATTATTACAGAAACAATTTTTTTATCTGCATTTATTTTATAATCTAAGGACGGGTAATCAGCAATGACCTAGAACAAACGAAGGAAGACTTTTTTTGTAGTTTCCACTTAAACAAAGGCCAACTATTAACCAAAAAATTTCCAATGTAGGATATGGGCAGCGATTACCTGGGCTAATTTTTGGGATTTCCTGAAGATATATTCGACTACGCATTTACTTGATTTGTTATTGATTTTGTTATTGTTCCTTTCATTATCAGACCCAATTCTCCAAACACAACAGGAAGTGTTTTAGTGTTTAAGTGCCATATTTTTTTCTATTTCCATGTCCATATCTTTGTAGTATTTGCTTAGTTCTTCAAAAAACCTTCATAGTGATGTTTTTTTTCCACTTGGTACGCTCATATCAATCAATTCGCTTTTTCATTTCTGTCTTTGATAATAATGGTCGATTTACTTGTATTGTTAGATTCATCTTCTTCTTCTTCTTCTTAATATTATTATTATTATTATTATTATTATTATTTCTGCGTACCTACTAATTTATTTAAATAACTATTCTGTATTTTGTCGTATAGGAAGAACTACACATTAAGTGGAGGGGATTTTGATAGGAAGCATGAGAGAGAGAGAGAGAGAGAAGAAAGAGAAAAGAAAGAAAAAGATATGTTGTCAAGCATTAAGAATTCCACATACCAGTATTTCTATTAGTAAAGGAAAGATCATTTTAGGATTCCTATCTTTATCTTACCCTAACGGAGTGTATGCTGAATCACAATATGAGGTGCCAGTTCAAATAGTAGAGATACCAGCATCAAGTATGCAATGTAGATTGACCAAATAGTCTTCTTCTTCTTCTTCTTCTTCTTCTTCTTCTTCTTCTTCTTCTTCTTCTTCTTCTTCATAATATTATTATTATTATTATTGCGTTATCAATGCTTTAAAAACGGACATATTGGAATTGTAAATAACTATATACAACAATAAATATGAAAATAAAATAAGCACAGTCTGATTACATTCAGGCCTAGAAATCATCTCTTCTACTTCACTATGTTCATTTTTATAACATTAATAGTTTTGTACCGCACAGATGTTTAATATCCCTTTATTTAGTACACTACCCATTTAAGTTTCTGTAGCTATTTGATTTTAACATCCCCCCCCTACGTAGCTTGCACCTTGGTTGTCTCTTTCGCTGACAACCATTCATTCAGTCTTGTCTTTCCATTAATACCTTTTCGAGTACTTAACATTCCCTCAACCACCTACGATATTGTGGCGGACTTCACCACATTTATTTAACTTAGATTAGGAGATCAAACTGACGTGAAGAAAAAGAGGATAAGCCAAAGACATCATTACACATTAAATTTGCATTTAACAAGATGTAAAAATAAAGATGTGAAAGAAAAGCATGCATTGAGTAAAACAAGAGTTGTCTCTCTTTTACTATCAATTGTTCATTAAGCGAAATAAGGTTGTAATAGTTTTGCTGTGTAAGAAAAAAAGATTATGTGAGTATAGGGAATATTCAGCATGTGAGTGGTGGTGTGAGTGAGAAGATTGGCCCATGTTTTAAACTGTCGTGGGTTTCTTTGGCAGATGCGATCTCACTAATTTACAAAGTATTTTCTTTGCTTATATCGGTGATCATCGGCTCCGAAAGCGATGCGCGGGATGAATCACTCTTCACGTGCAGACAATGGGATTGGTTGTCATCGATCAATCAGCGAGAGAGATTTGGGGAGACTCAAGAAAAGCTTCTGGGATCTGATTCTCCCAAAAGTGCACAAAATCGACTACATGAAAATATAGCGATTATGAAATTGTCGCATTACACAGTAGTGTTGATTTATTATCCAATGAATGCTTGTTGTTGTATAATTTGAATTTGTGTAAGTATCTATGTATGTATATGTGTGATGATGATGATCGTCAGAATATGGTATATTATTATTTTTCTCCATTAATGACTCAGACATTTTCTTCTGATAGTTAGCCTACATACGTGAACTAAAATCATTTGCATTGTTCCTATGCTCTTCTTTACTCAGTCGTGTCTAATCTTGTCCTTTACCGATCCATCGCTAACTATGCTTGCAAAGTGGTCGGTTCTTTGTAGTGATGCGGAAAGTCACTGGCTCCACCTAACAGTCTCTATCTTTACAAAAACCAGACCAGACCAGACCAAAAAGAGAGTATTACTGCCTTATCTGGAATATTGCTGCCCAATCCTCGACAGACGTAAAATCGTTGACGTAGTCATGTAGGCGATGAACTATTTCCCGCCTTACTACATTTTCCCCAATGACACAGCGCTGCAAGTCTACCGCTATTTCCATCCTAGCTTCACTAGTTCCGACCTTTACAGCTAAGACCCACTATATATCCAATGGAGGACCATCCTCATCCCTTTTGTATTAGTAATAAGGAAGTTCCTAGGGGCCGCTAGTTTGTGGAACAGACGCCTGTCTGAACGTTTCCTTGTAGTACAATCTCGACCTGTTCAAGTCTAGGGTCAACCGTTATCTATCCTTCCTATCTCAATACAGTACACATTTTACATCCATAAAATAACTTCATACAGTATCCCTTTACCTTGAGTGGATCTCAGGCTTTTTATTGTGTGAAAATAGCGTAAAAAGAAGCAACATAACTGCATACATCTTTTGAACTGCGATGAAAATGGATTTTGCTCGTATCTTATTTGTATCTTTCTTAGCTGCATTATATAGATGCAATCTTTAATTTCTATTCATTCATTAACTTTTAACATCCACGCGTAAGTGATGCATCATTTCCTTGCAGATGTCGCAATCTTTCCAGCCTTCAATCACAGCTTTCGGCGCCAGTCGTCTACCAAATATAGTGCGCGTCTGTTCGCTTGGAAATCATTATTAGCATAGTTCCTGGCACATTCGTAAAGCAACGCGAGGACAAAAAGTTTCTTGTTTGTCGATCAATAATAATGGAACTACGCTGAACTCTCTCTCTCTCTCTCTCTCTCTCTCTCTCTCTCACGAACAATGTGAATGTTTCCCTCACAAATGTCAATTCACTGTCGATATTTTTGTCAAGTAAATCAGCAATAAGCAGCCTCTTTCTTTCCTAACGTTTCAGTCCTTCGCTTGATGTAATTCTTTCTTTTGTTTTATAGTTGAACACAACCCGAAAATGATTATGGAGGATTTTACAAGTACAGCAAATCTCGGTTAATTATGTTATCGTTTAATCGTAGATTATTTTAGCCAAATTTTGGAAAAACACATTTTTATTAATAAAATATATTAATACCCGTGCCGTAAAAAAATAACTGTTATTTTTACTAATAGTCAGATGCAATGAAACAAAAGTCACTAAAAATGTATTGACAGTCAATAAAGCGGAGATAAAGAATTCACAACTAAAATAGTGACCAATAAACCGTTTAATTAATTCGTTACGTTTATTATATTTGACGTTTACTTTTATACTATTTACATTATTTGGACTATTGCCGTCATCTTTGTCGCCATATTTATTACAACGTTTCGGCCGTTGTACGCTCCGTCCTTCTTCAGGTGGTTGGAATGTCGAACTGAACCCTTTATTTCGCTCACTGGGGTAGACTGTTCTAGTTCCACGTGCCATGTCTAATGGATGTCAGTTATCAGTTATCTCCTGTTAATTCCCCTCCCCAAGTTTTCCAACGCCTTAATCAGGTATTGAACACACACTTTGGGTCCTGTCACTTGATCTAACCAATGCCGTTCACTTATATAACATCGAACATCATTCTGGGCATAGATTGGTCCGACTGGGTCACCAATAACGTAGGTCTCACCTGTGCCCAGTTACCCAGCTTATACGCCCTTCTACAGCGCCGGCTTCGCTGGTTTGGACATGTACACCGTCTGACAGATGGAGGGGGTTCCGAATGCCTTTCTGTGTGGAGAACTGGCCACCGGCAAGGAGGCGACCTCATCTTCACTTCGTGGATGTCTGCAAAAGAGAAAATGAGGGCGATGAACATTTACATCGATTGGTGAGAAGAGGTCATCAACGATCGCTCACGCTGGAGACGCGACTGGATCATATTTTGATCATGAACCGAAATACTTCTTTCAGTATTCTTGTTGAACAGTTTCCCTCATTACCAAATCGGTTCTTTCAGGTATAGTCATTTTCAGCCCCTACAAAAGTACCAAGAAATGCCAAATAGCCAGTCCGGGTTCACGCCACAATATGCTACGACCATAGCCCATAGAAACCACTACTAACATTTCTATCTGTAGGTTTAACAGAACAGTTACCGCTTTTTAGAACTACCCGCGGTCAGTGCAAGAGAAACCTGGAAAATGCCAAGAGCATCTATGCAGAAGTAGCCAAAGTTGAATAACAAAGTTGAAAGCAAAATACAAATCGCTAGTGCCTTCCATCATAAACATTCCTAAGGTTATCTCGTTTGCGTGAGATAAGGGTAAGACCTAAAAAAACGATCTTTTTTCTCTAACTCTACGCTAAACAATATGTCTATCCCCTACCTGTCTCTTTGATCTTTCTCTCACTGTCAGCAAAAAAACTGGCGCGAACAAGCTCAAACTTCGATGGTACTACAATGGTACAAACAATATGCACGCATGGGCAGAAGGCAGTGTGAGAACCCTAAACATGCGTTATGGCGAAAGTGCGGTTAATTTTTTACTTACCCTCATATTGTAAATTGAATTTTTCAGGTAACGTAACGTTTAACGTTACAGAAAACAAAAGCTGTAAAACATTTCAGCCTGGGAAATGCTATGGAAAGGCGATTGAATATAATCGCCGCATCCTATGGAATTGCTCGGCTTCGCCAGCCACGTCGGTTGACGGGGGAAGAATAGATAATTAAGTATTTTGGGTTAAACCATATTGTTCTTTTATTACTTCCCCACCAAAGTAGACTGTTTTCAGGGTGTGAACAGCCATGGCTCTTCACAGCTTCCTGGCTTTTTTCACTGTAAGTGACTTTGACCATTTGTTATGAATCTTTCTTCTTGTTCTATCATGCATTCACAAATACAAGTCAATCATCTCACTCGCCACCAGCCTCTACTGTTTCTCTTACCTTTAGTATGTCTTGTAAGCGTTAAATTCTCCAGACCCACTTGCCTCCTTACGCCTTCAGATTTCGCTTTCTGATTGTAAGTAGATCCCATTTCCCCTAAAACTTCCTTATTAACCACATGTTCAGTTCATGATATTCAAAACATCCTTTTGTAGAACCATATCATTGTAGCTTTGTGTTTGTTTTTTTTTGTTGTTTTGTTTTACAGCACATCAATCTCAATGGATTATTTAATGCCGACAAGTTTTTTTTATTGCTGGTAACATTTTTTTCCAAAAATGTATTGCTGGTAATATATTTTTTTAAATGTATTTGCTGATAATTTTTTTTTAAATGTATTCCTGGTAAAAAAATTCCAAAAAAGCCATATTGCTGGTATTAAAATGTATTTTTACACTTTCATAATGTTTTGACCCCTTTTGGTGGGGTAACTATTTGCACATAGCTGGAACCCTGACAGGTGCTGCCATCCCAGGTCAAGGTGGACCTAGAAACACCAGCACTTAAGATGTGGTTCATACTCCTCCATACTTCCTGATCAAAGGCCTTGTTGTCGGATGTAGATTATCATCTTACCCAGGACGTGTAGCTTTGTGTTTCTACAGCTGTGAGAAAATTCTGAAGCATTCACTGCCAGATCGGAAAATAAATATGACATAAAAATTCAGAACTCTTTTCCTTTCTCTTGATACTTATATTAGTTTCGAGAAGACATCATTTAGTATTCCTAAGAACCTTCAAATTATTTTGTCACATTTCCCGTCATTGGTTAAATTAATCCTGGTGCTCATCCATGGAGCTCGCCATTTGCCCTGTCTCTTAATAAAAGCAAATAGTTGATATAGCTATTAACGTAGACGGAAACCAGCCAAACGTCTATTCGTTTAACCTGGACACTCGACTAACTGGATTTAATTTCTCTCTTCATAGTTTATAATCCTATTCATATACTGTTATATAGAAAAAAACACTGAGCAAGGAAAGTGAAATAAATCTTTTGTATGCCTTGTCCTGTCAAACTTTGGCTGATCCATGCAAATCCGCTGTTTTCTTTCATAAAAAGAATCGATCTTCCATCTCTACCACCGACCTTGTTTGACCTTGTACTGTACTAAGCAGAGCTTCTTAAAATATCAATATCCATATGTAGACGGCATGACTTACCTTTCACTACATTTCAAGATCAGTTGTATGATATTCATAATGAAATTGCATATAGCGCGTGTAACAGCAAAATTGTTCAATTGTTAGATTAAGTTTGTAACCGTTGTAACTTAGAAATGATTAAAGATATCTTAATGGAATTCTCCAAGGTTTATATAGCACTATTTGACACTACTTTGAGCGATAAAAATCTGTAATTACTCACCATGTTTAACAGAAGAATCGTGATGAAATCGATCATAAACGAAAATAACATGTTCATCATTAATTAATCATAGATAAGGATCGGAAGGTCATGAAGGATTGAAATAAAGTTCACATAAACACGCACACACATATATATATATATATATATATATATATATATATATGTGTGTGTGTATGTATATATATATATATATATATATATATATATATATATATATATATATATATATATATATATATATATATATATATATATATATATATATATTCCAGAATCATTTCCATCTTAATCAACGCAATCTTCACTATCTCTAACCTTCTTTCTGTCCTGGAGTAGCAAGCTGCCTCACACGTTTCACGTACTATTTCATTTTTAAGTCCTTTTTCACAGCTCTTTGGATTGTTATAGCTGAAACTCCTCTTTCACGTTTCAAACGTCTCATGAATTAAGTCGGATCTTTTCTAATTCATCTTTTTAGCACTAATTTGAGATGATGATCCCTCGTCCTGTTGTGACCCTCTGATTCAGTTTCCCTCACCTACTGTCCCTTCTTTTTTAAAATCTTATTCATCATTATCTAGACGGTTCTTCGATGGATTTTGAAGATGGAAGCTAGAGTATGAATGTTGGTACCATTGCTGAAGGCGTGCATGATATTTTTCGTCTCACCATTACTCATTTGAGAAAACAGTGGTTCTGGCACAAAACAATTTTAATCTGCTCTCTTTTTAGCTGAATAACTCTCAGGGTTTTTCAATGATTCTTGCTATCAAGATGGGGAAAAAATAGAAAAAAAAAGAAACTCAATTGGTTTATTGGTTTTTCAGATATTAAAGATTTTGTGCGGTGGATAATTATGCTGTAACATAACTTTGCTGTTACACCCAGTAAATCCGGCATTACCATGTCGTTGCTTTATTTTTTGTACACATGTTCACTCTATACAAGGCCTAAGAGCCACTCAAGATAGAGGTTTACTAACGGAGTTATGTGAGCGGTAAGACTAAGAAGAAGGGTCACAGTTTATGAAGATATGTGGGAAAGCTTACCCTAGACTTGTAGTGGTCGAGAAAGCATCCTTCCTGGTGTCGAGTGAACAAATTAGCGGTTTGTGGGAAGGAGACGTTCGAGTCTAAATAACTAAGGGAATAAGAAGGGAGTGAGGCTGGTTCCCCTAAGTGTGCTCGGAAAGGCGGGTTCTTAGCTCTGAGGCTTAGAGTTGGTGGAAGAAAGGAATAAACTCGGCTGGACATGAAAATAGCGATATAGTAGCGAGAGGCTTTCAACATTTCGTCTGTGGTAAAGGGACTGTAGGGCGGAAAATAATTCATCACCCGCAAGGTTTACGTAAATGACTTTGACCTTTAGGGAAGACTCGGTATCATCAGACCAGATATGGTAGCAAAACTCTAAATATTTGGTCTGATTTTACCTTTAGTGGAGGTAGTGGATAACAGAAAGAGTCAGCTAATTACGAAAGTAATACAGGAATCGACCACTTGATTCAGTAGATTACAAATGTCTGTGATCAGAGCTCAAGCTGATTTCAAAGGTAACATTTTAAACGTTGATTTTCAACGCAAGCAGGCGGATAATATATCCTTTGGAGAGTGTCACTGAACAGTCTCCGTAACACTCTTCTTTACATTGTGCATACAATTAAGGTCTCATCAATATCAAATTTTCCTTGCATTATTTACATTTCGGACGTTGTACGCCCCTGCCTTCTTCAGGTGATTGTATCTCCGAGATAAGGTATTATTAGTACTTGCATTATTTACATTATTCGGACTGTTATCCACATCTTCATTGCAACATTCACAACTTTTCGGCCGTAGTATGCCCCGGCCTTTATGTATATGTCTCTCTATATATCTGTTTATATATCTGAGATGAGGTATTATGATTACTTACATTATTTACATTATTAGGACTGTTATCCTCATCATCATTGCCATATTCACAACGTTTCGGTCTTTGTACGCTTCGGCTTTCTTCAGGTAATTGGAATTTTAAACCGAACCCTTTATCTGTATATATATCTGAGATGAGGTATTGTGATTACTTGCATTATTTGCAGTATTCGGACTGCTATTCTCATCAGATAATTGGAATTTAAAAACGAACCCTTTATTTCGTCCACTGGGGAAGATTGTTCTAGTTCCACGTGCTATACCTCTTCCGGATGTCTCAGTTATTTCCATTTAACTCAACTCTCCAAGTTTTGGTTCCCAACTGCTGAGGCCTGGTATTGAACTCACAACTCTTTGGGTCTAGTCACTGGATTTAACCAACTTCTTTACCCACTGAGCCAAGTGCCCAATCACCTGAATAAGGCCGGAGCCTACAACGACCGAAACGTTGTGAATATGGCGATGATGATGCGGATAACAGTCCGAATTTTGTAAATAATGCAAGTAATTATAATACCGCATCTCAGAGATATAGACAGATAAGTTTTTCTTATCTAGAAAAAACTTGAATATACGAAAATGATGAGAAATTTCTCGGAGGTAAAGAATATTTTTTTGTCTTTGAGAGTTGGAGAGTTTGAACAAATACGGCTGTATGCTAATCAGTAATAGTGTTTGGTTGGCTCCTCTTTAAGAAAGAAATTAGTTTCTTGCTTTTTCAGGTTTTTATGATGGGTGCTAAACAATCTTCCTAAATACTTTTTCGGTATTGTACAAAGTAACAATATTAACATTAAATTAGACGAAGCCAACAAAAATATTAAAAGTGCTTGCCCCCTGGAATAAACTTGAATATTCGAATAAGACAAGGATTTACAGTCTACGAAATATATTGGTCCTAATGAGTACTTAAACGATGCCTGAATTAAGGTGAATCCGTAAATGTTTTGTTGTCTTTGGGCCATGGAGTCGGAAGGGGTTCTTCAAATACGCCTGTAAGCTAATCAGTAATAGATTTTAGTTGGCTGCTCTTCAACAAAAAATTCAGGTGTTTTGCGTTTTATTGTTCTTTAGAACAGGTTTCTGTGAAAGCCGCTTTGCTGCCTTTTGTTGTTGTTCGCCATCCGAAAGGCGTATTTTGTACGTGTGCCAAAATACGCGAATAGTAGATACTGGTCTCTCAAAGAGTTCCACCCAGTATTTTGTTATATCGATATTATTACCGCAATAAAATGTACAGAATGAACTTAACGACGGAGACTTTCTGACGACATTATTGCTTTCGGCTGTTACCCAATAATATATCTGTTAACCGAGGACGACTAGATGTCGGGTAATGGTTCATGAGTGAACCCAGCCGACGATTATGAAATGATATCTTATTATGGGGTAAGAGTTAACAAATATGTTTCGCTGGTCATTACAATTGAGTAGGGACTTCAATCTTCATTGGGTGCTTCATACATTAGACTTTGCACTAAACTTAGCTATATACGATGAATAATAATAACGCTTCAGTTATCCGAGGTATTACTTGATGGTTGACGCTGTTGAGAATTCCCTATCAGTAGATTGGTTGATTGTTTTTTTAGCGGTATATCAACCTCTCTGGTTTATTTAATGCCAAAATTTACATATTTTCAATACAATTGTATGCCTTCAAGTACAGAAGAAATGTATTTTAGCCATTTTGCTTTAAATATATTTTGTTGGTAATTTTACAATAAACAGGTAACGTTGGTTGGTTGATTTTGTTTCACGGTATATCAACCTCTCTGGTTTAGTTAATACTGAGATCTGAATATTTTGCACGCTCTATTTGTTTAAATAATAATAATTTTAGGTATACAATTTTTACTATTTATATCCACTAGGTGGATTCATGTCTTTCCCAAGCCCAACTGAAATTCATGAAGTCTGGGAACCAGCGAATGCAGTTCATCTTTCATAATAACTGCTCCGATGAGCTGTTTTCGCTGGTTCCCAGACTTCATGAATTTAAGCGTTCTACTAGGCTGGCATCTCGCTCACAGCCTTTCACTGTCGAAACTGTTAAATGTAGCCGTCTCTTCTACTCCAATAGCTTCATGTCTCGCACTTCTCGCACTTCTCGCCTGTGTAATTCTTTCCCCTTTTCTTGTTTCCCTGATAGCTATAATCTCCAACTATTCAAATGTAATGTCAATCGACGTCTCCAGATGCCTTGATCTATCCCCTATCCTTCTCTTCATCCTTTCCTCTATCACTCCTCTTTGCTCTCGCTCCAACTCTCTGTAACCCCTTGCGTGATAATGGCTTCCCACCTTGCTTGAGGTGAAACGCTTAAAAAAAGTTTAATCATCTCTCATTAACAATTCCGAGACATTATCCATTACATCATCCGAACATCTAAGCTTGTGTTCCCAATCGGTCAGCCATCTATGTACCGACTAGGCTCGACGTTGCTTAACTTCGGTGGTCATGATGTGGTCATAATTCCCTATCACTAGTCGGTATGTGTATTACAGAACCCAGTTATTTGGAATGCTGATTCTCATAGCAGACTCTACATAATCTTTTTAAATGTTTTTCCTTCCATTAATCTTTTTATGTAACACTAACAAGATTAAAATATAGGTACAGATATGGATATAATGCAAGTAAATGAACAGAGTAGCTGTGAGTTTCCCATGAATCTAATTTAAAAGTATTTTGAATTCTAATTTTCAAGGGAGGTAAGCCATCTTGAAAACTCCGTTTGTAATGTGAGCAACTGTCAAAGCATTATTACTGTAGTAATTTCAAAATCCCATTTAAAATTGTTGTGGTCTGTTTAGGGGCCAGAAAGATACGGAAGACGAAGGTAAGTTGAACAAGTGTATTGAAATAACAGATATATACAAATTAAGAGTGTTAGTAATAAGCAGATAGAGGTGTACGTTCGAATGGTAGGATAACAAATGCGTCACCGATTTCCAACCGACTGGGTTAGGAAGTCTCGCAGTTAGTATTTATGAGAAGAGGAAGAGTTCATTCTACTGTAAGAGGGTTTACCACAATAAAAATATTAAAAATATATCATTTACATTGTCTTGAGAGTTTTTGTGATTTTTGTAGGGTAAAGAAAATTTTAAAGAAAATCGAATTAAAAGGCCAATATTAACAAAAAAAATATTATCGTTTATCGTATGTGGCTATAAGGACAAAATAAGAAAGCTATATTGATTAAAAATTACAAGTTACAAAAGTAATTTAAAAAAATATTCTTGCTCATTATTTTATAATTAAGACAATTTAAAAGGCGCGTTTCAAAATCTGATAATAGTATAAAAAACATTAGAAATCTGTTAGGGAACGGACAACCAAACAAATGGGTCATATTTTGGTTAACCCAATGTCAGTTGGGTAGGGAATTGTCACTGAATTAATACCGTGAGATTCTGAAACACCATATTTAAAATATTAAAGTTATATCATTTTGTTGTTAATTTTATTGTTAAATGATGTATTGAGTGTTCTTTCTCCTTTGTATAGAATGAATAAAAATGAAAGAAAACAGCTGCACAAGCCATGGCCACTGATGGAACCTGCGTAATGTAGTGAGACGACCACACTCGATACACTTTCTTCCCAATAACTGCTATGAACAACAGAAGTAAGCAAGAGAGACATTAATAACTTAGTGTGCATGCTAGAAAAGATTCAAGGTGAAGCTGTGCGAAGCAGCTTCACTCTGCGTACCATAGTTCCGTTACCATAGCGACAGTTCTGGATAACTAAAAAGTGGGGGGAAAAGATTTAATTTGAAAAATCAAATTATAAAATAATTATTAGTGAGAATTTGTAAGTTTTAAAAAATCCAATATCTGTCTATGTTTCTGACATGAGGTATTATGTGCACTGTTTACATTATTCGGACTACTGTCCTCATCTTTGTCGCCATATTTATTACAACGTTTCGGCCGTTGTACGCTACGGTCTTCTTCGGGTGGTTGGAATGTCGAGCTGAACCCTTTATTTCGCTTTATGGACACATATGGACTCGAGGACACATGGCACAGTGGATAAAGGCATTAGTTAGATCCAGTGACAAGACCCAAAAGAGTGTGAGCTCAATACCCGGTTAAGTCAGAACTTGGAGAGGGGAATTAATTGGAGATAAATGACATCCATTGAACATGGCAAATGGAACTAGAACAGTCTACCCCAGTGAGCGAAATAAAGAGCTCAGTTCGACATTCCAACCACCTGAAGAAGGCTGGAGCGTACAACGGCCGAAACGGTGTAATAAATATAGCGACAAAGATGAGGAAAATAGTCTGAATAATGTAAATAGTGTAAAAATTCTAATATAGAAAGAAATAGATTTCATAATATTTTCAGAAAAGGAATAAAACTGATTCAAACAAATATGAATAACCAGAAATTCTTAATAAAAATATTCAGAAAGTTACACCATTGTCCAAAATAACTGAAACAACTACTTTAGTTTCCTTTCATTCACCATTCTGTCCGTTTTAGACCCTTTGGAGTGACAGGGGGTAACTGATTTCTATTTCCCCCTCAGATTAGGTCATTTGCAGTGGTGTGCAGTAATATGAATCTATTTTCGGAGTGTATGATGAAATTTGTTTGGTCTTGAAAAATATTGCCTTATCCGGGATTGCAGCAAATTTTTATCAAGCCCAGAAACTATTGTTTCGACTGTCGATTAGTTGTCCTACGGCCATTGTCTGCGACGGACCTTACTCCAAGGAAACGTACGAAAAGTGTAACGCTGTGCAATTAAACTGGCAAGCCATTCCAGGGAGTAAATCAAAGTACTATAGACTGATCCAGAGACTCTCCTGATTTAAATCCAGTCGTGAATCGGTAGTCAATCTGCAAGGAACGACTTCGTGGAATGGACATACAAAGTAATAACATTTGCTCTGGGCCATGTTTCATTGGAAAAATACAAGAAAAAAGTGAATAATAACGGAATTATTCGTTTTATTTCAATTAATTTGAACAAGGGTGTACTTGGCTAATCAGGAAATTTGCAACTGGCTAAATATTAATTTAAAATATTTCATAGAGTGTTAAAATAATCCATGGCATTTTGATATTAACTCAAAGATTAGCATAAGGTAAACATTCTGATCTGATTATACAACCAGTTTCGGTTTGTGCCAGCTGATGTTTAATCACAATCATTACCACTGCGATTTTAATATACTATGTTCTTTAGGGCAACAAATAACTGATCCCATCGATTTTAGGGATAGCTGTCCTTCACTTAGACAATCTGACGACCAAGGATAGGGATCCCAGTCTGCTACGCTATTTCACCAATACGTGAAGGAAGATGGTGTCATGACTTTTTCAAGGGTACCTGTGAGAAGCGAACGAAGAAAACTCTGTTCAGAATTTTTACCGATACCCAATCCTCACTTTCAGCGGCGATAACCGCTACGTTACCAATCGGATCCACAAGCAGTTGATTAAAAATCACTTGCTGAAAACCAAGAAAGACATCTGAATCCTTGCTGTATTTCTTAAAAAAAAAAAAAAGAAAAAAGGAAAAGTGATAGAGATTAAGGAATTTTATCTTCAGTGCACAGCATTGTTCAACGTTGAAAGATAGGCGCAACACAATCTTCAAAAGCTCTAAAATTTTCCGATTTGGCGTTGTAGGGGTGGATTAGAAAATACCTATCACTGTAATCTAGGCGTACCAAAAAGGTCTAAGTCCGACTTGAAACGTATCACCACCACCAACACCATCAACAGAAATTTCTGAAGTTTGGTCAGATTTTTGAAAGTGGGTTGAGCTGGAAATTTTCAGCACGTTTACGTGTACACATAATACCCCAAGTGAGTTTTGTCTGTAAGGTTTTGCTGTGTCATATATATCTCCCTTGACCTGATGCCCTCTACATATAGTTAATGTTATACATGTTAATATCATCTAATAATAATAAATGTTTAATTAAAAACACCGTCAAGATTAAAGCAATTTAGAAATAGTAAAATAATTATAAGAAAGATCTGTATTCTTCATTCAAATGTTTTAGAAATACGGTAATTCTCGTTTTCTTAGTTTGTTTTGTTTTGTTTTGGTTTGGTTTTGTTTGGTTTGGTTTTGTTTGGTTTGGTTTGGTTTGGTTTTGTTTTGTTTTGTTTGGTTTGGTTTGGTTTGGTTTACCGCATATCAATCTCAATGGGTTATTCAATGCCGAGAAGATTTTTATTGCTAGTAATATTTTTTTTAAAAATGTATTGGTGTTAATATTTTTTTTTTAAAGTGTATTGCCTATAATGTTGTTTTTTTTTTCAAAAATGTCCTGCTGGCAAAATTTCTTTCAAAAATATGTTGCTAATAATAATATATAACTCGTAATAATTTTTCTTTAAAAATCATTACTGTAATAATTTAAAAAAATGTATTGCTGTACGTTCGAATGGTAGGATAACAAATGCGTCACCGATTTCCAACCGACTGGGTTAGGAAGTCTCGCAGTTAGTATTTATGAGAAGAGGAAGAGTTCATTCTACTGTAAGAGGGTTTACCACAATAAAAATATTAAAAATATATCATTTACATTGTCTTGAGAGTTTTTGTGATTTTTGTAGGGTAAAGAAAATTTTAAAGAAAATCGAATTAAAAGGCCAATATTAACAAAAAAAATATTATCGTTTATCGTATGTGGCTATAAGGACAAAATAAGAAAGCTATATTGATTAAAAATTACAAGTTACAAAAGTAATTTAAAAAAATATTCTTGCTCATTATTTTATAATTAAGACAATTTAAAAGGCGCGTTTCAAAATCTAATAATAGTATAAAAAACATTAGAAATCTGTTAGGGAACGGACAACCAAACAAATGGGTCATATTTTGGTTAACCCAATGTCAGTTGGGTAGGGAATTGTCACTGAATTAATACCGTGAGATTCTGAAACACCATATTTAAAATATTAAAGTTATATCATTTTGTTGTTAATTTTATTGTTAAATGATGTATTGAGTGTTCTTTCTCCTTTGTATAGAATGAATAAAAATGAAAGAAAACAGCTGCACAAGCCATGGCCACTGATGGAACCTGCGTAATGTAGTGAGACGACCACACTCGATACACTTTCTTCCCAATAACTGCTATGAACAACAGAAGTAAGCGAGAGAGACATTAATAACTTAGTGTGCATGCTAGAAAAGATTCAAGGTGAAGCTGTGCGAAGCAGCTTCACTCTGCGTACCATAGTTCCGTTACCATAGCGACAGTTCTGGCTAACTAAAAAGTGGGGGGGAAAGATTTAATTTGAAAAATCAAATTATAAAATAATTATTAGTGAGAATTTGTAAGTTTTAAAAAATCCAATATCTGTCTATGTTTCTGAGATGAGGTATTATGTGCACTGTTTACATTATTCGGACTACTGTCCTCATCTTTGTCGCCATATTTATTACAACGTTTCGGCCGTTGTACGCTACGGTCTTCTTCGGGTGGTCGGAATGTCGAGCTGAACCCTTTATTTCGCTTTATGGACACATATGGACTCGAGGACACATGGCACAGTGGATAAAGGCATTAGTTAGATCAGGTGACAAGACCTAAAGAGTGTGAGTTCAATACCCGGTTAAGTCAGAACTTGGAGAGGGGAATTAATTGGAGACAAATGACATCCATTGAACATGGCAAATGGAACTAGAACAGTCTACCCCAGTGAGCGAAATAAAGAGCTCAGTTCGACATTCCAACCACCTGAAGAAGGCTGGAGCGTACAACGGCCGAAACGGTGTAATAAATATAGCGACAAAGATGAGGAAAATAGTCTGAATAATGTAAATAGTGTAAAAATTCTAATATAGAAAGAAATAGATTTCATAATATTTTCAGAAAAGGAATAAAACTGATTCAAACAAATATGAATAACCAGAAATTCTTAATAAAAATATTCAGAAAGTTACACCATTGTCCAAAATAACTGAAACAACTACTTTAGTTTCCTTTCATTCACCATTCTGTCCGTTTTAGACCCTTTGGAGTGACAGGGGGTAACTGATTTCTATTTCCCCCTCAGATTAGGTCATTTGCAGTGGTGTGCAGTAATATGAATCTATTTTCGGAGTGTATGATGAAATTTGTTTGGCCTTGAAAAATATTGCCTTATCCGGGATTGCAGCAAATTTTTATCAAGCCCAGAAACTATTGTTTCGACTGTCGATTAGTTGTCCTACGGCCATTGTCTGCGACGGACCTTACTCCAAGGAAACGTACGAAAAGTGTAACGCTGTGCAATTAAACTGGCAAGCCATTCCAGGGAGTAAATCAAAGTACTATAGACTGATCCAGAGACTCTCCTGATTTAAATCCAGTCGTGAATCGGTAGTCAATCTGCAAGGAACGACTTCGTGGAATGGACATACAAAGTAATAACATTTGCTCTGGGCCATGTTTCATTGGAAAAATACAAGAAAAAAGTGAATAATAACGGAATTATTCGTTTTATTTCAATTAATTTGAACAAGGGTGTACTTGGCTAATCAGGAAATTTGCAACTGGCTAAATATTAATTTAAAATATTTCATAGAGTGTTAAAATAATCCATGGCATTTTGATATTAACTCAAAGATTAGCATAAGGTAAACATTCTGATCTGATTATACAACCAGTTTCGGTTTGTGCCAGCTGATGTTTAATCACAATCATTACCACTGCGATTTTAATATACTAGGTTCTTTAGGGCAACAAATAACTGATCCCATCGCTTTTAGGGATAGCTGTCCTTCACTTAGACAATCTGACGACCAAGGATAGGGATCCCAGTCTGCTACGCTATTTCACCAATACGTGAAGGAAGATGGTGTCATGACTTTTTCAAGGGTACCTGTGAGAAACGAACGAAGAAAACTCTGTTCAGAATTTTTACCGATACCCAATCCTCACTTTCAGCGGCGATAACCGCTACGTTACCAATCGGATCCACAAGCAGTTGATTAAAAATCACTTGCTGAAAACCAAGAAAGACATCTGAATCCTTGCTGTATTTCTTAAAAAAAAAAAAAAAAGAAAAAAGGAAAAGTGATAGAGATTAAGGAATTTTATCTTCAGTGCACAGCATTGTTCAACGTTGAAAGATAGGCGCAACACAATCTTCAAAAGCTCTAAAATTTTCCGATTTGGCGTTGTAGGGGTGGATTAGAAAATACCTATCACTGTAATCTAGGCGTACCAAAAAGGTCTAAGTCCGACTTGAAACGTATCACCACCACCAACACCATCAACAGAAATTTCTGAAGTTTGGTCAGATTTTTGAAAGTGGGTTGAGCTGGAAATTTTCAGCACGTTTACGTGTATACATAATACCCCAAGTGAGTTTTGTCTGTAAGGTTTTGCTGTGTCATATATATCTCCCTTGACCTGATGCCCTCTACATATAGTTAATGTTATACATGTTAATATCATCTAATAATAATAAATGTTTAATTAAAAACATCGTCAAGATTAAAGCAATTTAGAAATAGTAAAATAATTATAAGAAAGATCTGTATTCTTCATTCAAATGTTTTAGAAATACGGTAATTCTCGTTTTCTTAGTTTGTTTTGTTTTGTTTTGGTTTTGTTTTGTTTGGTTTGGTTTGGTTTGGTTTGGTTTGGTTTTGTTTGGTTTGGTTTGGTTTGGTTTACCGCATATCAATCTCAATGGGTTATTCAATGCCGAGAAGATTTTTATTGCTAGTAATATTTTTTTTAAAAATGTATTGGTGTTAATATTTTTTTTTAAAGTGTATTGCCTATAATGTTGTTTTTTTTTTTCAAAAATGTCCTGCTGGCAAAATTTCTTTCAAAAATATGTTGCTAATAATAATATATAACTCGTAATAATTTTTCTTTAAAAATCATTACTGTAATAATTTAAAAAAATGTATTGCTGGTATTAAAACATATTTTTACACGTTATGACCCCAGGTTGGGGGTTAAATATTTGCCAGTAGCTGGAGCCCTAACAGGAGTAGACCTGGGAACACCAGGAATTAAGAGGTGGCTCCACACTCCTCAAAACCTCCTGATCAGAGGCCTTGCTACTGGCTGTAGTTTATCTTCTTACCCAAGACGCCTAGTTTCTTAGAAGAGAAGAATTTTTGGTACCTAGTTTAAAAGTGTGATGGTGGAGGAAATGGATTCAAACGTATTTTAAAATCCGTTTGTAGTTTATTATCACACGAATTTCATCTAATCAGAATATGGTGGAAGATTGCGAATAGATTTTGTCAGCAAGAAATACATCTTTGGCGTATATTCTTTCGTATTTCAAATTCACAAATTAAACAATCACGAGCAAGAAAACCATTTCCTTGGAATTCATTTGTCTCCGAGTATTTGATTACAACACGCAGAACGGAAAGGTTTTGTTGAGACAGTCTTCGAATCAATGCGTCTACTACATCCCTTCTCTTGCTCTTCTCGTATGTGGAACGCTCTTCTGGCTCTTTGATTTCCTGTCAAATACGGCCTTCAAAAATTTAAAAGCAACGTCATTTCTCATCTTCTGTCCCCTTGAATTGTGTTCTTTTATTCTCCTCTCTCTCTCTCTCTCCTGAATAACGTTTTTTCTCCCTCAAAAATCGTTTACGACTTGCTTGGGGTGAAATAATTAAAAAAAAGAAAAAAACTGTCACTATATATTACACATATTCACACATAAATACCTCCATACAAAAAATTCTAAAGTGTATACACACACATCATGGCTGTCGATTCGTTAGATGATAAATGACCATTGCCGTTATCTACCGGTGCAATTCATATTACCTGTGCCTTTTCTGTAAGTATTTTCTTGTTAATTATTCTGACTAGCTTACCTTTTTATTACCTCAACTTCATGGATTTAAGAGTAATACTAGACTGGAAGTAAGTTTTCATCATTTTAGAATGATGGCAAGAAGTAAGTTCCACTTGAACAGCTTCTTTCCGCAAACCACTGCAAGGAAAAATCTTCCAAGAGAATGTTTCCCCGTTCACTACAATCTTAACCTTTTAGCCTATGAATCATACTGGAGAAATGGTGCATTTTTAGACCTTATCTCTGAACTTCCCAGTGGTGTTTCGTATACGAGACGAGTTTGCTTAAAATTCGATTTGACAAATTCTAAAATTTAAAATTAATGCATATTTCAAGGAATTTGAAAGTTAAATGGATAACTCACATTTATAAGAATTCCTTATTATTCTTCCTCATTAATCAAATATCGCCTAACAGAATTATTTGCTTGAATCGCGTACGTCATAAACTGCTATTTCTATTCTATTGCAGAAAACTTAAATAATCCGATTGTGTCTAATTTTATCTATAGATATTTTTACTGTAATCAGCAACGTTCATTCAGATTACCATCTAAGAATTCTTGAGACCATTTATATTAAGTCTAAGCAGCCTTCTCTTTAGGCAGAATGAAAAATTGTTAAGTCTATATAAAACATGTATGTAATTCATACTGCTAATTTTGAATGTATTTTTAAAATTCTCTATAATAAATAAAAATTCTCATATCTGTGCGATCTTTTAATTAATCTTCCAGAAATAGATGTTTATCTTCTGTACAAACTAGCTGCGAATTTGAATAAGAAGTCCGCTGATATACGAGATCGGATCAAAAAGTATCAGACTTGGTGCTGTAAAAAGAAATCCACAACACATATTAATACGTCATGGGCACTTTGACGTGGTTAGTATGCTTGGGTCGCTAGATCAGTAATGTCGGAAGCCTTAATTCTATTCTCACTGCGTACTCCATGCTTTGTACCCCATCTAAGCTACACTTAGAAAATCACCATGTTAATTCGGCATTATATCTCCTTCGAAGTAGTCTTCTTCTGAAGCTATAACCTTTAATCACTTTTTCCATAAATGGAAGCATTCTTGGACCTCCTTGTTTTCGATAACCTTTTCGCATTCTCTTGGATTTACTTGAGTTTTGGTATTGTTTTCCTTGCAAGTGGGATTTGATTTTTGGAAAGTGGAAAAAATTTCAACGGGCGGGATCTTCGTCAAAAACTGCTGCCCAAGCAATGGTCACTTATAGAACATCTGTGATGTGGTGAGACAACCACACTCTACATACTTTCCTTCCAAGCACTGCTTTAAACAAGGGAAATGAGTAAGAACATTATAACTTAGTGCTCATGCTCGACAGAGTGCGAAGTCAGTCTGTGCCAAACACCGTTACTATAACAATATTTTGATCAGAAATCATATAAATATATATATATATATATATATATATATATATATATATATGGACTGACGATTGCATCTAGCAATATATATATATATATATATGTGTGTGTGTGTGTGTGTGTGTGTGGATTGACGATTGCATCTAGCATGAAACAGACTGTCGCCTCCATGTGTTGACTTCTATGTTCACTTTTATATTTACACACGCTCTATCTCTGATATTGAGCACTTTATCCCATAAATATAGCACATCTTAAGACTATATTTCTTCATATAGAGAGAGAGACAGAAAGAGAGATAGATAGATAGATAGATAGATAGATAGATAGATAGATGTAAACAGTCTTAGAGATAGATAGATAGATAGATAGATAGATAGATAGATAGATAGATAGATAGATAGATAGATAGATAGATGTAAACAGTCTTGCCTATTAATTTAGCAAATAATTCTGTACGTTTACATTATTTACTATTTTCTTTAAGAAGCTGTTTATTTATCAGCTATAAAACTATGTAGACATTCACAAAGTATTTCATTTTAGTATTTTAATAAGTTACCCCTCCACACCATTTTTATTTCTTAGGAAATTTTATTGTCTCGTTTGTACAATTTATATAACTATTTGCACCCGCTCTAATCTGGCTGCCGTTAGCTGCCAATCTACGGATTATGACACATTTATAAAAAATAACTTCTAATTTATGCTTCTTCGCTAGGTTCAAATTTAAAGTAGGCCATATTTGATTGGTTGATCATAGTAAATTCCATAAACCTCATAATTCCCCTTTTCCTTTTTCGTAAAAAGAGTTTGTATTCGCCAGAAATTTATAATCGCCTGATGAGATGCAATGATACGCATCGAAACGCGACTGCAATTGTGGAGCGGTTTTGACACGTTTTCGGTGTAACACACACAGACACACACACACACACACACACACACACACACACATACATTTATATATATATATATATATATATATATATATATATATATATATATATATATGTGTGTGTGTGTGTGTGTGTGTGCAGGCAAAATATTATCGTCTGGACTGTCCTGATGAGAAATTTGGAAAGTTAATCGCGAATAATAATTAATGTTTCTTATCCACCGTAGAATGGAATCGTGTTTTCTTTATCGTATTTTTTTCTTCTTTCTCTATTTCTGTTTCTATCTCTCTCTATCTTTTTTATTTTTCTCTCTTTCTCTTTAATTATTTATTCTGTTCTACATCCTTTTACTCTTCCATTCTATTTTATTATCTCCTCTTCATTCTCATGGTGACAATTTTTATCTTCTCTTTCCATCCACCTATCTTTGTGACACTTTCTCTCCTCTTTTCTTCTCTTTCACTTTGTTTCCCCTTCGCTATCCTTGTGCCTCTTTTTATTCGTTTCTTTTATTTCATTCCTTTCTCGCACATTTTTAATCGCTTTTCTCCTTTCAACTTTTTCTCTCGTCTTCGGCCCGGATTCCCTCTTTTTCAATTTCAATTCCCTCACCTTTTCTTTCTTCCTTTTCACTCCATCACATACCAGTTTATCTTTCTTTCTCCACAATCTCTTTTTTTATATTTCTTACATTTCCTTTTATTTTCCTCTTTTTTTAATTCCTCTTTTTCGCTTTTATTTTCCTTTCACTCCCTTCTTTATCTTTTGATATTTTTCTCCCCCTTTCTCTCTCTCTCTCTTTTTTCGCTCTCAGTTTTTCTCGTTCCGTCTTCTCTCACCTTTTGCTTTCTTTTTATTTCTTACCTTTCTATGCATTTTCATTTTTATCCACCAACTTTTTTGTCTGTTTTCGTTTTTCCCACTTTCTTTCTCTTTTTTACTTTCTTTCCTATTCCTTCTTTCTTTCTTTCTTTCTTTCTTTCTCTCATTTCTCCTTCCTACTATCTACTTTTCACTCTCTATTTTAATGGATTTCTTCTCTTTCCTTTTTTCCTGCCCTTCATTCTCTTAATCGTATTCTCCTACTTTCTTTCTTACTTGTGCACATTTAGTTTCTCTCGCATTCTTAACATATCTGCCTTTGCTTATTTTCTCTCTTTCACTTTCTATTAACATCTATCTTCCTTTCTCTCTTCCCTTTTCTATTCCTTTCTCTCTTCCCCCTTTTCTATTCCTTTCTCTCTTCCCCCTTTTCTATTCCTTTCTCTCTTCACTCTTTTCTATTGCGTTCTCTCTTCCCTCTTTTCTATTCCTTTCTCTCTTCCCCTTTTCTATTCCTTTCTCTCTTCCCCCTTTTCTATTCCTTTCTCTCTTCCGCTTTTCTATTCCTTTCTCTCTTCCCTCTTTTCTATTCCTTTCTTTCTTCCCCTTTTCTATTGCTTTCTCTCTTCCCTCTTTTCTATTCCTTTCTTTCTTCCCCTTTTCTATTCCTTTCTCTCTTCCCCCTTTTCTATTCCTTTCTCTCTTCCCCTTTTCTATTGCTTTCTCTCTTCCCTCTTTTCTATTCCTTTCTTTCTTCCCCTTTTCTATTCCTTTCTCTCTTCCCCCTTTTCTATTCCTTTCTCTCTTCCCCCTTTTCTATTCCTTTCTCTCTTCCCCCTTTTCTATTCCTTTCTCTCTTCACTCTTTTCTATTGCTTTCTCTCTTCCCCTTTTCTATTCCTTTCTCTCTTCCCCTTTTCTATTCCTTTCTCTCTTCCCCTTTTCTATTCCTTTCTCTCTTCCCTCTTTTCTATTCCTTTCTCTCTTCCCCTTTTCTATTCCTTTCTCTATTCCCCCTTTTCTATTCCTTTCTCTCTTCACTCTTTTCTATTGCGTTCTCTCTTCCCTCTTTTCTATTCCTTTCTCTCTTCCCCTTTTCTATTCCTTTCTCTCTTCCCCTTTTCTATTCCTTTCTCTCTTCCCTCTTTTCTATTCCTTTCTCTCTTCCCCCTTTTCTATTCCTTTCTCTCTTCCCTCTTTTCTATTCCTTTCTCTCTTCCCTCTTTTCTATTCCTTTCACTCTTCCCCCTTTTCTATTCCTTTCTCTCTTCCCTCTTTTCTATTCCTTTCTCTCTTCCCCCTTTTCTATTCCTTTCTCTCTTCCCTCTTTTCTATTCCTTTCTCTCTTCACTCTTTTCTATTGCTTTCTCTCTTCCCTCTTTTCTATTCCTTTCTCTCTTCCCTCTTTTCTATTCCTTTCTCTCTTCCCCCTTTTCTATTCCTTTCTCTCTTCCCTCTTTTCTATTCCTTTCTCTATTCCCTCTTTTCTATTCCTTTCTCTCTTCCCCCTTTTCTATTCCTTTCTCTCTTCCCTCTTTTCTATTCCTTTCTCTATTCCCTCTTTTCTATTCCTTTCTCTCTTCCCTCTTTTCTATTCCTTTCTCTCTTCCCTCTTTTCTATTCCTTTCTCTCTTCCCCCTTTTCTATTTCTTTCTCTCTTCCCTCTTTTCTATTCCTTTCTCTCTTCCCCCTTTTCTATTCCTTTCTCTCTTCCCTCTTTTCTATTCCTTTCTCTCTTCCCCCTTTTCTATTCCTTTCTCTCTTCCCTCTTTTCTATTCCTTTTATCTCCATTTTCATTCACTCTCTCGATTTTGATTATGTCTTAATATTGCTTCTGCTCAATCTTTTTGTCTTCCTTCGTTTAAACTTATTTTTCCAGTTTGGTGAACCTGAATAAATAACTCAAACGTGGAAAAAGATTCGAATTAACACTAATAATCGAATGTGTCTTTTCTCTGGACAAGGAAAATGAAAATTAACGTAATAAAATTATGAAATATGTTTTATTCAGTATCTCTTCATCGATGTCCTTATAAAATGTTTTGTTAATCGGCTTCATCATTTCCTTGAAACTGTCAGATTTGGGAGAAAAGATTCATAATGATAAATGACTTGGAAGTTCATTTGAGTCATTAATAAAAAAAAAACTGTAGCAGACATTCATCTTCTTCAGTCTCCTTCTCTTTAAATGAAGAACAAGTTTACATTTTTTCCTATTACCAGAACACATTTCGCTTCCACGATATTCTCTGTTTAATTCTTCCCTAAATATTTCGGTAATCACAAATACATTTACTGTCCATAAAAGATGTTACCAGATTCTTTGTACAGATTTCGACAGAGAGAATGTTTAATAAATTTGACAACACACAGAGAGAGGGAATAATTCAAATACCTTTATAGATGTTTATAGTTGGAGCTTCATGCAACACACTCTTTTTATTATAACTTCATCTATTTTAATGTTGCATAATTTAATATATATATATATATATATATATATATATATATATATATATATAAACGAAAATCTTGGTAATCCGTATGGGTAATCCCAAGGAATGTGAAATCCTGAGAGTTCAATCTTAAGTCAGAGCGAATAATTTAATGGAAAGAGAAACAGACTACTTTAAGGATCCATTAGTTAAATTTATTTCAACATAGAATTTTATTTTTCTCTGGATCTTCAGACTTCACTTTCAAAGGTGAAACGACAAATGAATTTAAAATTTACACTTTTGACGGGCAGTATTAAGCTTATATAAGTTGACATAGAAGGTGGTGAGGAATAGTGTGAGAGACATGGTCGAGTTTAGAGAGGGAAGGGAGAGTTTTCAAATTTCTTTTTCATTTTATTACAATACTTAATATTGAGGAAGGAGAGGGTAAGGATCAGAGATTGATATATATATATATATATATATATATATATATATATATATATATATATATATGCTGGACTCTCTCATCGTATTCGACGTATGTGGGTCAAGCAACTCAGTTCCTAGAAACCGACAGTCATACACCTGCACATAAAATTTGATTATAGCAGTGAAGGCTTTGTGCAGAACTATTTGAAAAGCAGAATACATAAACCTGGTGCACCACAGGTTTTGAATTCAGAGTTGACATTTTTCTATTCTAGTTGCCATTAAAGGCTATATTACTTAGTCTGTCCTGCTATTTACCCATAGATGAGGGGAGAAGAAGAGGATTCATACCTTTACATATTCATATCAATATTCCCGTAAGTGAATGTAGTAGATTCAACTTGATTTCGTGCTCAACTCTCCAATCCTGGTAATTTTCCCTCTGAAAGTTCTCCACTGCCTGAACCGGGTATTGAACTGATACTCTTTGGGTCTGTCACTGGATCTAACCAATAATAATCAAAGATGCTCCCGTCCTATCCAACCAGATGGTGAGCTTGGACGTGGTGAGTTTGTTCACCAAGGTACCCACGGAGGAGGCACTCTCGGTAGTCAGAAATAGATTGACCTCTGACTCTTCCCTAGAAGAACGGGCCAGTATTCTAATAGATAATCTGATGGAGATGTTGACTTTCTGTACACAAACAACACACTTCGGAATGGGATCACACATATATCGGCAGGATGAGGGCTTAGCAATGGGCTCGCCATTATCATCAGCAATGGCGAATATATACATGGAATACTTTGAAGAAATGGCATTAGAATCCATGTCTCTAAAGCCAACTATATGGTTAAGGTACGTAGATGACACCTTCATACTCTGGCCACACCAGGAAGATGTCCAGGTTCTACTGGACCATGTGAACTCAATAAGACTATCGATACAGTTCACAATGGAGAAAGAGAGTAACAACACACTCCCATTCCTGGATGTACTAATATCTCGAACAGAGCATGGGTTCAAGACATCCGTATACTGTAAACCAACATCCACCGGACAGTACCTCAATTTCAACTCACACCATCCATACAGCGTAAAGAAAGGGATCGTCCGTTGCTTACAACACCGAGCAAAAGTCATAAGTGGCGACCCAGAGACGTTAGATAAGGAATTGGTCAGTATAAGTAGTACCCTACAACGTAACAACTACCCTGGGTACATGGCAGCAGCCCCCCAAAACTGGGATAGGCGGGTACAAGAGGAGGAGGAGGAGGACAATAACACTCAGAAAACAGTCTGCCTGCCTTATGTGAAGGGGTTATCAGAGAAAATACAAAGGATCTGAGGTCCACATAACATCAGGTCAACCTTCAAAAACGTGACAACACTTCGCAGATATCTCTCTCGAGTGAGACCCCCTCATATAGGAGAACAGGACTAAAGACTGTGTGTACACTATCCCGTGCAGCTGCGGAAAGGAATATAAAGGAGAAACAGGCCGCCCCCTCAAGGTAAGGCTTCAAGAATACCAGAAAGCTGTAACGCGAGGGGAAGTAGAAAAATCAGGCGTGGCTGACCACATATGGAGAGAGAAGGGAGATCACCGTCCCCTGTGGGATCAGGTTGAGATCATAGACAGGGAACACCATTGGAAAATTCGTAAACTTAAGGAATCAGCACATATGCTAGGCCACAAAAATCTCCTGAGTCGGCCAAGCATAGAAATAAATACAATATGGGAACCAGTAATAAGGAGTGCCAGAGAACAGCAATGATAACAAAAAGGTTGCAATATGAGATCTGGTAAAATCATGCAATGATAACAGCAAAATTGCAATATGAGTACTGGTAAAAAATGGTTGCTGAAAAATTAGGTTTATAATACTCAGAAATTCATACCCAGATGTCCTCAAGGATACATGGCACAGTGGATAAAGGCGTTGGTTAGATCCAGTGACAGACCCAAAGAGTGTGAGTTCAGTACCCGGTTCAGGCAGTGGAGAACTTTCAGAGGGAAAATTACCAGGAGATAACTGATAACTGACATCCATCAAACATGGCTCGTGGAACTAGAACAGTCTACCCCAGTGATCGAAATAAAGAGTTCGGTTCGAAATTCCAACCACCTGAAGAAGGCCGGGGCGTACAACGGCCGAAACGTTGTGACAAATATGGCGACAAAGATGAGGACAATAGTCCGACTAATGTAAATACTGTAACAGTTTCTTCTATCGCACTTCTCACTTGTGGAACTCACTCCCGACTTCTTGCTTCCCAGTCAACTTTGTTGTTCGACAATGTAAATGCAATTTCAATTACTATCTTCTGCTTTCCTAATTCATGTTATTTTATTGTCCTCTCTCTTTAATAGTATATTTTTCCCATACTCTCAGTAACCCTTTGTGCCTTAGTTTTTTTTATTGCCCTCTTGGGGAAAATGATTAACAATACATACATTTCGGCCAACACTTTTTAAAAGGTAGCCTTTGCCACAAATCTGACGAAACAAAGAATAATATTTGCAAAAAACATATATTGAAAAAGGAGGAGACTTTGGAATCTGATTAAAACAATTTAATATTAAAATAATTTATGATGAAAATAAATGCTAAACAGTTCCACTTGAGTGCAAAAGGGTGAAATCTTCTCTCATGACTCTCCAAACAAACATAGAGGGAATGAAATGTTCTTTCTGATGGCATAGATCCGGTTGATTTAACTGAATATAACCAAGAACACGCAAGTGGTAAGCAGACTGAGCTCTGTGCAAAACTGAAAAAGCTATCCACATATTTGGTAGCACAGTCAGGATTATAGAGTAGATGCTGGCCTATTGCCGAATCATGTGCAGACTGATTCGGCCTAGAATAAAAACTTAAATTGCCTGATTTTATATTGGCCGGAACATGCTGACACATACGGGTCTTCAACCTTAGACTAGTTCGTCATACGTATGCATCATTACACTGACAATTATACTGTATACTAGAGAACTACTTTGAAAGTAGTACAGACGATCTTTAACAAAAGATGGAAACAACGGATTGGTCTTAATAACAACCCGAAACTTCAGTATCTGTCTACATTTCTGAGATAAGGTATTATGTACACCATTTACATTAGTTCCACGTTCCAGCCATCTTGGTCGCCACATTTATTACAACGTTTCGGCCGTTGTACGCTCCGGCCTTCTTCAGGTGGCTGGAATGTCAAACTGAACAAGGACACATGGCACAGTGGATAAAGGCGTTAGTTAGATCCAGTGACAGAGAGTGTGAGTTCAATAACCGGTTATGGCAGTACAGAAATTTAGGAGGGAAATTAACAGGAGATAATTGACAACCGACATCCATTAAAAACATGGCATGTGGAAGTAGAACAGTCTACCCGAGTGAGCAAAATAAAGGGTTCAGTTCGACATTCCAACCACCTGAAGAAGGCCGGAGCGTACAACGTCCGAAATGTTGTAATAAATATGGCGACAAAGATGAGGACAATAGTCCTAATAATGTAAATATTGAACCCGAAACTTGACAGTAGATAAATCTGACACTCTCTCTGCAAGCATTTGACTCTTCCTACCTAACCACTGTAGTTTCAAATAAATAAGACAAAGAATGGGACCAACAACTACACGTTCTTTGGATTATCTACTTTTACGCTCAACCACGCGCTTAACATTGGCGGGAAAACCATCTATATAAATAAAGCGCAATGTGTGTGTGTCCGTCCGTTTTTCGATCTCGGTGAATCATAAACAAGCTGGAGTAAAAGGTAATGCCTACTGTAGTTTAAGAATTAAAGATTAAGAATTAAATAAATAACTCATTTAAAGTTAAATTTAAATATCGAACAGAATGAAAAGTTTAAAAACAATTAATTATTAAAGGATTAAATTAATTTCCCTTTTCGTCGCAATTGCTGTTGATATTGTCAAATTAAACCGTAATTGAAACTTAAACGGGGCACGACACGCGCTCATATGTTTTCTTTTTCTTTTTTCTAGCACGCGCAATGTGACGTTTCGTAAAATTACATAATTCGTATTCACTAATGTCTTTTAAGAGTGACTTTATACGTAGGGATCATAAAGAATCTAGATTAAAAAAAAACAGTGCTCAAAATAATTATAAACAAGCTATGGATATCGGTTGCGTATACGAAGAAAGATTATGCCGAATTAAGGTGCCGAATAAAGATAAAATAAATTCTAAATTCTTATAACTTTTACCTATACAGCCCAAAAGCCCTCTGCAGGACCTAGCTTAAAGTCCTTTCGAACGGTGGGTGGTTTGCTACTATGTAGATATTTATTTTGTAAAAGTCATCACTGACTATCTTATACCTAGCTAATCGCATTCACAACCCTTCCATACATTACAATTTACACATTCACCAAAAGAACTCGTCCGTCACTTTTCAATCCTCCATACACCAAAATACCGCATTCTCACAAGGGGGACCTACAAAACGCGCCCCATTCCATAAAAATTTGATGATAATAAAAAATACTTAAAATTTTATGGTGAAAAAATAGGAGGGAAGGGAGATGAACCCAATAATCTACTAAAATATTAACATAATTCAAATTAAACATAACAGATGTTAGTAGGGCCCGTCCAAGCCTCAAAAAAGAGAGGTCGCTGTATTATGCCCATGGGACAAAATCAAGAAGCTCTCTCGCTAAGGGAATGGGAAAGGAGAAAATATAAACGGACATGGGAAATTTGAAAGCTGACCAAGTCGAGATGAAAAGTGGGGCCAACAAACTGGGAGGTTGGGAATCTCGACTTGGATCATAACAAAAGAGATAGCCGGGAACAGCCAGGAACAACACTTACTCACATTAACTAGGTGTCAGTTTAAGGCTTGAGTTCCTCTCAAGGCAAGGGTTTCCGTTCTTCGTGACTGGCACTAGTTCGGGATCTGATCGGCGGTGATGGAATGTAATCAGTTTTGTTTGAGAGTCATTGAATGTAACCAGCGAGTTCAGGACGTGAGTGAGCCTCGATTTGTAGTCCTTAGCAATGTTTGTATTTTTAGTATTGCTCACACTCCCTGTTTCTCCATCCATCTATTCAAGCTCGTTTGATGGGGTACTCGCTCCCCCACCCACTGTCATTTCTTGTCTTCGATATGCCCTGTGAATGTTACATTTGCAAAGGATTCTTTCCTCATTATGAGACCTAGAAATTGCAGTTGTCTCTTTCTAAGTATAAATGACGTTTTGCTTTATATTTTCGTTAGAAATCCTCCATTGGTTGCAACACTCTGTCCATGGTATTCTCAGCACCCTTCTGAAAACCCACATTCCTGTTGGCTCGAGTTGTCATTTCACTTATGAGGAAATTGTCTAGAATTCAAAACTATATAGGAAGATTAGTATTATTAAGAGAGAGAGAGAGAGAGAGAGAGAGAGAGAGAGAGACGAATCGAGTCGTGAGCAGTCTCTGACTGTGTGCGACTTCTGTCGAACTCTCTGCTTTGGCAGAGATGAACCCGGACGAGGCCTTGCCGAAGGGCAAAGTTTCGTCCGGGGAGGTAGTCAGTCCCTGAACCCGTTTATACGGGTTCTAAATGGGCATATTTTTGGCCGAGCTATACAGGCTCGGAGAGCCCACATTAAGCCGGCCTTGTGCCACATGCGACCCACGTGGGAGGGTTGTTAAATATCAAGACGAATCGAGTCGAGCCGATAGTAGTTCAATCCAAACCAGACTGACAGTCATACTAACACCTTCCACATCTTGTATTATTATTCCGTGTAATATATCTTCGTTACTTCTACTCTTGTGTCTGTGTTGTACTTCCTTGGTCTTAACCTGGACCATAACAGTATTATATGGCAGTTCAGCACTCTTTTACTTGCTTCGAATGAAATTTTCCTGATTTGTATTCCTTTGTTTAGTTTTTGGAAGGCGTTTTCGCGATTCCAACGCACATTCGGATTTCGGTGTCATATTTCTCTCCTCAGTAAAAAAAAAAACAAAAAAAAACTTCCCAGATATTTAAACGGAAATAGTTGTCCAATTCGTAGTTCAAATCTTGGACATTTTCTCTCGCTAAGAACGAGACATTTCGTCTTTTAAGCACCTTTTTACTGATTTAAAATTATTTAGGAAATTCTTTTTTCTAAATATCGTTCAATCCCATCTAGGATTCCGCTTCATCATCTTCTTTGGTTTCGATCTGTGTTATTAAAAAGATAATGGACTCTTCAGCAAAGGCCTTCATTGATGTTTTCAGTTTTATTTGTCGTCATAAACGCTTATCAATTTGAACACTCGATCGTCCTTGAAATGCGCGTTCCACTAAAAGACAAAAAAGAAAGACACCGTTAAACCTAAATAATATTTTCTAAAAGCCTGACAAACATTTCACTTATCCCGATAGAATATAAACTGAGCATCAAGCAAAATTTGATGGAGGCTTGAATTTCTCAGTCATTGTAAAGATCGCAGAGTTGTTCCTGTATAACTTCACGAAACCTCGGGTAATATATTTTCTTTTTAATCTTTTCACTTAAAGCAAGGCAACAAAGCAAGAAAGATGCAAGGGGTTACTGAGTGTGAAATAATATAAGAAAAAAATCATTAAATAAAGAGATCAATAAAAGAACAGAAATAAAGTAGACAGACGATAACGATTTATATTTCATTGAAATTTTAAAAGATTAAACTTGACTCAAAAGCAAGAAGCCGAAAATGGTAATTGCGATAGAAGAAACTGTTAACATAGAACTTACGGTTACATCTAACCATTTCAAATGTAAATTATGAGACCTTGCCGCCAATCTAGTACTGCGTTTAAATTCATAGTCTGGGTACCATAAAATTCACCAGAAAAATTATCATGGAAGCATTTATTAAAAAGGCACAGCGAAGCTATATTACAACTATAGAAAAAGTTCCTGGAGCCGAGATGGCAGATCAGAATCAATGACATTTCCGCTTCTTTGGATTTTATCAAGGATATCAATAAATATATAACAGAAGCATCAGACCATCTGTGGCAGCAAAATTCTTAAAAATATGTAAGATAGATTCAAGCAAGAAGTTCACTGCGAAGTGAACCATCTTTCCTGACGGAAGACTTAACATGAATAGATAATTCGAAGCCTATAGATAAACATCTTCGATAAAATGGATATATATGAGCATCAACTGCACGCTTCAATGAATGATACAATCAGGGGATGTCGTGACTGAGGACGATCTACGGCCTAATGCTAGTTTGTGCAATTTGATTTTCAGTGAATGCCTAACGATATTAATGAAGTTTAGTAACAAAAAAAAAAGCAACGATAATTTCAGAAAGAAAATGTTCTTACGACTATATTAGAAATGGGCATGAAGTAGCTGACTATCTAGGAATTCAGCATTTTGAACTCTTTGTCATTTGCATGGAATCGAATACTCACCAAAGACGTCAGTCGGAAACATAACTATTTCAGTTACAAAGAAGGCCAACTTCGTTCTATTGCATTGCTCGGTGAATTTTCTTAAATTCCAAGCGCCTTCTTTTCCGAGATTTTGGCACAAAATATTTTCCACTTTTCCTTGTTTCTGAAAAGGAATGTCGCATTTTGGAGCAAGCAAATGAAAATTCCTTCAAATGTGACAAGCTTTAGATTTTGTTGTCACGAGAACAATTATCCTCGTCAGAAAGGAAACATTCTCACTGTGAAAATGATTCGACTCTAAAATATATTTGTAAAATATTTCTCTGCGTATTTACATTTTTATTGTTCACTCTCTCTATTCCTTCCCATTTCTATCCAGCATTTATCTCCGTATATCTCCGTATACATGACTCTCTCGCTATCTCTCTCTCTCTCTAACTCTTTATTTGCCTACCTATCTAGAGAGAGAGAGAGAAGTGACAGTGATAGATATATAGATAGATTGATAGATACATAATAATAATTGTGTAAAACAGCGACTATGAAATGTTGATTTCTATGTCTAGAATCTATTTCTCTCTCTCTCTCTCCATACACACACACACACACACACACACACACACACACATATATATATATATATATATATATATATATATATATATATATATATATATATATATATATATATATAACTTAGTCTGTTAATATCTATCTAGACAGATTTTTTAAATATAAACGAACGTTGGATTGTGGTTGTTCATTTCACAAAATCTCTGATGTTGAGAACTCTCCTTCCATGAATATCGAACATGATAAAATGTTAAGCAATTATATATATATATATATATATATATATATATATATATATATATATATATATATATATATAGCCGACAGTCTGTTTCATGCTAGACGCAATCATCAGGCCACCTGATGATTGCATCTAGCTTGAAACACACTGTCGCCTCTAAGTGTTGACTTCTATGTTCACTTTTATATTTACACACGTTCTATCTCTGATATTGAGCACTTTATCCCATAAATATAGCACATCTTAAGACTATATTTCTTCATATATATATATATATATATATATATATATATAGATAGATATATATATATGCAAATACAATAATATGCAATAGTTGCATAATACATTACATGGATATTTGCACGTCTGAAATGTTCCTTAAGTTAATCTCTGTCCCATAATCTGTATTCACAGTTGTCCTTCTTCTAAACAGGTTGACAAACGCGGCTGGAAAGTCCAGTCTGCTATTTAACACGAGGAGAGTGAGAAGCGATCTGTACTTCTGCATATGTGAATGTAACGAACTCGACTGAAATTGCAATTTTGCTCTCCATTATCCATTGCACCACTTTGTATTCAGCCGAATTGTGATAACAACAACAAAGTCGTGGAAAATCCTGCAAATGTAAATACTGTAATTCCGTGCTGTGAACAGGTTAATAGGAGTAGATAGGCTCGCTTATCGCCAGGCCTGCACACTTTCCATGTTTATTGAACAGTAGTACAGGATTATCCCTTATTTTCTGTTTAGGATATGGTTCATCAGTTCTTTTTTTCATTACGGTTTAACTGTCTTAACTTTTTGTGATCTGATTGATCTGTAACTGAGATTTTTCATTATGATAGTACTGCGTTGGCAGTTTTCTGGTTACTGCATCCGAATGGCTTTAAGGAGACCGGGTTCTACGGTAGCGAGTTAACAGTCGCATAATATCGGGATTTTTGTAGTGCCATGTCGCGCATGATTTGGTGTCACTGCATGTATTTAGCAGGGGGTGCAATCCTGAGGCCACATTGTGCTTTAGTCTTGCCACATTCTTGCAGGTTTGTATCGCCAGTAGCGACAAAGAGTGATATTTATTTCGGCCTTCTCCCTTTCTCTCCCTAAACTATACCACTTTATGACGGATACAATCAAAAGAAATGCGAGAACAAACTACCCAGTCAACCTTTCTTTCTTCTATATTCAGGGTATCCGTTCCAGTTTCTGCAAAGTGGAATCTTTTCTCTTAAAACGGTCTCGCGATATCTTCGGAGTTTGTGAAACTAATTTAAATTATTCTATTGATACCAGTATATACTATTCCAGCATATCTTCCTCTTTGCCGAATTGATTATAGTATACATATGGATATTATTGGTGATTATATCCGAAGTAATCATCCAATGACAAAACGATTGTCTCTGGAGTCGCCAATTGTTTCATTTATATTGTATCGACGTTCGTTATTGCCCTCTATTAACTATATCGTTTTAATTTATCGCTCTCCCTTTTCTCAGGACTGCAATATATTAGACAAGTATCTGATATTATAGAAGTGAAAACGGAAAATGTTTTGGAATCGTTTCGTATGACGCAGTGTTTATGAAAACAACAGTCATTCTTTTATTCTATAGTTCTATCCCGTCCTAGGTATGACGTTAAACTGCATCCGAGTCCTGGGTAAGACGATAAACTACATCCAACAGAAAGACCACTGATCAGGAGGTTTTGAGGAGCGTGGAACCACCTCTTAATTGCTGGTGTTCCCAGGTCCACCCTGAGATGGCGTCAAAACACCTGTTAGGGTCCCAGCTATGGGCAAATAGTTAACTCCCAGGGTGTGTCCACGTCCTGGGTATGACGATAAACTACATCCGCGTCCTGGGTATGACGATAAACTACATCTGCGTCCTGGGTATGACGATAATCTACGTCCAACAGCATCCCCAAATCCAGATCTCGTCCTGGGTATGACGATAAACTACACCCGCGTCCTGGGTATGACGATAAACTACATCCGAGTCCTGGGTATGACGATAAACTACATCCGTGTCCTGGGCATGAAGATAAACTACATCCGCGTCCGGAGTATGACGATAAACTAGGTCCAACAACAGGGCCTCTGATAATACGTTTTTGGAAAAATAATGTTGCCAGCTGTACAATTTTGAAAAAATATTATCGGCTATATTTTTTTTGAAAGAATAGTGTTGCCGGCTATACGTATTTGAAAAAAATAATATTACCAGCTATACGTTTTGGAAAAATAATATTACCAGCTGTATGTTTTGGAAAAATAGTATTACCAACTATACGTTTTTGAAAAAAATATTATTACCAGCTATACGTTTTGGAAAAATAATATTACCAGCTGTATGTTTTGGAAAAATAGTATTACCAACTATACGTTTTTGAAAAAAATATTATTACCAGCTATACGTTTTGGAAAAATAATATTACTGTGTATATTTCTGAGATGAGGTATTATGTACATTATTTACATTATTCGGATTGTTGTCCTCATTTTTGTCGCCGTATTTATTACAACGTTTCGGTCGTTGTAAGCTCCGGCCTTCTTCAGGTGGTTGGAATGTCGAACTGAACCCTTTATTTTCCTCACAGTGCATCAACAAACCAATAAGAGCAGGTAAAACAAATTTAAAGACCGTAAAATAGTTTAAAAATGCAGTATACATTTCCATCCTGCCATGTTTTTAATAGATGTCAGTTATCAGTTATCTCCTGTTAATTCCCCTCCCAAATTTCTCTACTGCCTTAACAGGTTATTGAACTTACACTCTTTGGGTTCTGTCACTGGATCTAACTAACGCCTTTATCCACTGTGCCATGTGTCCTTGTTCAGGCCGGAGCGTACAACGGCTGAAATGTTGTAATAAATATGGCGACAAAGATGAGGACAATAGTCAGAATAATGTAAATAATGTAGGTTTTGGTACTTCTAATTTTTAATTCGTATGTTTGAACGTTTCTTTTGTGGGCCATATTTTCTTTTGTCTTTACATCTCACCTCTCTTTACTAACTTTTGTGGGTGTTCCTGTAGTTTCTTTCCTTTTCTTTGTCTGTTATCAGCACTATGTCATCTGCATATCTAATGTTGTCAAGATTGCAGTCGACAGTTCTGCTAGGGCTTTTAATTCTAACTCTCTCAGTATTGCTAATCATATGAGCATCAACAAACCAATAAGAGCAGGTAAATCAAATTTAAACCACTAAAATTGTTTTAAAATGCTGTATACATTTCCGTCCTGCTCCGTACCCCGAAGAACATGGTAAATACAATGTCAGTACGTTTTGCTTTCATATTTCTGCAAAGCGTTCACATCTTCGAGTTCAACGATGACCTCTTTTCTTTTCATACCCTTTAAAATATTCTTATATAATGTAATTTCAATTTTTATAGCAAAGACAATATTTTAGATTGTCTTTATGAGATTTTCAACCTGCACACAGGGGCACTTACAAGCACATTGTGCCTATATTTTCTGTTTTTTTTCTTCTTTCCTTCTGCCCACCATCTCTTCTTTCTTTCTTTCTTCTTCCTTGCTCTATTCCTTTTCTCTTTTTTCATTATTTATTTCTCTTCATTCTTTTCGTCCTCCTTTCCTTTTCTTTCTTTCCTTCCTTCCTTCCTTTATTAATTGCTGAATTCCCTCATCGGGCATTCTTCATTCTATGGCTGTCCTGGGTTCCCAAACAATGGAAATTCATCTATGTAATTACAGTTAGCACTTATTAATTCTCCACGTTACACAATGAGTTGCGAATTGCTCCTTTTGTGAGTAAGAGCTCTCATCTACTTTGAATATCATAAAAATGAAAATCATAAATAGCACTAATTCACATATAAGTTATATCAATTTATGTTGATTATTGTTTATTATATAAGTTAATGTTTTTAGAATAAACACGGCATTAACTTACATATGTTTAAACTTTTGGCGTCTTTAAATTTCTATCTGTTATGGTAATTTAACCACTCACGCATGGACTCTCCCGTTTCCAGCACTCAGCTCTCACAGTCGGACCGAACATTTTTGCTGTAACACTCTTGGTTGTATAAGTTTGTATTACTGCTTCTGTTAATATATTTGTTTAACTCAACTCCTCTCTTTTTGTTATTATTCCTCGTCCTAACAAGGCCACAACACTATCATACATGAGAATTTCGATATAAAATGTATCTTCTAGTAGGATGTATTTGCAATATAGCATTTCGTGATAAGGTATTAGTTTTAATTAGAACATTACCATTAGACCTATGAGACACGGGTTCGAATCTCACAATCATCGGTTTCTCTTGATAACCCTGTGGAAAGATCCGAGCGTGTAGTACCGTATGAAAACTATACCAAGTGTCATCTCTACCCTTATAATTGAAACTGGGTGGACGAAACTCTCCATAACCTGTCAGATCTGGCCAAGGGTTTGGGCGTAGTGAACTTGATTATACGCTCTCTCGCTCTCTCTCTCTCTCTCTCTCTCTCTCTCTCTCTCTCGATAAACTGCAAATAAAGTCCACACAACATTATTTATGTATATGCAAATCTACAACAGGGATTGGGTCGCCACTTTAACAGCCGCATGGAAACGATCATCAAACATATATATATATATATATATATATATATATATATATATATATATATATATATATATATAGTCATTCCCAGACCGACTGTTTCGCTGTATCAGTGTTCCTCACTGTGGCTAGACATCCGATCGCTTCAAGCCCGAAACCCAAACGATTTGGTATGAGTCGGAAATTCTAACTCTTGACGCTTTGCAGAGAAATAGGCGAATTTTTGAGTATTTATTTTTTCATAAACACGCCTGTAACTAGAAGACTCAATCCGTTTGTAGAATCTTGCATTATTAACAGTAATAATATTAGTGTTATGAATTTTGTAACCCTATGTTTCTGTGTCATAAATCGATAAACTACAAAATAATGAAAAGGGCATTCATTAGCTTTAGCTGTTGAAAATGGGCAAATCCAAATCGAAAATTTAACTTTACCATATACGCAACAAGGGTAAAAATCAAAATATTTCAGAAGCTTTATATTTCAGTTTGCCAATAATTTACTTACGTTTCAGGAACCGGCCTCGAATTTTGTAAAAGTATTTTTAGACTATATTTTTTATGTACATTTAACAGGTTCTACCTTAAACTATAAACTTTTAATAACTTGAAAAGGAAGTATTTGTGGACATATACTTATATGGTCTTTTGTCTTTCTGATGGTGTGAGGATCCTGCCCCCAAAGTTTAAAAAATATTTCTGATTCACCCTATATGTGTATGCATATATATATATATATATATATATATATATATATAGTCATCCCCAGACAGACTGTTTCGTTGACTCACAGCTCCTCAGTGCGCCTAGACATCCGGCTGCCTCTAGCTAGGATCGAAACCCGACTGAATTGGCATCAGTCGGGATTCTACCACTAAGCATTTGGCGCACGGCAGGGATGAAGGTTAATTTAAGCGTATTTATTTTTAGATAAACACAGAGTGACCGAGAGAACTCGATTCGATTTACCGAAGAGTCTTGCATTATTAGCCGCAATAGTCACTGTTTACAAACCCACACTTCCTCCCCAGAGAGCTCAACTGAAATAAATTTCTCAAGAGCATCTATATTGTCATCCACAGACAGAATGTTTCGCTGTATCACAGCTCATCAGTGTGGCTAGAATCCGGTTGCCTCTAGCTAGGATCGAAACCCGACTGAATATATATATATATATATATATATATATATGTATGTATGTATGTATATTGCTTCAAACATTCTGTTGTGGTGGGATCCACCTAATCTGCATAGGTATATAAATAATGGTTGATACCGGAAGACGAGGAGTGGAATCACGAGATCCAACTAGAGACTCTGATCGACTGCAACTAGTCAACACATTCTCCAGGAACGTCTTCCCAGAAATATACAGAAATACTATATGTACTTATTGTGTACACTTTCTTGTTATAATACATTCTTGTTCCATACGTCAAGTTTCAACAATGGCCACGAAGTAGAACGAACCATACGCCAAGTTTCAACAATAGCAAAGAAGTAGAACGAACCATAAGGAAAGAAGAAAGAATTAATAGTGAGAGTTTTCAACAATTGGCTCAAGTCATTGAAGAACCCAGGCTGAAAAAAAAAAACTATTAATTCAAAGTCCAACGTTAACGTAACGACGGAGGATTCTAAACTTCTGGATATGTAAAACTCGTTAAAAGACGACTAAGCATAAAGGAACGTTCACTCAGAAAAATTGAAAGGTGTCGTAAACGAATAACGGTAATTTTAAATTAAAAAAATATCTACAACGAGACACCCGCTAAAAAGAAAAATTGGCCGACTACAAACACATGCATGGATTAAAAGGAGCACAAATACACCGTGTCGACTTTGAAAGGTAACAAACTTTAAAAAATTATTTTTTTAAATTATTTGTTCAACAATATAGTGACGAATTACCTCTGATAAGAAAATCAGACGTTGTCATTGAAATACGCGAACAGAAGTCGAAAACGAAAAAAAAAAGTCAGACGCTCTCTGTTCACGAAAAAACGAAAAAAATACCAAAGTTGATTAGCACGGGCGTGAATGTAAAAGCAAGACATAAAATAGAAAAGTCGTACGTTGTTTCGATTTTTTGGTCAGCTTATATGATATTCGTGGATACACAAATTAAAAGTATATACCTTGTTGCATGAACACTATCAGCTAAACATGGAGGAACTATCCAAAGTCATATCTGAATTATTAAAATCCCAGCAGTTGAGTCAACAACGTCAGCAAGAACAACAGATAGCACAGCAAGAACAACTGATAGCGATGCAAAAATATCAAGTTAAACAAGATGAAAGACAACAAAAATATCAAGAGAAACAAGATGAAAGACAACAAAAACAACAAATAGCGCTGCAAAAATATCAGGAAAAACAAGATGAAAGACTTTTGGAAATTCAAAAGTTAACACTGGAGAAATTAAACAACTTTCAGGCAAATGAGGGAAATTCTTCATATTCTAATAACACCATATTTAATTCGCTGGAAACTTTCAACTATGTGCCAGACAAAGAAAAAACGTTTGAAGCGTACTTTAAACGATATGAAGATATTTTCTACACAGACTGTGAAAACTGGTCGAATTCAAGAAAAGTCAGTCTATTACTAAGAAAGCTAGGTACAGCAGAACATAGCAAATTTGTAGATTTTATTCTACCGAGAAAAACAACTGAATTGGAATTCTCGGAAACAGTGAAATTGCTAAAAGAGCTGTTTGGAGCAAATATGTCGCTTTGGCATAAGCGATGGTTATGCATGAATGTTTCTAAATCCGACGATCAGGATTACTTAACATATGCATCTATAGTGAATAGACATTGTGACAATTTCAGATTGGCAGAGATTACGGTTGAAGAATTCAAGTGCTTAATTTTTGCTCAAGGACTGGTATCCAGTAAGAGTGCCGAAATAAGACGTAGAGTTTTGTCTAAACTCGAATCTGAACAAGGCCTTACCCTGCGAAAGTTAGCAGAGGAGTGTCAACGGGCCGTAAAGTTAAAGAAAGAGTCGCAAAAAATCGAAGAAGCTGGTATTGCTTATATTAAAAAAATAAAAAATCAGTCACATTACCCATCAGAGAAAAATTGGAGAAAAAATTCAGCGTATTTTAATAATAGACAAGAAAATAAAAAGAACGAAAATAAAAAAGTCCCACCATATAATTGCAGACGTTGTAACGAAAGACATTGGGAGGTAAATTGCCCATATAGAAATAAGAAATGTTTCGTGTGCCAAAAGAATGGTCACAAAGGATCTTGTTGTAAAACGAAAAAATGCAAGAACCGAATTAGACAAACAAATTCGAATATCAAATCAGATAGAGATTTGAGGAAATATGTGACGACTGAAATATTCAAAAAGAATATCAAATTTCAACTCGATTCAGGGTCAGATTTAACAATAATGAACGATAAAACATGGAAAATTTTAAAATGAACGATAAAACATGGAAAATTTTAAAAAGGCCTACAATAATGAAGTCAACGAAACTCGCTCGAACGGTAACTGGAAAGCAAATTAACTTCGAAGGCGAGGTTGTACTTCCAATGAAATTGAATAGGATTGTTAAAAAAATAAAAGTTTTCATTCTGAGAAATGGAGAAAACTTGTTGGGTACAGATTTTATTGAAACATTCGAATTGTGGGATAAACCTTTAAACTCTTTCTGCAGAAAAGTAGAAAGTAATACGCAATCAAGACAGGACATTAAAGAGGAATTAAAGAAAAAATTTCCGGAAACCTTTACACCTGGTCTTGGAAGATGTAACAAATTTGAAGCTAAATTTGAATTAAAAGAAAATACTATGCCTGTATTTAAAAAGAAACGAAACGTGCCTTTCGGAAATGGTGAGAAAATAGTAGTACCAAAAAAGTTGCAGAAAACAATCCTACGGGACTTTCATATGGGTCACCCGGGGATTAATAGAACAAAAAGCTTAATGCGAAGCTTTGTATATTGGAAAGGAATGGATGTGGATATCGAAAACATGGTTCATCGATGTAAAGGGTGTGCGTTAGCAGCTAAGGCATCACCTATAGTACACAAACCATGGCCAAAGACGGATCATCCGTGGGAAAGATTACACATTGATTTCGCTGGTCCAGTAGAAGATTATTACTACTTAATAGTATTAGATAGCTTTACAAAATGGCCGGAAGTACTACGCTGCAAAAAGCCTACGTCCAATACCACAACAACTTTTTTGCATGAACTATTTGCACGGTTCGGTGTGCCAGAGTGTATTGTGAGTGACAATGGTACACAATTCACTTCTGACGAATTTAAGGAATTTTGTGAGTTATATCAAATTAACCACATAACGACGCCGCCGTATCATCCGAGATCCAATGGACTCGCAGAAAGATTTGTAGATACGTTAAAGCGCGCTCTGAAGAAAGCCTCAGGAGTTCCAACGGAAAAGGCGCTTCAGCAATTCCTACAAGTATACAGAATCACGCCTAACCAGAGAACACCATCAAACATGGCACCAGCTGAACTAATGTTCGCTAGGAAAGTTAAGTCAGTGTTTGACAAGCTTTTGCCAGGAAGAAATAGAATAAAGAACACTATGTATACAGCTAGAAAAAGATACACCCCCGGAGAGAAGGTCTTTTTCAAGTGCTATAGGAACAACATTGAGTTCTGGGAGCGAGGCATAGTGGACAAGAGAATCGGTGACCTGATTTACATAATAAAAGGGCCGAAGAATACTCATAAGAGGCACCAGAACCAACTCAAAAAATGCTACGTGCTAGAGCATGAAGAGAGTATACCGGATGAGGAGGAAGATCTCATTGATGTAATGTATGATACTTTTCAAGTAGAACCTCCGCAGAGTGCTCATGAACCGAGAAGATCCGGTAGGAAACGAAAGTTCACGGACCCATTGGACGTGAATCCAAAACGGAAAAGATATTGAAAAAAAAAGCAGATATACATATGAACTATGCAAAGGGGATCTACAAAGAAATAACCATAATCATCCCATATAGAAGCCAGTTTGAAATCCAAGAGGATTCCAAGGCTTGGGAGGGGGGTGTTGTGGTGGGATCCACCTAATCTGCATAGGTGACTACCAACTATATAAATAATGGTTGATACCGGAAGACGAGGAGTGGAATCACGAGATCCAACTAGAGACTCTGATCGACTGCGACTAGTCAACACATTCTCCAGGAACGTCTTCCCAGAAATATACAGAAATACTATATGTACTTATTGTGTACACTTTCTTGTTATAATACATTCTTGTTCTAAGTACATTTTGTGTTGCATTATTATTCCATGCATTAGGCGAGATTCAACATTGAGTCAAGACTCAACACATTCTTTTTGGGTGATACCCGTATTTGAGTAGACGCTCAGTCCATTTTTAAAAGTGTTTATTTCATCTACCGGCCTACATAATCGACAAAATCTAATAAATAAAATTTAAATCCCGTCAGGATTCGAACTTGCGTGGCCCCTTTGCTGGAGGAACGACCCTCTGACCTGGCATGCTTTGTGTGCTTGAATTCGAAGTGCTTCACAATCAAGTTAGGTTCTATTATGCCTATAAACCACCCACACTCGTTCAATTTTTTTCTCGAAACGCATATCTGC
>OZ038481.1:119174869-119189869 GCA_964036315.1 Acanthosepion esculentum
GAGAATGATAAAAAAAAGCATTGCCATTGCATGCATCTAATAAAAAATTAGCACTTTAAAAAAAAGTTGACGTTTGGCCGCATAAGGCGTGTGGAATCATGGCTCTCCACAGAGTCCACGGCTTTCTTATCTGTGAATTAGCATGGCCTCCTGCGAAAGAAAATGGAGTGGTGTACCGCTGTCTTCTGCATTTTTTTTTTAATTCAGAAGTGTCTTTCTTCTTAACAAGCGTCCACACAGCGTCACACACACACACCAATCTCCTCTGATATTTAAAGCATGAGATGGATTCATGCCTTTCGTATTTGTGCGAAAGTAAATTCAGCAGTGGAGGAGAGAATTTGAAATCGGATTGCCGATTCTCTTTCCCGCGACGATGGGCGTATCACTATATATATATATATATATATATATATATATATATATATATATATATATATATATATATATATATATATATATATATATATATATCAAAAGCAATGACTTTATAAGTATAATGGATTTCTTCTGTTAGTAACATTTGAATTACTACTGTTAGTCACTTCTTGTAATTAAATGCATACTCAGATTATATATTTAACGGTTGTAATTTGTTCGTAAGGCTTTGCTTTAATTCCATAACATTAATAATTCTTTTATAATCCTTATCAATTCATTTCATTAGTAATAAAAATATTAGCAATGCTTTTTTATTAAATATATAGTTTATTGATTCATTAATTGATTTTGACGACTTATCAACCTTTTAAGGTTATTTAAATCCGAAACCATTTGGGATTGTAAAATTTTTTCCTTTTGAGATAATTATATTTTTCTGATAAAAGTCTTGCTATTTCACCCGTAGCTCTGAGGAGAAGAGGTACATTCATACTTTTCCTTAGGGTATTTGCACGTAAGTGAATATAACCTAGCAGACTGGAATTCGAACTCGGCTATCCGATTTCTCATCCCGAGTCGTTATCCATTACACCTCTCGCATATCCAAGCTAATAGCACCTGGTATTCCAGAGCGGTCCTCCCGTCAAGATACTGACCAGATTCAATGTTGCTTAACTTCGGTGATCTGATGGGAATAGATGTTTCATCTTGATGTGTCCGTATGCATTAAACATGTATATATATATATATATATATATATATATATATATATATATATATATATATATATATATATATATATATATATATATATATATATATATATATATATATATATATATATATATATATATATATATATATATATGTATCTGTATGTATGTATGTGTGTATATATATATATATATATATATATATATATATATATATATATATATATATATATATATGTATGTATGTATCCAATAATTATCGTTTTCAGTAGATTTCTTGGTAAATTTGCTTTTTAACGCCGAAACGCCCGCTAAATATCTCTTAAAATTTTCCCAAATCGTCATAATTCTGTGTAAATGTACATGCTAAACTCGAATTAACAATTAAATTATGAAGAAACGTATTGTTTTGGAGTTATCGACAAGAAAAAATCGGACTATGGTCCAGTAAATCAGTGCTGAGTACATACTGTGGCGTAAGCATAAATTTTGGCCTATTTACTTCCTTTACAGAAGTTAATTTCCGAAATCAATACGCACTACCGTAAAGCAAGGTAATTTTTGGTGGATAAGTGTAGTTTTACTTAAAATTAAAACAAACAAAAATTACAATGTAAAGAAAATGCTAGAAAGGATTTTTTTGAAAATATAAACGAGAAGAAAGTTAACTTTCAAATATATGTAAATATTGACAAATTAAATAACAAAAAGAACAAATTAAGTAGTACAGTAAAGCATTTTTTTTAAATTGAAAATAAAACAAAGTTTGTAAAGAGAGCAAGGTAAAAGTTTCAAATATATGAAAATAATGAATTAAAAAATGCGCAAACTTCGTGAAGAGACAGTTAATTTCGAAAATAAAATTACAATTTCAAATTTTTTTTAGAGATATTTAGTCCGCGGGCGTTTGGGCGTTAAAATTCAAATTTACCGATTTCTTTATATTTTTCTCTTATTTGCATTATATGTCTATATTAGTATTTAATAAAATCGTTACAGATATATTTCTATGATATATATAACGATATGATACATTTCTGTGATACATATAATAGCTCTATTCTGTCAGTAGCATTTAAATTAATTCTTGGCAGCCCCTGACAATATCTTCTTCCATATTTTCAATTCATTTTACAAGTAAAATCAGGAAGGCATTTATGTTAAACATATAATGACACTAGTTCGTCAATAAGCCTAGCCATTAATTTATGATTTTTGACAATACCCTTTTCCTCTGTTTTGCACAGCACATCAGAGAAACTGAATGGGAAATATTTATTTTTAAAGAATCAGTGCTGAATCATAACTGTTTCTTTGTTTCCAAAGATATGTACTTTTATTAAAGGTGAACGTAAGATTAACCTTTTCCATACAGGAAACATTGAGTATTCATTAATAGCGTTGCTGTAGGGTGAAATTTATAAAACATTTTCTTTAATCAGTCTTTTGTTGAAAATAGACTTCTCAATCCATTGTTATCGATCTTTCCGATATTTATAGAATTTTCCTTTCAAGCCTTTGGTTTTAATTGGTGTGGAAATTTAACAGTTTTGGTTTTATCAATTTTCCATCTAGTTTCATTTGCTATTCATCTTAGTTTTTGCTGCTGTTGGAAGGCTTCAACTGATGTGGTTTTTGTTATTTGGTTGCGAGGTGGCAGTCTGTAAAATTAGGTGAAATATTGACTTGTTTAAGACATAAAGGAGTCATTTTCTGGAAGCCATTTTTAATCATTGATCAGAGAAAAGGGTTGTATATAGCTGATGGTTTAAATATTTCTGAAAGAAATGCATGACGTCAATGATAGAGTCTAGATCTGAAGAGGCCATCAAAGAGCATACCGTTGTCACAGAAATATTTAAATATGAAAAGGTAGTTGCTTAAAATATAGACATAAAAGAAATAAGTAGATTTATTAAAGAAACATTTGCCATGTGAAGAATGCATTATTAAATATAGCATAGTCGACCTTCAAATCGACATGGTGTAATGGTTAGCGAGCTTGTCTCGCTAGAACAATTAGAACTGAGTCGTGAGTTGGATCCTCACTAGGTGTCCCATATATTCGACCTTGTACCACATGTAAGATCCACTTAGAAAATAACCTTATTGCGAACACGAATATGAAATTAAAAAAAGGCCAACATTTTCTGAAAATCGTACTAACAATTCATTCTTACGAATTATCATTGCATATCAATCTAATTAAGTGAAGGGCACTTCCCCGTGGTGTAATGGTTAACAAGTGTCTCGCTAGATCAATTACTACTGAATAGTTTGTTCAATTACCACCCAGTGCCCCATGCTTTCGGTCTTGTGCCACATCTAAGCTATGCTTAGAAAATCACTATAAACTAGGCGGCAATATTTTGAGATCAAACTCTCAACCCTAACTTTGTATAAGCAACCAATTATCATTCGGTGTTTTAACTTTTTTCGATAGGCATTGTGTTTTTTTTAGTTTTCGACATTCAGAACTTCGCCTGACAGTATTTTGTGGGTTTTGTGTATTTAACCTTCAGGTTTTCTGAGAAATTGTGTATTTCACTACTTGTGATTATTGGGTTCAGGATTTTTTGTTTTGGGTTTCTAATCATTAACGAAAATTCTCTGACAAATTTAGCATTAAATTCAGGGTCATTATCATATTTTCAATTTAAACGCTTCAAACCTAGCGTCTCATAAAACTACCATATTTAGTTCTCAGCATATTTTTCAGAATAAATTCAAAATCGATATTCTCTTAAATCTGTACATTTTTGGTTCATGTATAATGAGCCTGAAAGGGTCACCCTTCTCAAAATACATTGAATTCATTTAATTCAAACAATTCAGAGCCTACCTGACTCTAGCTGTTCACAAAACTGTTCTGTCAAAAGTCTGAATCGATCAGCATTGCTGATCGATGATATTTTATTGACCTCATCTCGGTTTGGCAATTATAGCTTATTGAATTCCTCTCATTTTGGCGAGGTCCTTTTATGGAATTCTTGATTTTAAGGCCACATGAGAGTAGCAAGCGTTCAGCTTTAATGGGTTTGGAGGAGAATAGAAAGTGTGGAAGGAGTGTTTGAAAAAGTGTCGGGCGAAGAAAAGAACAAACGAGGAAAAAGAAAAGAGACAAGGAATTGAGGGAAGAGAAGAAATAAGTGGATGGAAGAAGAGGCCATAGAACAAAAGGTGAATGAAAAGGCGAAGGCATTAGATGAGGAGGTAAAATATGTGTAATGAGAAAATGAGAAGGCAAAAGAGGAGAAAGTGAATGAGAAGAAGGGAGAGGAGGAGAACAGCGTAGAAGGAAGAGCATAAATATAAGGTGGGGAATGTAACAAGGAGAAAAAGAAGAAAGACGGCATGGATAAGGAGGAGGAGGAGGAGGAGGAGGAAAGATGAGGACGAGGACGAGGAAAGAGGAGGAAGAAAGAGGAAAGAGGAGGAGGAAAGAATTGCTAGGTGGTACCAGAAAGAAAAATACCATTATTTGGGGCTGCAGGGTAAATTATATTTTACGAGATGAAGCTGAAACAAAGGAGATAGCATTTTTAATGTCATGTCCTGAAAAACAATTATGACTCTTCACAGACTCCTTTTCTTTATTATCCGGGAAGATCTATGACTTTTTTTTATTGTTGAATGTTTACCCATTTGCTTTTCCACGATTCTAAATGCAGATTTCTCCTTGTCCTAGACTCCCACTCAAGGCTAGACAGTCTCGTCTACCCTGCTACTTAACCCGTAGCTTAGAGGGATAATAGACTGATTTAAACTTTACCCAAGGGCATTAGTGCTAAAGTGGACGAAAATAGGGGGTAGATAGGCTCGCCTATCGTCCGGTTGATATTCCTCCACAGTCTTTTGAACAAGAGTAGATATCTTTTCTTTGTTTCCTGTTTGGGATTGGGTTTTTCATTCCTTTTGAAGTCTTTTCTTTACGTAACCCTCTATCTCGACTGACTCTTGAACCCTGTACAAGGTGAATACTATTGTTAAAAAATAAACAGAGTAGGCCAAAATTTGAACGTGCCTACGACGATTTCCTTTTCAGCGTAGATAACCGTTACGCTATGATAACGAAGCATTTCTCCAGGAAGAATTATAAAAAAAATAAAAATGGAAATATAAGAATTCATACGGTGGAAATAAAATTAGTGAGTGTTTATCAGTCCCTTCCGGTGCAAAAATACGACCAATTGTTGCGTATATAACATCTCCTGATAAAAAGAAGCCGCATTGGGGTGAAATGCGAAACAACAGGAAGCTGTTATTCGAAACGTAGAGACTAAATAAACCATAGCAGATGCAAGGAAATTAAAGTACATCGTCTATGATATGACATAAAAATAATAGACAGTTATATACGGCAAGACAAGCAGATTTGGTAGAAAATACAATGAACTATCGACACGTTCTCGAGAATAAAAGCCAAAACGGGAAAAAACATGAAAACCTCATGTCACAAGTGGAGAAACTAAATCGGTCATAGTAGAACGTATATTAAGATAACAATAGTACACTTCAGATAATTGAATGAGTTTGGGGAAAATAGATACGTAAAAACAATATGAAATCCGGGAACTGAAAGTCAGTGGATATATGAAATTCTTGTGAAATTACGGCTTAATCAGACAGTACATATTTTTTAAGTACGTCGGAAACAATACTAGGAAAAGGTAAGTTTTTCATCTCAATCAAGGCAAAAAAGACACTAAGACGCAAGGTGGTTAGTGAGTGTGATAGAATATGAAAAAATATTATTAAGGAGCATGAACAATAAAAGCAAATAAATTAAGTAGAAAGATAGATAACGACTGAAATTGTATTTAAATTTTTGAAGATCAAAATTAACTGGAAAGCAAGGAGAGTCCCACAAGCGAGAAGTGCGAGAGAAAAAAACTATTAGCATGGAACTTACGGTTACATCTAGTAAATTAATCATTAAAATGATGAAAACTTGCCGCTAATCTAGTCAGTTATGTGCCTCGTCATTCATGTATTGAAAATCATGATAGTATTTTTCGATACATGACTGACGAGGCAGATTTTTTTCCTGCAGTAAGTTGCCATTTCTTTCTGCTGACCAGTTGCCATCCAAGCCTATAAAACAAGATCCGTTCTGCTATTTGCCGATAGCTGGGTGGGGAGAAGATTAATATCTTTCCCAAGAGTATTAGCACGTAAGTGAATCTGATGGATTTGACTGGAATTCGAACTTGGCTCCTGCAGTAAGTTGCCATTTCTTTCTGCTGACCAGTTGCCATCCAAGGCTATAAAACAAGGTCCGTTCTGCTATTTGCCGATAGCTGGGTGGGGAGAAGATTAATATCTTTCCCAAGGGTATTAGCACGTAAGTGAATCTGATGGATTTGACTGGAATTCGAACTTGGCTCCTGCAGTAAGTTGCCATTTCTTTCTGCTGACCAGTTGCCATCCAAGGCTATAAAACAAGGTCCGTTCTGCTATTTGCCGATAGCTGGGTGGGGAGAAGATTAATATCTTTCCCAAGGGTATTAGCACGTAAGTGAATCTGATGGATTTGACTGGAATTCGAACTTGGCTCCTGCAGTAAGTTGCCATTTCTTTCTGCTGACCAGTTGCCATCCAAGTCTATAAAACAAGGTCCGTTCTGCTATTTGCCGATAGCTGGGTGGGGAGAAGATTAATATCTTTCCCAAGGGTATTAGCACGTAAGTGAATCTGATGGATTTGACTGGAATTCGAACTTGGCTCCTGCAGTAAGTTGCCATTTCTTTCTGCTGACCAGTTGCCATCCAAGGCTATAAAACAAGGTCCGTTCTGCTATTTGCCGATAGCTGGGTGGGGAGAAGATTAATATCTTTCCCAAGGGTATTAGCACGTAAGTGAATCTGATGGATTTGACTGGAATTCGAACTTGGCTCCTGCAGTATGTTGCCATTTCTTTCTGCTGACCAGTTGCCATCCAAGGCTATAAAACAAGATCCGTTCTGCTATTTGCCGATAGCTGGGGGGGAGAAGATTCATATCTTTCCCAAGGGTATTAGCACGTAAGTGAATCTGATGGATTTGACTGGAATTCGAACTTGGCTCTCCAATTCCTCAGTCCGAGCCACTATCCATTACTCCACCGTCCCTTCAGTACGCCAGTAATATAGTACTGCGCTTAAACTAATAGAGTCTAGGTACAATAGAGGAAAGTTCATCAGAACAATTACCATAAAAGTATTTCTAGAAAAGGCATAGAAAAGCTACGTTACGGCTGCGCGGATGTGACTGAAGCCTAGATGTCAGGTCAGGACCTATAATATTTCAGATTTTTCTTTGGATTTCATTAAGAATCACTAAATATATAGCAGAAGCACCAGACCATATAGGGCAGCAATATTTTACATATGGACGAAATGTAGACTTATAAACATGTAAGATAGTTTTTGGCGAGAAAAAAAGTGTCTAGCTCTACGTAATGAGGAAGGAGGGCTTGGAGAATCTGATACTTACGGGTCGAATAGAAGGAAAGAGAAACAAAGGAAAACAACACATGGCATACCTAGCGGGCTTGAGCAAGTGGATCACAAAACGTGGTCAGGGGGAGATGGCAGAGGAAAGGAACTTGTTAAGAGCTGCAAGAGGGAGGGGGAGATGTTATAATTTTATTTTCCATCGGTGTATATTCGTGAAGTTGCGGTTAATTTACATATCGTAATTCCCCACGTAAAATACGCCTTCATCCATAATACGCACACCTAAAATTGTGCTGAAAGTGTGATAAAATGCTTCTAATCATGCATAATACGCACCTCTTATTTCCAACTCTTATTTTTTTAAAAAATGGTTTAAGACATAGAATAATTTTATTCCAATTTAGTTTTATGATAATTCTTATTTTATTTTACGGAAATTTTTAAAGATATTTTGTAGCTGTGCATAATACGCACCCCTGATTTTGCTTATTATTTTTTTTAGAATAAAATGGATATCTGTATTTGTCGATCTAAAATTAATAATAGGCGGTGTCACCATATATCTCGAATTATTATATGAGGTTGGAATGCTTCAGATGTGGGGATAGTGTTACGGTTAGCACGCCAAATTCGCAACGTTCACTTTTGCAGAAACAGGGGGAAGGTATAGATATATCTAATTTGTCCCCTGCTATGGATTAGATAGAAAATAATACTGGTATCTATTTCCTTCATTTGGAGAACCAGTTTAGGAGAAGGAAAACTCTGAATTCAAAATCAGTCTGAAGAGGGATGGGCTGCGTCAGGGTATCTTGCCCTAGACAAAACGCTGCTGTCATGACTGTAGTATATTTTGTTCCCCCTATGACCCTGGTGAGTCAAGGGACTCGTGACGCGAAATGTTTTATGATGGAGTGAACTTGTAGTAATTAACAATTATTCAAAGTTGATAAATATTTCCCTGTTGTTAGATCTGAAATAAATAGAATTTAAACATAAAACATACTAGAGTTTTTTTTCCTTTGGCAGATGATGCTTTCTAATATCTACTTCAAATTTGCAAACAACATTTTTTCAGAAAATCCCTGCCGCTGTTCTTAGCACAGGCTAGCTTATTATAGGAAGATAAGTATTATAGCTTAAAAAAGAAAATATTTCTGGTGCAATCATTTTCTATCCTAATTGACTTGAAAACTTGAATGGAACCATCATATATATTTCTGCGGGATGTTCTTACATTTGCATTTAAATCGCTCTTATAATGAATGGCAAAGCTTTTACGTCTTGCCCTCGGTGATTCGGGTGCACTGACCTCGCGTTTTAAGTACGTAATTGAATATTTCTTTTAATTCTTTAAAATATGTTATATTTACACGGTAATGGGATGTTCTGTTAGCGTTAACTGCAGTCGATTTATCAGGAGCGAACCCGGGTTTGATACGAGGCCATTGCTATGAATTCACTTTTTAAATAGACCAAGTGACAGTAGGTCTCATTATAACAAATCGTAACAAATCTTAACAGGTGAAGAAGAAGACAAATTATGTGCAAATTCGTCACATCAACGATAATGATCTGTCATGGTTTTTTTTAAATAATCAACCAAAGTACTTTAAAATACGTTATTAAACATGTCACACAGGGTTGATATTTGACATCTTTTGTTTTAGAACTGAATGTCAAGTCCGGGGTTAAAACCGGATTGTTAACTTGTCACTTTAAAGAATTACCTATAGAGAAAAATGAAATTACGAAAAGAATATGTCGAACAACAGGCTTATAAAACTTTTACGAAAAATGCTGGCATTAGCAAACTTTTGTAACTTGTCAATTCAATCAATAATGAAAGGAAGTTATTTTCCTGAGGAGTATCTGTATCATGTTTGAGTATGTTAGCTGTGTTTGAATTGCAACCAATACGAACTGACAAGCTTTGGTTTCTCTACCAACACAAGGCCTAGGTGGGTAGATCTATATATGTTAATCTGCATGAAATAGTAGTGGTAAAATAAACCATTCCCATACAAGGAAATTTTCGACGTTCATTGACCTAACATTTTCCGTTATTATCGGTTGAAACTGATAAAAGATTTCTCTGAGCCCATTTTTTCAAGAAAATAGACTCCTGATGTCCGCTATCTGTTATACTTCTTTCTGTTATTGAGAGGGGCTCCTAAATAACATTTTGTTTAATTTAATATCTGTATTATGTCATTATTTTATCTTCGAGTTATATGTGCTATCCATTTTAGTTGTTGCTGTTATTGAATGTCTCCAAGTGATGTGGTCTTAGACAAAGTGCAGTTCTCCCTAAGATACACTGGCCGTACTCACATGAAGCTGGTTTTAGTCATTTATCTGCGGAAACAGTTCTATATCGCAGATACTTTAGACATCTCTGAACGATTTAGCCATCCATGACATTCATATGAGAGTCTAGATCTGATAAGGCTATTTAAGAACATGACTCGAGTGTTCATTTCAGTATTCTGGTTTTGTAGCGTCTAGCAGTGTTGGACAAAACAACCCCTCACACAGCTAATTCTCTGTTCAATTTCCTTATCTCTTAAACTTAATTTGTCAGAAATTATCTATATACCGGTGTGTTTGAAGTATTTAATATTTATCAATTTCACTAATTTTAATTTTATGATGGATTTAGTGTAGCGACCATCATTGCTTTCATCCCGATTCCAGACCTAGAAGTGTATGATGGATTTAAGGTAAGTGCCGTCACTGCGTTCATTCCAATTCCAGATCAAATAATCTTACCTATCGTACCAGATCTATTTATGATTGGATTGATTATCATTTGTCTACCATTTTCAGTTGAATTCGCCCAGTCTGTGAAGGATACACGAATAAAAACAATTTACTCTAAGGAATCAACTAACGTTTTCTTTCCGACATAAGGAAGGCTGGAAGTTACAATGGTTGAAGATGAAGCAACTGTCTAATGAAATGAAGGTATCATAATACCAGTAATCTATTCAGAAACACCGTCAAACATTTAATGAATTGATGGCAAAAAATTGATTCATATACGAATGGGATTAGACATTAATCATTGACGTGATTTAACATACTGTCGGTATATTAAAACATGTACGCACTTTTGTGTACAAAACTGTAGATAAATAGTTAATAGAACAAGAAATGGAATCGGTGAACCGAGTTCAAATCCTACTTAGAGAGTTTATATTCACTTTGAAATAATACTCTTTGCAAAGACACAATGGCAGTTCTTTCTCTCATTCTCAGCACCTGTGTATTAAATAGTAGGGTAGATCTGGCTCTGTGTAACATTGATGGCATAGAATAAAGGAGAGTAATTTAAGCTTAATGATGAGAAGAAAAATAAACAATCGGACATGTTGTTGCATCTACAACGTATTTCTGCAATATATTTCAAAAGTTCAGATGACAGTCATAATTCCCGATACAAGAGGAGAAAGAAGTAGATTGTAGCCAGGTTTTTTCATTGGTTCGTTAATTTACTATCTGCAATGATCCAGGTGGGTTTCCATATAAAATAAGGAGCCCCCACCTCTAAAATCTTTAGTGAGGTTTTTGCCATCGTAGCAAGCACATCCGCTAAAATGCCTGGAGTAAGAAAGTTTTCACAATTATCGTACCTTCTCTGTCGCTGAAGGAAGTAAAATTTAGCTAATAGAGACCCTATACGTCATTTTATTTATTATTATCAGAAAATCTTTTACCTGGCGAAAAGATGGCTACAGACATTTCAGTGAAAAATCGAGACGTAGTGACATTGGAGTATTGACCTGAAAATAGGCACTGCGAGACACTGACCCCAGGGGAAATCTTATAATGCTATATGTGTAGCTTTGTTGGGACACCCCGGCGTGGTGTAATGGCTAACAAGCTTCTCTCGCTAGATTAGTTCAGACTGAAAAGTGAGTTCGGTCTTCACTAGGTGCCCCATATTATCGGCTTTCTGTCACATCTTGACTACGCGTGGAAAATCACAATCTCTATCTTTGTTTGGTAATCGCTTTAGGATAGCATTGGTTAAATAAAAGTGGATTACTTCGGCTAGAATAAAATCGAAATTTCTGAGAGTAATGAAGGAGTAACCAGATTTTGCTTGAACAAACTGAGTCTCAAATGCACGGCTCCTACACAACCAAGCCAATGTGGATTGTTTGTTTTTTTTGTTTTGTTTTTTGTTTTTAGAAGAAAAAAAGAAATCGATGCAGTTGGTTAAGATCGAGTTAATTTCTTTTAATACTTTATGTTTTCTTTGCTATTATTTGGTGATTTGTATGTTTGTTTTTTTTCGAACTGTCCGTTGGTAAAGGTTTGGTTTGGTTTGTTGTGTTTTATGGCATTTCAACCTCAATGGGTATATTTAATGCCGACAATTTTTTTTACTCGTAATATTTTGTTTTGTCAAAAATCTATTTCTGGTAATATTTTTTCCTGAAAAATGATTAGCTCGTAATATTATTTTAAAAAATATATTGCTGGTAATATTTTTTTTCTTCAAAAATTTATTTCTGGTAATAATCTTTACAAAGTATTTCTGGTATTAAAACCTATTTTTACACTTTTACAATGCCTTATGCCTCAGTTTCTGGGTTAACTATTTGCCCATAGCTGGGACCCTAACAAGTGCTACCATCCCGGGTCAGGGTGGACCTGGGAACACCAGCAATTAAGAGGTTGTTCCACGCTCCTCAAAACCTCCTGATCAGAGGCCTTGCTGTTGGACACCGTTTATTGTCTTACCCTGGACACGGATGTAGTTTATCGCCATACCCAGGACTGTTGCAATTCTGTTCGTGTATTCTTCATTGCTTTAATTTTTAAAAAATCACCCGTTGCTTATCTTCGGCTGTTAAAGATTCATTAGCAGGATTTCTGAATTAGTTTGAGACGAGACGCATACCCGCTGAGTTGAATGACAAATCAAAATGCAATATTTGAAATAAGATAGCTAAAGAACCATGGCTGCAACCAAAATGATAAAGCAATTCTCCATTAAATTTCATGAGAGTTCGTGTCTCGTTCCATATCAGCGTTTATTTTCTTGATACAACAGGTCAACGAAAGATCGATGTATGTGTTTGGAGTAGTGTCAACACTTTAAACATGATGGACACATATTTATATCTAGAGGTTCTCTTTATCACGCATCAAACGAATACACTTTAAAACGAAGTTTAAAAATTTCTGAAAAATTAATTATCACCTGTCAAATGTAATTTTGTGTTTAAAAAAACAATTTAATATAAATTTTGAGATTAAAGTTAGAAACATGCCAGTTGCTCGCTATGAATTCGATATTAATCCTCGCCTCTGACTGGTCGTCACGAAAACTCAAATTTTAATCTCATCCTGCTGTTGAATTCTCCATTAATAATTCGTTTGAAATAAATGGGATTTTCCAGCTTTACGTGATATAGAGTTTCTAGTAAAGAGATAGACTGATACATAAATGGACGCATAACATGAAAATATATGTCTGTCTGTATGACTGGTAACGATAAACGAGCAGGATAGTTTAGGTTCAGTAATTTAACGACATTATCAACTCTTGTTATCACCCATGACTATGTATTAAGATCTTCCCTCAACGAATATCTTCACCTAGTTTTACTTTATCACCAAGACTTTCATGTTGATAACTTGCAAAGAAATTAGTAGATATTGACAATTCAGATCATCTAGCTATCACTGTAGAAACCATCACCAATGTTATAATAAGCCTACATCATGTAGAAAATGCTACCAATGATGTTGGACTCTATGTCAGCTCATCTAAAACTGAATTGATAGGTTTCAACCAACAAGGCTCAATAGAAGCTGTCTCAGGTGAATCAATTAAATATATTGAATCTTTTACATACCAAGGAAGAAAGATAAGTTCTACTGAAAAGGATATGAAAATTAGCATAGCTAAATCCTGGGTCGCCTTGAATAAAATCTGGAAATCTGTTCTACCAGACAAATTCAAGCGAAGATTCTTTCGAGCCACTGTAGAAGTGTTGTTAATGTCTGCTGCCACTGCCTGGACATTAAATAAAACCCTAGAGACTAAACGAGATGGAACTTACACTCATGCTGAGAGCTATAGTTCTCATATCTTGGAGACAACACCCGACTAAATCACAGCACTATTGACCCATCCCTGATATTTCTACAATCTTACGCGAACGAAGAATGCGCTTTACAGGACACCGCTGGCGAGTAAAACAAGATATATATATATATATATATATATATATATATATATATATATATATATATATATATATATATATATATAAAGAATTAAGTTGATAAATTGAATAATATTGACAATGTAGATTATCTATCACTGCAGAAACCATCACCAATGTCACAGTAATCCTACATCATCTAGAAAACGCTGCTAATGATGTTGGACTCTTTTACAATGTATCTAACACTGAATTCATAGGCTTCAACTGTAGTAGCAGTGTTAATGCTTGGTGCCAGTGTCGGGTTACCTAAATCCTAGAGACTAATAGTGATAGAACCTAGGCTCGGATGCTGAGAGCTATGCTTACATCACCTGAATTCAACATCCAACTAAAATACAGCTCTATGGAATCACCCTTAATATTGCTACAATCTAACGCGAACGCAGATTAAGATTTGCAGGACACTGCTGGCGAGCGAAATAAGAACTGGCAAGTGACCTACTTTTCTGGACACGTAGACATGGAGTAATATGTCGCCCATCAAACACCTACATTGACCAGCTTTATTATGACAGAGAATGCTGCAGAGAGTGCCTCCCTAATGACATACCGAATTTGATGCAGCGCCGTGATGGTTGGCGTGACAGACTCATGAATGTCCACGCTAACGCGACCGAATAAAATAACATTTATTGAATCATCTAATGTCAAAATGTCGAGTCAAAAAGTAATTATTGGTCGAGTTCAGACTTGTACGAAAAGGCAAATGTTATACTCGAATCAATAGATAACTGGTTAACTGCTCAGTTCTATACTTAAGTTAATAAGCATTCACCATGAATTTGCCCTCTTTAATCAGTGTATTATAGTTCCATTTGAAAGGGCACCCCCCCACACACACAGACATATATATATATATATATATATATATATATATATATATATATGTATAAAGAATTAAGTTGATAAATTGACAGATATTGACAATGCAGATTATCTAGCTATCACTGCAGACACCATCACCAATGTCACAGTACCCCTACATCATCTAGAAAATGCTGCCGATGATGTTGGACTCTATGTCAACTCCTCTAAAACTGAATTCATGGGCTTCAACCAACAAGGCTCAATACAAACTGTCTCATGCGAATCAATAATATATGTTGAACCTTTTACATACCAAGGAAGAAAGATAAATTCTACTGAAAAGGATATGAAAATTCGCATAGCTAAATCATGGGCTGCCTTGAATAAAATGGATCTAAACTGGAAATCTAAACT